>VDFB02058242.1:738093523-738267849 GCA_007258455.2 Sequoia sempervirens | reverse complement strand
AACAACTGAAGCAACAGGCTCATCAGATCAAACAATTGTGGTGCAGGATGCTTTAACACATACTAACCATACTCTGGCATCGTCCCTCCATCAAGGATATCAGCTTGGTAATCCCACATCTGTACTCCTAAACTAGTGAACTCTACCACCGCTGTCTCATAAGAAATTCGGGGACCCCAGACTGCAATCTCCTGCTATCGCCGTGCATAAATAGCAGAACCCATAGGCATACCCTGAGGCCGACCATACTGCTGACACACCCATCCAACAAGAAATCTCTCAATAATCCACGAAGTACGACCAATAAGATATCTGGAAGTGAAGACATAGGGCATCTCCCTCTCATCCTCTGGCCATGCCTCACAATCTACATATGGCCGCCAGCGTACTATATCAAGATCATCTAAGAGACGCTGCCAATGATCCAGCTTGCCCAGTCTCAGCTAAGCAATAATATTGGTATATCCCCATCTGTACGATCGACCAACAGGTCGTCGGCTACAAGTCAACGGTCGCATAATGGCAAAATGCTCCCATGCCTATATCTGTAATAACGAACAACCAACGGTAAAACTTCAGCCTCTACCATATACAATGTGGTGTAACTCATCATACAAATGCACAAGCATGCATGACCCCCACGCATACCGTGTACCCTACATCACCATCCTCTCCAGAACACGGCCCCACTCGACTGTGAACCCCTTCGACCTATGGTCGAAGCACAAAACACCTCCAATGAAACCTGCAAGTACAGATGGTAGGGGTGCATATGAATCTATCATCTCTCTCCATGGGATATAATATCCTGCAATCTCATCATCTCTGAATATTCATCTCAAGGCATCTGTACCTCCCGCCTCTCGGACATCGAAACTCGCTATCTCTCCCATAACTGGAATCCTCAAGATGCGATACACATCCTTTGGAGTCACGGTAATCTCTCCGGTCGGTAAATGAAAGGTGTTTGTATCACTATGCCACCTCTCTACAAGTGTTGTCAATAAAGCTCTGTTGAGATGCACCTTAGGCATCTCAAGTAATGAAGTTAGGCCACATGCCTCGATAATATCTCTATCCACCTGTACCAACTGTGGAATCAATGTCCATGTACTTGGGAATGTCTCCCGTAACTGCAAAACACGTAATCTCTCCTGTTGAAACATCATCATGACAAAGCAAAATCAATATCAAATCATCACGACTTATCAATCAAATCTGAATAGCAAACAATTTGTTTTTCATCATCATGGAGAGAAAATAATCAAAATCATGTTTGTTTTTAACAGCCTTAGAAGCAAACATATCAAACTACTATTTGGTTTTCATTTTCATGAAAGCAAATTATATCAACATCCTGTTTGTTTTTAACAACTTTGGAAACAAACTTATCAATTTTATTTGTTTTTAACAACTTTAAAAACAAATTTATCAGCTATTATTTGTTTTCCAACAACTTTGGGAACAAATTTATCAATTAAAACAACATCCAATCATGGGCGCTATAAAAATGGTCATGGGCGCTACAGAATTCCTCATGGGCGCTACAGAAAGCATCAAGGGCGCTACAAAATTCATCAAGAGCGCTACAGGATCAAGGGCGCTATAGAAAGGATCAAGGGCGCTACAGAAAGCCTCATAGGCGCTATGGAAATTATTAAGGGCACTATGAAAATAATTAAGGGCACTAAAATACACTCTTTCACAATCAAAACATCGATAAACGTGTTCTGAACGGAAAATTTTCAAAGAGCAAAAGTTTAACAGGCTACATACCGGAGGTCCATAGTGTGTCGGCCGCTGATGTCATCAGATGCACTCGAAATGGTGCTGGTGAATCGAAAGTGCCATCTTTCTCACTCCAGAGCTCAAAATTTACAATTTTTACTAGGTTAAAATGGAAAATGACATGGAAAATGACATTTTTGACCTATTTAAAAGCAAAATTGGAGCATTTTAACACATTTTATTACAGCAGGGGCAATTTTAGTCATCAATTTTTCATCTCACAAGTCATTTTCTTCATATCATAATTTTCAAACGATGAATCGACATCATCCAAATCATAAAAATCCAAAAATTCCAAAAAAGTCTAAAAATTCAAAAAATTCAAAAAAAATCAAAATCTTATCAATTCATCGTTCGAGGGGGCATATACCTATCAACATCTCTGGGACAATCCCAACATCCTCCTGGGGAAAGATTGAATTTTGAAGCAATGAAACACATCTCCACTTCAAAGAGGCAAACATACACCTTAAAATGTCACACATTAACCGGTAATTAATAAATATTTTTAATATTTTAATTTAAATCTCTAATTGATCACGTGATAAATAACCCAAATAATTTATTTTATATATGTTCTTTCTTTCATTTCAATTAAATAAATAAGTTTATTTAATCATTTTCTTATTCATTTTTCAATTAATTAAATAAAAGTTTATTATAGATTTATTTCTATATTAATTACTCATATAATTCTCAATGACATTTTATTCAAATAAAGATTAAATATTCTCTCTACTTTCACCTTCTAATATCCATTCACAATTAAATATTCCAAAATGATGAATTAAATTTCTTCTAATATTCATTCACAATTAAATATTCCAAAATATTTAATTAAATTTTCTTAATATTCATTCATAAATTGTGTATTCCCAAAATATTTAATTAAAATTTCTCTTAAAGTCACACTGTAATTAAATATTCCAAAATATTTAATTAAATCTTCTATAGTTCTAAAATAAAAAATCAAACTCACATAAATGAAATTAAATAAATTTATTTATTTAATTAATTTGGGGATTATCTTCAACAACCGTGAAACAAACTTCCAAAATAGAAAAATTAAATTTCTCTGTTCCTGTGCAAGCTTGTTCCCGTGGGTTGAAGACAAGGCTCCATTCTTCTCTCCAACCTCCCAACATTCTCCATCTTCCTCTCAACTTCTCCATCTCTCACCATTCAAATCTACCAGACAATCTCACAGCCATTGATCTTTGCCAACCAGGATTTTGCCTGCAAAAAGCTATAAAAGGACTGCCAGGTCTTTGAAATGACAGAGAAGCTTTCATACAAGAAAACTATAGCCAATTTGCAATAGCCTAGCCTTCTAGTATTCATAGCCTTCTAGCATCTTAGCATAGCATAGAATTATTTCATATCATGGCCTATTCACCTCATATCATAGCATCCATAATTCACAGCCCCTGTGCATAATCTACATCCCCTGTGCATATCCGTATCAACATTTTCACTCCATCAGCATATAGCATAGAGAAGCACTTTCCTTTGCACACTCGTTTTGCAGGTTGCCATTCAGAGAAGCTTTGCTTACACAATATGAGAGTAGCAGCTTCAAACAAATCCCTGGAGATAGAGGAAAATGGAACGGCTCTGAAGAAGCTCTATTTGTTTCATTTGAATTCAATTTACTTAGTTTTCTTTGGTTTAATGTTTCATTTGTGTGTTTTTATTGTTTTACTTTGATACTAACATATTTATCACACAATTATAAACCATTTAAATCATCAAATCATTCATATTGCAATACATATTCATCTATCACATTTCCACTAGTATATGAAACATAATCATTCCTTCAAAAGAAATAACATCATAATATATATATTTAGTGTTTCATTCTCTTGTTTAAACATATATCAAAGTCTTGATTAACATTTATCATCATATTTACTCATAGGGTAAAAGTAACCTAGTAACTAAGAGACAAGGTGTAACACTTGAAGAACTAGGAATTTTATTACTTGGCCTAAAGCCAAAGATAAGTTTCAATTCTTTTCCTAGAGGATCTCAAAATCTTCTAGATTGTTATTAACTCTAGATTGATATATTTCATGCAAGATTGGGATTCATTATTTCAAACTCTAGTAGAAAGATTAAAAAATGGCGTCTTGACATGTCATTCCACAATTACAAGCCTCACAAGGTATATTCCTAGCTCTCTCTCCATTTGTCTATGGTGCCTATTTTAAACCAAAGATGGTTATTGCAACCCTCTTTGAGCACTTAGTAGCACAAATTTCAAAAAATTGGTCAGCTTCTCTAGAATCGAAGCTTGCTCATTTTGCTTGGTGTATTCTTTTCCAAGGCCTTCTAGTTTGTGCTAGACTAACTTATATTGGGATCAAGGATCCTTGATGCCCATTTTGTGGTTATTAGGAAACTCTTAGGCATCTTTTCTAGTTTCTTCCTAGAGCTTAGGCTACATGGGCTTACATTCATGATTTTTTTAAGACCCTTTTGACCTAATCCATTCTCATGGCATATAGTTTTTTTAGGAGATTGGCCTAGAATCCCCTCTAGATATACCCAAATTTGGCATGCTTTGAAGGTGGAAATTATTTTCAATATTTAGAAGGACAAGCATTAAATTGTACTTTCAAGATATTTAGTTGATGCTAATTTCTCACTTTATTGTAAGGCAATGATCTATTATAATTTTCTTATGTAGATATAGATGCAAGATAACAAGGTTGCACTTGAGGTGGAACATCCTTAGGTTCTCCCAGATCATTAGGGAAATGCTCCATGCGCAATTGCTAGAGTCCCTAAAAAATGGTTAAGATTAAGAGGATAAAATGTTGAGTGCACACAAAAGTTTTCTTGTTTTTATCACTATAATAGAATAGTCTCTAATGTTTGTGGCCCCCTATTTTGTATTTTGTTAAATATTTTTCAAAATCAATTGATGAAAAAATAACTAAGAGATAGTACTACAAATTGTGTGTGTTTGTGTGTGTATATATATATATATATTTGTATACATACATATATATATATGTGTGTGTGTGTGTGTGTGTGTGTGTGTGTGTGTATGTATGTATATATGTACAATTATATGTATATGTGTAAGTTGTGTGTGTCTATATATATGTATATATATGCATACACACATATATATGTCTATGTATATATATACATGCATATAGATGTATGTATGTATGTATGTATGTATGTGTGTATATATATATATAATATATATATTGAACATATATATACACACACACACATATTCGTATATATAACACATATATATATATATATATATATTCATGCATATATATGTGGTGTATATTCATGTATGTATGAATGTAGACACATACATGCACACACACATGTACACATTTTTTATTATTTTTCAAAGTGGATGCATCCCAAAAACTACATCACTAAGCATGGTTGTCACATAACTTCTACCAAAATAATAATAAAATATATTTTTAATGTGTGGAGAGTGTGTAGAACAATCTTATATTTTTTAAAAAAATTGGATAAGAAAATAAAAAAATATTTAAAAAATGTAATGCATATGTATTTGAGGAATATGAAGACATTAGTAAAAGTAAATTAAAATAATTATTTTAATTTATTCAAGATAGAGAAAATTATATGATTTGAAAACTAAGAGTAGATCTACATTTTGGTGGTGGTTTCATCAAATTTCATTATAAAACAAGTAAAGATATAATGCATTCACATTATAATGTTTGATGTTACAATACACTTATGTTATAATGCATGCACATGATAACTTACTCACATTATGTCTTGCACTTACTAAGCCATGCTTGAGCCATATAACATTGTGTACTAAAAATAATATACAAGCATGTAACAAACTCATGTTATGCTTAGTTTTCCTCCAAAATGATTTTTGACCACCTTTTTTCCCCTCAACTTGGTGCACTCGCCCTAGAATTAAGTATTATAATGATTTTTTTATTATGAACATACTTAAAAAAGATAATAATTGAACTAGATGACTATATATTGCTTCATGGACTTGAACTACCTATTTTACCATTTCAAGGTAAGCTAATGGTTGGAAGGATATAGTTTCTTTCAATGTACGGGTTCATTATAACACATTCCTCACACACAACTAATGTATATGATGAATTGGGAGATTCTTAAACTTTATTATATCCGATAAGTGGATAGTTTCAACTTTGATTAAGTTACTATTATTGTACTTGTGAATATACTAGGCATGCTACCTATATTGTTGTATTTAGTTACATTGGATGCACCATTGATAATGTTGTACTATGATCTTATTATATATCATGGAACATGTTATCATGTACAAGAGACTTATTGTTATATATATAATGTTTATAAGTTGTAATAGAAATGAGTATGTCCTCTAAACACATTAGATTTGAACTTGCTTTATGTGTACATACTTAGTAGTTAAAAGAAAGAAAAAAATAGAATTATATTTTGCAAGCTATTGAATTGGTGTCAAAGTTTGGTTTAAACACAAAGGCCTTGAGCTTTCTATTTTTTTGGAAGTTGTTTTAGAAAAAACAATAGAAAACGTTTGCATGTCACTTTGTAAAATTTTAATTTAACCATTTATCTTAAAAATTAAATGTGCACTTAATCCGTGTCATCAAATGGATAGAACTATGAGGAAGATTGATCAAGATCATGTGGGAGCTAACAAGGCTAAAATAATAGAACATTTGTTATATAACCAAGAAATGTTGAAGCCTTGAGGGTGGAGTTAGACGTATTGAGAACATGTATAGCTCTATAAGAACAATAGGCTAACGAGTTGTTGAAACACGTAGATCATGGTAGTAATTATAATATTAATAACAATCACAACACTAGTCCAAGTTCATAGCGAGTGCATGAGTAGAATGGAAGTGAAGAGTATGAAATTAATAAGGAAATCTTAGATTCAATTCAATTTTCACATTCTTTACCTAAATCTCATGATGAACCACCTAAAAAAAAAGTGGTTATGTTACTCAAAGAGCTTAAGAACATGCATGCATTTAAGTTTAATGGTATGGGTGAAGGTGATGTTATTAAAGGATGGATTATTGGGAAAGCATTTTGCATTGGTGAACATGAGATCAAATACCAAATCTATATTTGTTATATATCATCTTGAGGGAGAAACATCATTATGGTGGGATCACATAAAGACTATGAACAATTGTGATATATCATAAATCACTTGCAAAAGGTTTGAGAATAAGTTTAAATAGGAATATCTATCAACTCATCATAAGGAT
This sequence comes from Sequoia sempervirens, assembly GCA_007258455.2. NCBI lineage: Eukaryota > Viridiplantae > Streptophyta > Pinopsida > Cupressales > Cupressaceae > Sequoia > Sequoia sempervirens. The sequence continues at coordinate 738,260,791 of VDFB02058242.1, read as the reverse complement.
TAGAAGCTAAAAAATTCCCACTCATTATAGTGAGGTATTATTTTAGTGGTTGATTATAAGGCTAATTTATGGGTTTGCTTAAATATATGCATCAAATAAAGGATGATGAGATTGTGTGTGTAAATTTATATTGGGGTTGAAAAATAATTTTATGTATGCTATAAAGTAAGTATAGGTGCATAAGAGGAGATAAAAAAAACTCTAGGAAACAAAAAATTAGAGTTGAAAACACTTTTAGATTTTAAAAGGTGGACAACAAGAAAGGACCACTAGTGAATAAGATGGGAAACAAGTTCAGGAGGTACTTTGAGAACAAGCAAAATAGTGCACCACAAAATAATAGAAATATGACTAAAAACCATAAGTGAGATCAAAGAATAGGTCACCAATTATAGGTTGTTGTACATGTGGAGATCACTTTGAAAGGGACTATCTTTACTTGTATATTTTTAGGAGGTTAACCTAATACGTATGTAGTGGTGGATAGAATAAAGGAAAATAATTAAGCCACACTGATTGGATTATAATGTAATTTTCATAATACACCTATTTGTATATTAGTTGATTTAATGGCTATAGATAGTTTCATATCACTTGATATGTTAGGAAAGTGTGACATTCATTTTAGTAAGTTAAGGAAAGAGTGTGGAGGCGAAGTTTGGTTCTAAAAAAGACTCAACAAATTGATCATTACATTAGAGATGCAAAGATTAAAATAAGACCGTTAAGGACATGTGTGGAACTATATGTCACTCAATTAGAATCCTTGACATGGTTTTAGACATGGATTGGTTTAGGGCACATAGAGGATATTATGATTACTTTTCCAAGTGGATTGAATATTTAGATGATTGAGGGAACCTAATGGTTCTTCAAAGAATTAATAGTTCAATATTATTGAGAACCCTTTCAAAATATATATACTAAAAAGCTAATTTGTAAAGTGTGTAATAATTTCATTGTTGAAGTAGAGGAAAAGGAAGAAGATAAAGTTCCTAAGCTAGAGGATCATTCTATCTTGCAATAATTTTGATATGTGTTTCCATATTATTTATCTATTTTATTCATAAATTGTAAACAAACTAAAAGTAGATGTCAACTCTCTCATAAAAGCAAGAAGAGGACTAGGTCCATTCATTATAGTATAAACTAGAAACTATAAATTAGAACTTATGATGCATAATCTAATGAATTATCTAAACTAACATGGCTCTACAGTACTTCAAGTGGCCCTTGAGTTGTTGCATCCACTAGATCTCCCTTAATTACTTAACTCAAAGAATCATGTTGAAATATCTTCTCTATTATAATTCAATCATACACAAATTTTTGAGAAAAATATAACAAAATCTTCAATTCAATCTAATACATGTAGAAGATCTAGTTGTTGGCCTTCTCGATAGGGTACCTTGCTATATAGGGTATGCGAGAATCCATTTATTCATAAATTGTAAACAAACTAAAAGCATATGTCAACTCTCCCATAAAAGTAGGAAGAGGACTAGACCCATTAACAAAAAATAATAACTAGTAAGAACAAGAGTGTAGAAGTCAAATAAAGACTCTGAACTAATTAAGATAACCATTGTAAATTGGAGATGTGCACTTGATGTTAACAATGGCATGTAAATTTGGTTGTTTGTAATATTGGAATGTGAATCTTGTTGTCATTTAGGGGGGAAAGAAACTATTGAAAATAAGTGCTAGCCAATACAAAAATTATAGACCTTCAAGATGGTGACACAACATTGTGCATGCAATCCAAAATAGGAACCATGACACATTGTGTATCCTCATCACCGGTGAGATGAAATTTGAAGTCTCTTAAATGCCTATACAATCGATGAACTTGTGCTTCAACTCTCATGCAAAGAGTAGTCTCATGATTGAAGCTCATCTCTATATCATGAAACACTGAAGAGATTGATGTAGGTAGGTTTGGAAGGGTTGTGATAGCTAGATCATATGAAAAATTAGAAAGGTCTAGAGTAGTGTGAATAGGAGTTGTTATAGTGTGTTGTGAAGAACTCGTTTAAAACTAATTTTGGAAAATTCTATAGACAATATTATTAGAATAGAGGAGGGACTAAGTAGTGAAAATAATAAAATGTGAGAACAATGAATTACACAACACACAAAACTAGGAATAATGATAGAGCATAGAGTGCACCAAAATGTAGATGGTGAAATGCTGTTTTGTTTACCTTGGTGTCTTGAAGTTTCACAACTAATCCCACTCTACACTATCTAGACAAGATTTGAAAGAAAGAAAATGTTTTTATGCTTTTTATTTAAATATTTATGCACCATTGTAGTGACAAAAAACTAAACAAAATCCTACCTAGGTAAATTATCATTTTTACTTAAACAATACAAGAGGAAAGAAAGAGATTTGGATTTCTAAAATATGCTTACAAAAATTTGGACTATATAACTAAGAAAATAAATTTAAAATAGTAAATAACTAAAAGTGAGAAACCTAGCACCAAAAAATGAAGCTCATTATCCAAGACAAAATCACAATGTACAAACATTCATGCAATATATTATAATCTAATTCACATAGTGTAGTCTAGGATACACAATATCATCCTTAAAAGTTATAAAACTCAATTATACACCCAAAATTTGGTTTTCCTACACATAAAATGATAAAATACACGCATGACAACAAACTAGGGGATACCATATGATATAGAAACAATGGAATGAAGCTAAACAAATGAAATGATGAAATAACAAAGAAAGAGGAAGAGAGTGACCAAACCTTTATGGGTCTAAATGCTTCAAAAACCTATAGTTTGAATAAGAATAAAAGTATGGGATGCTTGGGAGCTTTCCAAAAATGGTCAAGTCCATATTTACCTTTCAATTTCCATGTGCATCCAATGATGTTAAAAAAGTAGAGAATGTGTGTTGTCTAGCCGAGGTAGGTCTAGACTAAGAACAATAAATTGAAATGTTATGGGTATTACCTCTAGGCCTGCAAGAAGCAATAAACTAGTGTGTGAATGTCAAAAGGAAGTGGAGAACCACAAAAATGTCAAATAGAAAAGGTTCACAATGCTAATTACAAAATGAAATTAAAGTGAAAACGCATGAATACCATCACCTCACACTATGAATGAAAATAAAAGCCTATAAGAATTGCGAGCTAGATATCATCAAGAGCACAACTCCAACGAAATAACATCAAGCATCAAAGTGCTCAATAAACCTTTGAAAATTGATCGAGAGTGATGGTAGTAATCACATAAAATACTTGGAAATAAAAGAGCTTGCAAAAATATGTCAAGAGAGCTTTTTTGCTTGGAAGATTGAGTTGAGGTTTTAAAATGGGAGCCAAGAATTGAAAATGACGAGACAAGCAATTCTAACTAATAGTTGGGACTTGGCTCAAGTTGGTCACAAAGCTTGGTCATTGAGAGAAAGGTGGCAAAAAAGGAAGAAATAACTATTATACCACTCAAAAATTTAGTGAATGCTAGCACATCGTGTAGACATCCACACATCGTACTAGCCTCAAGTACAAGAAGACATTTGATAACTTGAAACATCAGCATAACACACTACAAATGCAAAGGTAACATTAGTTAACACATGAAAACACAAAGCACAAGTTGGCATTAGGGTGGGAAAAAGGCCAAGGCAAGGTTGAATAGACCTAAAAACACACTAGGGAAAATGGTCACTAAAGCAAGCCCAAAATATAACATGAAATTTGCAAGGATATACAATTTTTGACATTATATTTAGAGATTCTTTGTTTTGCACTCTAATAATTTGTTTATTTTTGTGCACTCAATTCAATCTCTTTTTCTTTAAAATATGATTGTTGGGATTTATTTTATCTAATCCTTTTGTTTCCCATCACTAGCTCTTTCAATCATCAATCTCTTGCTCTAATATTTAGTTTTGATTTTTTTAGCAACTACAAATGAGGCACCACTATTACTTTTATAAAAGTAGACTATGGGACTAATCTAATTAGGTTGGATCTAAGTCAATTTGATATAATCCCCTTAGATCAAATAAGATTATGTGGTGTCCATGTGGCAACCTTTTCCCCTTCTATCCACATGTTGCATTTTTAGAGGACAAAACAAGCCACTTTGCATCATGTGCATAGGAATCAAATGAACTCTCTCAAAAATAAGATTTTACAAGGACATGGGCCTTAGAATTAACTTTCCTAAAAGTATAAAATGTAGGATATTTTCTTACTATTATTTTCAAATTTATAAGCAATGTAGGTTAATTACAAAAAATAAAGATCTTTGTTTGAGATACTAGAAAAAATTGCAATGCACTAGATATTGATGTTCTCATTTAAAAAATAAAAATTGATAAACAAAAGAGGTGCAATGATAAAATACAAGTTCAATTTTTTTTATTACCACTTAATAAATAAAATAATCAACAAAATATCAAAAAAATCACATGCTAGATATCAGAGTTAATGATTTATTTCTAAGAAATCATGAAAATATTTCTTTATAATAAAAAGTGTTACAATAAAATGTCACTCAATAGAAACCTACTATAAAACTGAGTTGAAAATGAAAAAATATTTATTTTAAATTCAAAAAATTATAAAATGAATCTACTTAGTAAATACCAAAAAACATTGGTTTACATTGTCATAATAAAATTTTAATAATTTATTCAATATAATTGACAAAATATGTTAATGTTGATTGCTGAAAAATATTGATTTTGGTGGCCCAACAATGTTGAAAAATGGAACATACTATTTGTTAGAAGTATTGTCATTAATGTCAAATGCCACAAATCGTGCAGATATGCCAAAGCAAGATATGAAGAACATTGTATGTGGATGATCGGATTAATTAAGACACACTTCAGATTTCATCTATTCAGATTTACTTCATACAAAAAAATGATTGAGTCAGATTATTGAAGGCTTGAAAAACATTAATTAATTATGAACACATTGAAACATGTGTTAGTTGATAACAAGCTAATTTGAAAACATACAACAGGTGCATTGATTTGAAAAGGCCAATAATCGACTTAGCTATAAGAGACTTAATTAAAAGCCATGTGTATTTGTTAAGGCAACACTCAAATAAAGCAAAAGACACGTCTTCTGGATGAACACGTCTCTTAACTATTGATAGTCATTAGATTGCAAAAATAAAAGACGCGTCCACTTGTGAAGACAATGATCTGAGGAAGCAAGTGTCTCAAAGACACATCGATTCAAAAATAATAAACGCCAATCTAAAGATTAAATGTAACACGGTTAATAAAGAGCGGTCGGTTGCAAAAGACGTCTTTTCAAGGAAGACTTCAATTTGTTCATAAAGTGGTGACTCTCCAAATAAAGAGCCATGTCTTGTCAATTCCTAAACTTCAATCAATGATTAAGAACGGACTAAACAAGCAGAATAAAATTGGTTTCTGAAGACAACGATTCAGTTTGGTATGAACACATCCCTTCATAAATAAAAGCAAGCAAGAAGTTGTTAATAAACAACAAAGTCAAGTCACATAAATAAAGGGGCCAGCGATTATATCCTTCAAGTTATGCAGATTAAAGTAAAAGAGCAAAAAAAAGATATAATCGATTATTGAAAGATTAAAATGTGATTATTAAGTTTAAAAGACAAATTTTGAAGAGAAGTGTCTTCTTGAAAGGTTGTAACTCTACAAAAGTTGTCTCCCTTCAATTTGGCAATGAAGATATAAGAACCAATTCATTTTTCAGATTTGAGGGCGTGGTTGTAGTGTGTGAGCAGTTCAAGTCAGAAGTCCTATCTTCTTGTGTGGGCTTAGGGTGATATCATTCATCACATAGCAGATTGGAGGATAGGGATAGTGTAAATCTAATTGAAGGCAGTCATCTTACATCCATCAAGTCAAGGTTGGTGCCTTGCACATTAGGGGTTGGTGCTCCTTGCAGGTTAGGTGCCTACTAAATAAGTTTAAGGGGCTGGTGCTCCTTGTAGGTTGGAGCCTACTAAACAATCTTATTAATATTTCAAGTAGGTTGGTACCTACTTACTTTTGTAAAATCATTTAAACATTTCTACATCAATTGAAGTCAACTTGATAGCATTGATTCATATTAAGAAGTTGATGTTGTGCTAAGGTTTAAAAGTTGATAAAAGTTGAAAAAGTAAAAGTGTGTTTTGATTTACTGATTCACCCCCCCTCAGTAAATCTTTGTGCTCTTCAATTGGTATCAGAGCAAGGTCCTTCTTGAAAGCCTAACCGCTTGAAGGAGATCCTTAAGAGCTCATATGGCAGATCATAACAATACAGTCAAAGCACCCATCTTTGATGGGACTAATTATGCATTTTGGAATATTAAGATGAAAGCTTATTTGAATGCCCTTGGGTTTGATGTGTGGGAATTTGTTGTTGATGGGTATACAACTCCATCAACCCCTCTAATGGATCAAGCCGGAAAGAAAAGGAGTGAAAATAATACCAAAGCTAAGCATGCTCTTCTTTGTAGCTTAACAGATTTTGAATTTACAAAGGTCATGTGTTGCAAATCAGCAAAAGAAATATGGGTCAAATTACAAAATATTTATGAAGGAGATGCCAAAGTAAAGAAGGCTAAGCTGCAAACTCATCGAAGGAAGTTTGAGACTCTCAAAATGAATGAAGATGAAGACATAGCATCATATTTTCTTCGTGTTGATGAACTTGTGAACATTATGAGAGGATTTGGTGAAGAGGTTGATGATGCTTTAATTGTTAATAAAATACTAAGATGTCTATCCACAAAATTTGTGGCCAAGGTAGCAGCATTGGAAGAATTGACAAACCTAGATCAACTAACAAAAGATGAACTACGTGGGATTCTTGCTGCCTATGAAATGAGGATTGAAGGGAGAGCACCACAAAAGGAAGTTTCATTCAAAGCATCCAAAAAGGGAAAAACCAAACATGAAGAACCAAGTGACAAATCAAGTGATGAAGCAGAAGCCTACTTCATGGGAAAGCTCAAGAAAGGAAAAGGAAAATTCCTCTTTAAATACTTCAATTGTGGGAAGGTTGGAAGTTACGCCTCAAAATGTCCTCAAAATGATAGTGACTCTAGTGAAGATGAAAAAGAAATCTACACCAAGAAAAAGGGAAAGAAGAATTCCAAATATACCTCAAAGAAGAAATCTCAAAAACACAAAAAGAGTTTTTACTCAAAGAAAGATAGCAACAATTTTGAAGAACAAAGTGATGATTTCCCAAGCAATGATGAGGAATAAATTTTATTCATGGAAGAAGTAGTCACAAACAACAAGCATGAAGAAGAAGAAAATGAACAAAATTGCAATGAAGCAGACGAAACAAATCTTGAGGAAGAACTTCACTATGCATACAAGAAAAGTAAAACATTAAAAAGGAAGGTTACCAAGCACAAAACAAAAATCAAGGAAATGGCAAAAAGCTTAGAAGAATCAAGCAAAACTATTGAAGACTTGAGGGCTCTTCTTATGAAAGTTGAAATAAGTGAAGGTGAAATTAAGAACAAGCTTAAGACAAAAGAGATGGAATGTGACAAGTTGGAACAAGAAATTGCTATGCTAAAGATGGAGTTGGAAAAGACAAAGGAGTAGCACACAAAGTTTGATGAAAGCTCCACCAAGATAAATGAGCTCATCAATGCTCACAAATATGTTCTTGATAAAACCGAGGGTGGTTTTGAAAGACAATCCAAGAAGGTCACAAGTTCCAAAGAAGAGACCAAGACTTTCTCAAAGCAAACCAAAGGAGATTGGAAAAGTGCTCATCCTAAGAGAAAACTTAATACTAGGCACTTTTATGCTTTTAATGGTTATTGCTTTCTATGTAACAAGTTTGGTCGCAAGGCCTTAAGTTGTAAAAATAAAGTAAAAAATATCCCTAGTTTCACTAGGAGAAACTATAACCCTTTCACACCATTAATGGACTTTAGTAGTGTACGCCACAACTGTAATAACTTTGGACACAAGGCACAAGTTTGTAGGACAATCTTTAATGGTCCTTCAAAGCAAAACGAGAAAGAAGACAAGTCCATTAAAAGGAAAGAAATGACATCCAAAGTGTGGAAGAAGAAGGAGAAATCCATGTTCGTTCAAACAACCTTACATGCAAAAAATAGAAAGGATAGATGGTACATTGATAGTGGGTGCGCAAAGCACATGATAGGTGACAAAAGCAAGTTCATCTCCCTTGAACCATCCGGTGAAAGAACGGTAAGATTTGGTGATAACTCAAGAAAATAAATAAAAGGAAAAGGAACTCTCAGCCTAGATAATGGTAGAACAAAAATTGAAAATGTCTTATATGTTAAAGGCTTAAAAGAAAATCTACTAAGTGTAAGCCAACTTTGTGATCAAGGGCATAGTGTCACCTTTCTTTCTAAAACATGTGAAATCAAGAAAGATGGAAAACTAATTGCAAAAGCTGATAGGAAAGACAATTTGTAAGTTCTAAAGGAAATAAATTGTGAGAGTTGTAACTTGGTACAAGAGTATGAGAGTTGGTTGTGACACAAAAGACTAGGCCACCTCAACTTTGGTAATATTGTCAAAGTTAGTAGATCAAATGCGGTGAGATACATGCCAAGAATAGAAAATCTTTCCAACATCATTTGTAAGGAGTGTAAACTTGGAAAGAAAAAAAGATCAAGGTTCAAGCCTAAAGAACACTCTTCATCAACACCATTGAAACTCATACAGACTGATCATTGTGGACCAACCAAAACCAATAGTATGAATGGGGAAATATACTTCATGCTACTAATTGATGATTATTCAAGGATGACTTGGGTTGCATTCTTAAAAGAAAAATTGAAGCCTTTGAGAAATTCAAAGCTTTTAAAGAGTTGGTTGAAAATGAAGCAAATGCCAAGATAAAGTGCCTTAGATTAGACCAAGGAGGAGAATTTACATCAAATGAATTTGAAAATTTCTGCATAAAACATGGGATAAAAAGACAATTTTCTGTAGCTAGAACCCCTCAACAAAATGGGGTTGTAGAAAGAAAGAATAGAACGGTCAAAGAAATGGCAAGAGCAATGCTCAATGAATCAAAAATAGCAGATTCTTTTTGGAAGGAAGCAATTCACACAACAGTCTACATCTTAAATCATGCACAAATTAGAGTGTACAATGATAAGACACCCTATGAACTTTGGAAAGGAAGGCCTGCCACTGTTAAGTACTTCAAGATCTTTGGAAGCACTTGCTACATTAGAAGAGATGAACAAGACTTGGGAAAATTTGATGCAAGAGCAGATGAGGGAATCTTTCTTGGTTACTCATCAATGAGTAAGGCATACAAATGCTACAACAAAAGAAGTCACAAAATAGTTGAAAGTGCAAACATAAGAGTTGATGAAGGCAAACAATTTAAAGAAATCGTACAAAGCTATCTTGATGAAACAAAATGTGAGTAATGAAGATGAAGAAGATGAGAACTCCAAAGAAGATGAAAAAGAGGAGACAAAAGAAGAATATTCACAAAAGACTCCCATGAAGACACCAAAAACACCTTCCAAGTTTGTGCAAAAGAATCATCCTGAAGAATTGATTCTTCAAGATAGATGTAGATCTACAAGGAAAATGATAAATTATAATAAGATTGTCACATGGCACTACTATCCAAAATTGAGCCTAAAATTTTCAAAGAAGCAAGCCAAGACAAATGTTGGATTGATGCAATGAACAAAGAGTTGGATCAAATAGAGAAGAATGATACTTGGGAACTTGTCCCAAGACCAAAGGACAAGAACATAATTGGCACTAAATGGTCCTTTAGGAACAAGCTAAATGAAGATGGTGAAGTCACAAGGAACAAAGCAAGGTTAGTATGCAAAGGCTACACTCAAGTTGAAGGAGTGTACTTTGAAGAAACATTTGCACCAGTTGCCAGGATAGAAGCAATTAGAATGTTTCTAGCCTATGCAAGTCACAAGAAATTCAAGGTATATCAAATGGACGTTAAATTTTCTTTTCTCAATGGAGACCTAGAGGAGGTTTACATTGAACAACCTGAAGGGTTCCTACTATCAGAACACAAGGATTATGTGTGCAAATTAAAGAAAGTTCTCTATGGCTTAAAGCAAGCCCCAAGAGCTTGGTATGCCAAGCTAGATAAATATCTTCAACAACAAGGCTTCAAAAAGGGTATGGTTGATAGTAACTTATACATCAAGACCATTGGAGAAGATCAATTGATAGTGATTTTGTATGTAGATGATATCATCTTTGGAGGGAAGAAAAATCACATGAGTCAAGAATTTGCAATGTCAATGCAAAAAGAGTTTGAGATGTCAATGTTGGGAGAATTATCCTTCTTCCTTGGGCTACAAATTTCACAATCTAGCAAAGGAATCTTCATCTCTCAAACCAAATATTTGAAGGAAATGCTAAAGAAGTTGAGGATGGAAGATTGCAATCCTGTGAATACCCCCATGATCACAGGTTGTAAGCTAATTAAAGAAGATGAATCTCAAGAAACCAATCAAACACTTTATAGATCAATGATTGTTTGTTGTACCTAACTGCTACAAGACCTGATATAATGCAAGTTGCTAGAATGGTGGCAAGATTTTAAGCATTTCCAAAAGAAACACATGTTCATGCAATGAAACGAATATTCAAGTATTTGAAAGGTACTATGGAATATGGTCTATGGTATCCTAGTAGCAAAGATTTTACTCTTAAAGCATTCACAAATGCTGATTGGGTGGGCAGTTTGGATGATAGAAAAAGTACAAGTGGAGGAGCCTTCTTCCTTGGAGGGAACTTAGTATATTGGATGAGCAAAAAGCAAGAATTAGTCTCTTTATCCACAACAAAAGATGAATATATAGCAGCAGTAGCATGTTGCACTCAACTTTTGTGGATGAGGCAAACTATAAAAGACATTAAGGTGGAATACAACCATCCTTGCACCATCTATTGTGACAACACAAGTGCAATCAACATCTCCAAAAATCCAGTGATGCACTCATGAACCAAGCATATACCTATCAAGTATCACTTTTTGAGAGAGCAAGTGGAAGAAGGACAAGTTTGTTTGGAATACATAGCTACAAGAGAACAAATTGCTGATATATTCACCAAACCACTACCAAGGGATGCATTTAAGTATCTAAGGGACAAAGTGGGAGTTGTCCCACATCCATCAAATTGATTGGTGGAAGCATACATTCAAAGGGAGCTATACATAGTATCTTGTAGCTCCATGGAACAAAAAGCAAAACATTGTTAGAAGACCCCTTGCCATTGATGTCAAAGGGGGAGAAATTGGACACAGGGGGAGCAAAAGAAGAGGATCAAAGTTGCCATTGAAGAGGTTGCCATCAATGACAAAGGGGGAGATTGTTAGAAGTATTGCCATTGATGTCAAATGCCACAAATCGTGCAGATATGCCAAAGCAAGATATGAAGAACATTGTATGTGGATGATTAGATTAATTAAGATACACTTCTGATTTCATCTATTTAGATTTACTTAATACAGAAAATGATTGAGTCAGATTATTGAAGGCTTGAAAAACATTAATTAATTATTAACACATTGAAACATGTGTTAGTTGATAACAAACCAATTTGAAAACATACAATAGGTGCATCGATTTGAAAAGGCCAATAATCAACTTAGCTATAAGAGACTTAATTAAAAGCCATGTGTATTTGTTAAGGCAACACTCTAATAAAACAAAACACATGTCTTCTGGATGAACACATCTCTTAACTATTGATAGTCATTAGATTGCAAAAAGAAAAGACACATCCACTTGTGAAGACAATGATATGAGGAAGCAAGTGTCTCAAAGACACATCAATTCAAAAATAATAAACGTCAATCTGAAGATTAAATGTAACACAAAGTTAATAAAGAACGGTCGGTTGCAAAAGACATCTTTTTAAGGAAGACTTCGATTTGTTCATAAAGTGGTGACTCTCCAAATAAAGAACCACGTCTTGTCAATTCCTAAAATTGAATCAGCAATTAAGAACAAACTAAACAAGTAGAATAAAATTGGTTTCTGAAGACAACAATTTAGTTTGGTATGAACACATCCCTTCATAAATAAAAGCAAGCAAGAAGTTGTTAATAAACAACAAAGTCAAGTCACATAAATAAAGGGGCCAATGATTATATCCTTCAAGTTATGCAAATTAAAGTAAAAGAGCAAAAAAAAGAAATAATCAATTATTGAAAGATTAAAATGTGCTTATTAAGTTTAAAAGACAGATTTTGAAGAGAAGTGTCTTCTTGAAAGGTTGTAACTCTACAAAAGGTTGTCTCCCTTCAATTTGGAAATGAAGATATAAGAACCAATTCATTTTTCAAATTTGAGGGCGTGGTTGTAGTGTGTGAGTAGTTCAAGTCAGAAGTCCTATCTTCTTGTGTGGGCTTAGGGTGATATCATTCATCACATAGCTATTTGGAGGATAGGGATAGTGCATATCTAATTGAAGGTAGTCATCTTACATCCATTAAGTCAAGGTTGGTGCCTTGCACATTAGGGGTTGGTGCTCCTTGTAGGTTAGGTGCCTACTAAATAAGTTTAAGGGGTTGGTGCTCCTTGTAAGTTGGAGCCTATTAAACAATCTTATTAATATTTCAAGTAGGTTGGTACCTACTTACTTTTGTAAAATCATTTAAACATTTCTAGATCAATTGAAGTCAACTTGATAGCATTGATCCATATTAAGAAGTTGATGTTATGCTAAGGTTTGAAAGTTGATAAAAGTTGAAAAATTAAAAGTGTTTTGATTTACTAATTCAACCTCATCCACCCCTTCCCCCCCTCTCAGTAAATCTTTGTGCTCTTCACTATTGTACTTTTGCTGACAGTCTAGATAAACTCATTTCACCAATTATGAGCTATATCTCTCAACAAAATAACCTTGGAATAAAGATTTTTAAAGCACCTCAATATTTATTGATGAATAATATACAAGTTTTCAAAAAAAGATCCAACATATAAAATACATATTAATTGATGAAATGATTTTTTATTGAACAAAATTTGGTAAAAAAACTACTCATTTTATCATACCTTTCTTGAAAATACAAATTGAGTTTTGAAGGTAGATGAATTATTCTAGTAGGAGATTTGGGAGAGTTGCCCCTTGTTAGTGAAAAATTAGCATAAGATTGTAACAATTGTTTCAAATCCTTCAAACTACAATAATGTCATTTTTACATTTCATGTCTATTGACATATAATTCTTCTTTCAAAAGACTTATATTCCTTTAATGTGATAGATATTATGTATTTGGATGAATATGAAATGTTTCCCTATTGAAAAGAAAATGTTTGTCTAATATAAATAAACAATAATTAGATATGAAATTAACATTTCACATATGAATACAATGTCTCAACTAGTGAGGGTTGTAGTTCAATGGTAGACATCATGATTGTTGCATCACATAGATTCAAGTTACATGCAATGTCCCCTTATAGGTTTAACTTAAATTCATCTTTAGTCTCAAAAACAAAGGACAAGAATCATTATCTTTAATAATATACCTTAGTTTATTAAGAATAATTCAATGTTCAATGTTGATGGTTTTATCCAACTTCGATGATAATAGACAGTATGCTGATATGAATTCTGAGATGTAATCTGAAACAATAATTGGTTTAAAAATGGAAGATATATATCACAATATATTCACCATTTCTGACTTCCCTATCTAATTGTATGCTTATGAATATGAGATAAATAGATGTTTATATCAATCATTGTTTATGAATTGAATCCTACTTATGTGACTTGTTCTTGATGGTGTTTCTAATTTAGGCAGATGGTTCATGCGTCTTAAAGATGGTTGATCATGGCATCTTAGAGCCCTTAAATCTACTACATAAAATGTTTATATCTATATATATCCAAATCGTTCCATGCTTCCCCTCTTTTCACACTTATTATCTTTTATATATGTATGCCTTCACAAGGAAGGACACATCCCTTTGAATAGTGATGACTTTCTGAATGGGCATGACTCTCTATTAATTAATGCTTATTGTAATCTTAATTGCCCCTCTTTAGGATGATCACTGCCACCTTAATTCCTAATCGTTGCTAGTAAATAATGACTAACCCCCTGTCCCCATGCTACTGCTTAAGCTTACTTTCTACTTAAAATTAAGCAGTTAGATGTCCCCATGGAAAAAAATATTTATGAGAATAGGATAATTTGGAATCTTTTCCTATTTTTGTGAAGCAACAACTACTTAAAAATTGATTGCCTAGAAAAAAAACAATCATGGGGCCACCAGCTCCACAAAATGCTCCTTAAAATGTTGAGCAATGGCTGCTAGCCAAAATAAGCTAAGCAGCTGCATGGGGATGTGCCCTAATGCTCATCACTAAATTATCACTGCCCATTTTGCTTAGCATATTATCATTGCTTTACTTAATATCTCTAACAAGCTTTTATTACCCATTCATAAATAGATTGCCCAAATATTAATATTCTAACTCTACAAATAGGAGTAGCTATTTTAGACAAATCGTGCCTCTTCATAATTGCTTATTGTGTTCCTCTATTTTGATATTACTTTTAATCGCTTTATGTTTGTTATTTATTTACTTAATTGAGACATGGTTAGTTTTAAATATTCCCAGTTATATATATATGGTTATTTCTATATTTTAGTGTTGCAATTCGAGAGACATGACATTACACAAGTGATTGCTGACATCTAAAATAGATTTGCTCAATATAATATCTTAAATATCCCCAGTTCAAAAACATTTATGTATATCATATGCTCAAGAGATACATTTCAAAGTTCAAAATATATATATATTTGGTTATTTCTATATTTTAGTGTTGCAATTCGAGAGACATCACATTACACAAGTGAGTGCTGACATCTAAAATAGATTTGCTCAATATAATGTCTTAAATATCCCCAGTTAAAAACATTTATGTATATCATATGCTCAAGAGATGCATTTCAAAGTTCAAAATTTTGATTACCAAATATAAAATCCACTTTTCTAGATCCGTATAAAGGGCAAGGTAAATATTTAAAGAATAAATATCATGACAAAATCGTACTCCATGTGACTGTAAAAGAAGCCAAACTTCATTAAAAAATGGAACAAGTGTAAAATAGAGCTATTGAGTCAATGTCGATGGGCCATAAATGCTAATAAACCACACTCATTTTGCAGTTCAACATTTGGTATTTGATAGGCTTCCCTCGGGAGGGCCTGCTATGCTAAAAAGAATATACTAGTGAGGTTATGTGTACTTCGTGCTTATTAAAGTGCACCGACAGAAAGCATTGACTGCATTCCCATTCAGTATAGATATGTTTATAAATTATTAGTTTTCTTGCTAGTTGAATTCCAGTAGTTTTTCATTAACTGTAATCAGATACTCGAGAACTGTTCCAACTAGTGATTCTTCAACCTACCATGTCTAGAAACACGAAGTCATTAATCATAATTTGTAATCTGGGTTATGAAACAAAAACGAAAAAAATTGCACAAGCAAAACTACAGGAGATCCATATATGTCGGATGTAGAAGAAGCCAACGGCATTTCAGATAGTTTATATTTCCAAGAAATGCAGATGTACCCACCGCAGGGACTTAATTAAATCAATATTATCCAAATGCCATATAAAACACAATCTAGAAGACAAGGAGAGGCTAGAAATATCATTTTTAATGATTTCTACTCTAACACATTGACATTGAAAGTGCTCTTATCTCATGGCCAACTTCAGCTAGTGTAAGTATTATATCTGTAAAACTGCATGAATAGCCTTATTCACATTAATATTATGAGCATGTCTCATTTAAATGAGCTTATAGCTAGCTATACAATTGTTGGTACATTGTACTAACCAGCAGAATTTGCTGTCTTTGGTTAGAATTTCCTTTTCTTCTCTCCTGTCCCTCTGTTCAAAAATTTCAGCATCTTTTCACTCAATTATCTCATAAATTTTGTGCATGAGATTCAATCCAAAAAATATTTTGATACATCCAAATGATCACAAAAACTAATTTAATCTATTTACTTACAAGGCCCTCCTCAAAGAGATTAAACATAATTACCACCACACCCCTTCGACTATCACAATTATAAGCCATATAATTAAAATTCTAGCAGTAAAATGAAGAACTCAAAAGAAAAATAGATCTCTTTAGAAAACCCCAACGGAAAGAAGTCAGAATCCCCTAACATGGTCACAGTGGACAATGTTGATTGAATAAATTACTCTTTTAACAGATAGAAAGCAGATAGAAAGCGGTTTATAGAAAATATGCCGCTTTACTCCAAAGGTAAATGCTATTATGCTAACAAATTGACTTTTTCTGTTTTTTGCTATTTTCAAAATATCTCAATTTTCAAGATGCCAATGGAATCCAAAACTGTAGTTTTAATTGAATGATGGTTAAAATACCTTGTCATTTGCAAATTGTCCGCTTTACACAGATAATGATAGCTAAATTAATACTATATCTCAACCATTCTCTGGTGTACTTTAGCCTTTTCAGCGTCAATGATGGAAAGAATAAGATTTACTGCTTTTTCAAGCTGCCCTTCTGCATTCACCACTGCATAATCAAATTCTGCCATACGGTTAACCTCCTCTCTGGAAGTAGAAATGCGTACTACAAGCTTTTCCATCGTTTCTGTCTTCCTGTCAATAAGCCTCTTAACAAGAGACACCTCACTTTCTGCAACAAGAAATATGTACACAGCACCATTACCAAGAATTGATCTCAATGTAGCTGCTCCTTGTACATCCACTCTCAGAACAATGTCGTATCCCTTGGACATGAAATCTCGTATCTGAAACAAAAAAGTTAAAAGGACACAGTACCTCAGGATACACACAAACGGCCTTAATCAAAAGTTGTATTATATGTAAGGTGCCAATGATGCTATCTGCAAAATTACCATAAACTTGTACCGTAAGTCCAAAACAAGTATGCACAATGCTATTTATTTGCAATCATTTGTACACAAATATCTGCTAACAATCTCCTTGGCAATAACAATTGGACTTGCATACAGGGTTCACATTTCTAACCGTCAGAGCTCTTTAAGGGCTCTTTTTCCTTTCATTGAAGAGTTGAAGGGAAAATAACTTTCATAAAAAATTCATAACTTTTTTTCAACTCTTCAGCCCTGAAGAAAGAAGGGGTCACCAAACATCTAATTAAAAAGCAAACTGAAAATATTCCCTTCAAACCCAAAAATCAAAATCACATATGGTCGAAGGTTAGCTTATGTGGTATGCTATAAAAAGATACCTCGAGTTTTCTAACTTACACAGAGACGTAAAGACCCTAAAGTTGAAAGTCCCTTGTCCAAATGCTAGACCCCATAGCCACGGTAGTCAACAATAGGTAAGTGGAATAAAAGGGATAATTGGAACATGAGAATAAGAAGAAAAGAAGGTCAAGGGCAAGCTTATAGGCATCAAAGCATTCCGAGAGTGACCAGGGGTAGAAACTTCATCAATAGGATCTACAAGTAAGCCTGTTGAAGCAAACAAAATTATGATATCATTTATATGATAAGATAAGCATTGTCTCATAATTTCCCTTTACTTTGTAATGGAAAAGAAACCTAAATAAGCTTTGCAAACCATAAAAAAGCATCATACTAATAATTCAATTAAATAATTAAGATAACTATTTAAGGCTTAATTAGCTTGAATGCTTTGACAATTTTAATGTCATTCCTTGCTCAAGTTGAAATAACCTAGGAAAAACTAATCTTAATTTTATTTTATTTCTTCCCGGAAGCCAATGGTATGCTTCATTTCCTCCTATATTAAGTTCTTACCCATTATGCTAACAGTTACAATACTTCAAAGATTAAATCTACATAAAATCAAAAATACCATAGATAATGAGAGCACTAAGGTGATTGAGTAACTTGGCTAATGCAAACCATTAAATGGAAAGATTCAAGTAATTAAATAAAAAAGGCTCTCTATACGTAATAAATTATTTATTAAGTCCAAAAAGAATAACAATACTAACAAAAAAAAAGCTAGCATGAAGCTTGGAGCCTGCCAATTATAATATGCATGCATGCGCTTATAATTAGGCAAGGGCTGTGAGCCCTCACCTTCTTCATCCTTCCACAACCATGATTTTGGACATCGAACTCCAGATGGCTCTGCATAGGCATAAACATAATCATGGGAGCACCTTAAACTTAGGCTTTAAATCCTTTCTGCACCTTATGTGTGATGTCGTTCGATTGAAGAGCATGTCAGGAAATAGAAGTGGTATGTGAATTCTAATGAAAGTGGCCTCCAGTAATGGTATTATTGCTTTCATCCAATATTTGTCTCCTTCCTCTCAATGTTGCTTCTCTACCACCATTTGATGTGACAATGTGATATGGTGGAGAATAGAATATTTAGGCTTTGCACATAAACAATAACCAGATTCAAATTTGGGATTTCACAGAAGGAGGCACATATGCAAGAGAAGTTTTAAATATTTGAAGGCTCTGGTTATAGTTCCATTCCATTGTCTTCATGATCGAATTTGTTGCAAGAAAGAATTGTTGGTTTTATTATAAAAAGAGCCTTTTTACGGTTCAAAGGTTACCACTTCGAAACTTTTATCAAAGAAGCTGATTCTTTTCAGGGTGGATTTGAAGTAATCATGGTCTATGTAGTTGCGGTGCTTGTGCCCAGATCCAAAAGATATTCTTGGACGGTGCTGTGTTGGGTGGCCTCAGGAGGATGTACGAACAGCCAGCTGCTCTCAGATGAATGTGGCTTTCAACTTGTGGGCCTTAATGAGGAGAAATCAATAGGGGGTTTTACTGCTTCCTGCACATCCTCAACAGCTGGGGAACAGACACGGCTGCAGCCAGTGGGTAATGGTGAAGAGGACAGCAGGAGGGGATGTATGCATATTCCAAATGATTCAGGATGGTTTGGTTCTATCATTTTATGACACTGGTATTAATTATCCTGGTATTTATGATTTATTGTTGGGTGTGGTGTTAATGTTTGTAAAAGTCAGAATCATCAGAAAACTCAACAAAAACCCTTGCAAGCTCTCTCTCTCCTTTAGAAAATAAGACAAAAATGTATAATAATGAAAAAGAAAAATGTTAACAAATCTTACACTAATGTTCCCCCACGTGGGGGAATGGAAGCAAGCCTTGACCTTGGAAATGAGACATCAGAAGACAGCAAAACTCTGCTGAGACACCAAGCAGGAGAGAAGGCATCTAAAGAGAAAACAGCATATAGACAAAAGACATAATATTTTTGGAGTCCATATTAGCAATCAAGACTGCTTCTGGAAATTAACTGTGTGAGTGTTTTTTGCATCAATATAGATATGCAGGAAACAAAGCTAGATGATAGAAGTATCATAGCAAACCACAAGCCACAGTAGCATAGCATCATATCAGCTATCCGAATGAGTATGGTCTCCACAGCCACTGTAGAAGTCAGAAGCATGCTCTTTCCCAGGTCTGTGAATCCACTCAGAAGTGGGGGATTTAGGCTAAGTCACTAAGGGCAATGAAGACACAGTGAGAGACCTTCCAATTGTTGCATATGAGGGGTGTGCTGTCTTTTGTAGGGATGTGGGTAGTATCCCCTGAGCCCTCTTATAAAGAGCATCTTTTTAAGTTGGATCCCTGTAAGTACATCTTCAATGATATTAATATGGTGTTGCTGAAACTGGTTGCAAGGAAACAAGAGATCGTTACTACAAGCCATGTGAAGGATACAGTTTATTGATACAGAAGCATTAAGATCATTTTTCTTCACCCCTTAGTCAATCCAGCAATGGCTGCTTCCAAGATTATGAGTCAATTAATAATGGTAACACTGTTGATTCTAGGATAATGATTGTGATGAGTTGGCAGAGGGTCTCTGGGTGAAACGGGACTATTCATGGGCTTCTGAAGCTGAGTGGGAAGGGCAAGCACCCACTGAATCTTAAGTTGGTGATAATGAACCTGTTGGAAGGCAATGTTGATGTGAGATTGGAGAAGATGTGCAGTTGGTGAGAAGTTGTTAATCTACAAAGGTATGGGGGGATTGGCAGGCCTTCTAGGTCTAGTGCAATGACTAAAAAAACCAGTGGATTTGCTAAAAATTTCCTCCAAGGAAAAATCTCTTATAGGGTAAGACCTAGGGGCAACCAGATGAAGGAAAGGCTTGGCCTGAGAGTGCGGTGAAATGGGATGGTGCTACTGTCCTCACATGGCAGATTGTTCAACGCGTTGTTGGGAGGGGAAGTGGGATGGGCAGAAAAATCTTCATCATCAATATAAATAGGCCCATGGGAAGGGGAACCACTAGCAAGAGGTTGGCGGGGGCTAGAATTAGGGTTATTAAAGTTTTAAACTGCTGCATACCTGATAATTTTCTATAGTAGACTTTGTAAGGAGTTTCTCCTCGTGCAGTGCTCATTTTGATGTGTTCCATTGTCTTTATAGACTTGGCTAATAGCCTCATCCCATAAAAGGAAGGTTGCTTAGAATCCCTGACCTGTGCATCTAATTTGTCTCAACTAATGGGAAGATTTGTGCAGCTTTTGCCCATGGGCAGGTTACCATGAATCTCTAACAAGGGTTGTGTGGTTGATGGCATCTCTTATTTACACGGTAACAAGGGTACAAAAAATTGTTCTTCAATGCACGGAGACTCATACATATAGAGCAGTATAGCAGTCAAAACACTCCAAAACAGGTTTCATCATGGCCTAAACATGAAGAGAAAAAACTGATGTGGTGAAGGTAGATGGGATAAGTATGAGATTTGTAAGCATAAATCCCTCAACTAAGGTGTTGGACGACCAAGTCAAGGAGGAGATAAATGTATGATCATGCAAGGTTGTTTCAAAGCCACAAAACCATTATTTACCATGGGCAGTAAGGGTTTTAAACTTTAGGATAAAATGAATGAACATTTTTTATTAAAAGAAACCCTTAAATGCCTTCATGCCAGCAAAGGTTTTTGAAGTATTGTGAATCTCAACAAGACAAGGAAGGTCCTTCATGTGCTTACTATAGATTCATTTGAATGCGAAAAGATTAAAGCTTTTTCTGACCTATATACATCTTCCTAACTTTGAATGTTGGAAAATGGACCGAGGCCATTGGATAAGTCAAAGTGTGAAGTATATCATTGGAACATTTAATAAACCCAAGGTAATTATGCCAAACCTTGTAGTTGTTGGTTTCGTTAATTTTTAGGTGGATTGTTGTTGCCTGTTGGTATAAAGATGGAAGAATTAATCTGCGGAGATTTGACTAAGATAGTGTAATTTGAAAAAGTATTCAGCATAAATGTCACCCAGCCCGAGGAATAACACCCACCACCAACTTGGTCAAGTTTGGTAGGTGGAGAAGAGGTGAGAAGGCCATGTGTCAGGGACGACAAAGGGATAAAGGTGAGAAACAAGGTTCTCAGGAGACCGGTACTGATACTGGTACGGGAGACTGGTATCGGTACTGGTATGGCTATTTTTGAAAATAGGAGATGGGGGTACTTGGAGACGCCATTTTTTTTTAATATGATTTAATAATTTATAGAAAATATCATGACATTCAACTTTCAAAACAAGAACAGTGGTAAAGTTTAACAATGAACATTAGCTGTAAAGTTTAAATACACAAATGACAAATGTCATTGTGTCAAAGAGTCAAAGAGTTCACAGTTCACAATACATATTTGATATTAGATTACATATTGAAATTCAGAAATCTTGATAGTTTGATAGGCTGATACGCAAACAAAAAACTAAAATCAGAAATGTAACATCTACACTTCTACGTCATGATCATCCATTTCAAGGTCCTCAGCTATGATGCTCTCCAAATACTCATCACTCTCAAACTCAAGTTCCTCTGTTGGTAGTAGAACTTGGAGTAAATCACTGAGGCCATCTGCTTCAACCACTTCATCCACCATGGCTGCATCTTCTCCATCAGGTGAACTTTGGTCCCATTTTTTCCTTCAACTTTCTTTACCTTTATTGCGTTTTAACTTAGGTTTTCCGTTTTATGCAGGCGAAAGACATTTTATTTTCGATGAGAGACTTGGGAGACGTTGACGGAGAGTCTCCTGCAAACCAAAACGTCTTTGACCACGTCCTTGATACTAGAGACGTGTCACAAGGGGTCAAAGATGCGTCTCCCGGTAACATAGGTGAGAAAATGTTGAGGGTGGAAGAGTTTGGTAGGGGAGAGGGAAGTGGAAGAGTGGATGTTAGGGATGTTAAAAGTTACTGTTATTGGTGGGGGAAAAACAAATGGAGGGGAATGGAATAACGAAAAAGGGAGCAAGTAAAATGATGTTGTTGGGGGAGTGGTATTGGGAGGTGGGTTGTATAAGATAGGGAAGGAACGAAAAAAATGCATGAGTTAGGAACCAAGAAAAAGAGGAATAATGATAATGGGGGGAAGAACTACAATCATAGATAACATAAATTATAATGACAGACTTGAAAGGTGATGCTAGGTTTGATATTAGTGGTACTCATGGTTACCTTGGTTGGAGGCATGATTCTCTACCACGGTTCCTATTTCCAAAATAATCCGACATTTAACTTTAGTGGGAAGAAAATTCGCATTGGTCCAAGTGATGATGTCATTATGCTCCATGGCCAAGTCAAGAGCAATGTTAGCCAAGCTATTCACCACACTATTAAATTTGCAAGGTATATCTTGAAAGCGCATAGTTGATAATTTATGAAGAAACTATGATTAATGATTAGTTCAAAGTTTTGTGACATTGTCGAGAACAAGAAGTGAGTCTACTTGTGTGAGGAGCTAAGGGGCTTGAAGATCTATGCTTAACTGAAGCATTGTCATCAATGTGGTACAAATATGATTTATTTTTAGTGTTCCACGAGGACGCGTCCCCCTTGAAAATCCTACCACAACTGAGACGAGGACGTCCCTGAGACGTAGGGATGTCTAAGAAACGTCCCTCCGCCGTCCCTCTACCATCTCCGTGTTTCCCTGCTATCTCCTAAACGTTTCTCTTTTCAAGGGGACGTTTCCTTGAATTTTTTGGCCAAAAGGTGACTCTAGGACATCCTCGAGACTCCCAGGCGTCCCCCACAAAAATGAAAAAAATAATGATTTAAAAAAAAAAAGAAAAGTAAAAGTTTTAAGTTAAAACTTAAAACTTACCCTAAAAGACTAAATCAATTGATTTTTGTTTTCTTTTCATTTAGTTGAGTCTGTGAGTGCGTGAGAGTTGAGACTGAGTGTGATTGAGGAAGGGCGATTTCAAGAAAGGCGTCGGCGCATACAAGTATGTAGTTTTTGTTTATTTTTATTTTTTATTTTTTGCATTAAATTTTCATTTTCAATGCCCGCACTCATTGTAGTCCATGAGATGACATCTCTTTGAGGCATTTAGTCAAATAGTTCATGTACCTTGCTCATGCTTCCACATTTTGCATACATATCTACCAGAGCATTTTCAACCATAATATCCATTTTGTGCATATCCTGCAACAATATTGCAATCCATGAAACCACATTTCTTTCAAGGATAGTGATACTGCTGTGCATTGTCTGATTTTTTTTTTAACATTGTTTTTTGCAGCATCACTATCATAATGAGTTCTTACAGTAGAAGTGACGATGAGGGTCAAGAAGTTGAAGCAAAAATTCAAAGTGAAAATGAATCATTTGATGATCTTGAATTTCAATTAGGAGAGGGCGGGGGGAAGCGGTGAACATGGCTCAAATACTCAAACTGACACAAGTTCTATTGGGAGTAATAATGATAGCTGCCCTTCACGACTCCTCGAAAAATGGGCCAAGGGCCTCTTTGATCCAAAATCACCTTTAAAACAATTTGCATCTAAGATAGTAAAAAAGCCTTGGACATTTAGGGGCACTAGAAAGTGGAAGTGCCACATGTGTGAACTTGAATGGTTTGGCAACATTACTAGAACTAATGCTCACTTTCTTCTTGTTTGAGGCAAAGGTGTAGATTTATGCAAAAAGGTGGAAGGGAACTTGAAGTAAGGTCTGAAATTTTAAAATTATGGGGTTGTAATGAGGATGAAGTACCTATATCTGCTACTTTGCCACAAAGGAGTAGGGGTGATCAGATTTCAGCAATTTCTACTTCTACTTTGTAGAGTTTAAGGCCATTGAATCCATCCAATTCAAGTGCAACAGAGCCTAAGGGGAAACATAAGATGGCATCTTCACAACCATTGGCAGATTTATTCAATGTGCAAGCAAAGGATGAGGTAGATGATGCCATTGGAAAATTATTCTTTTCCAATGGCATTCCATTCCATGTGGCTTGCTCTCCTTATTATAAGGAAGCTGTGTCAAAGATAATAAGGGCATGACCATCATATGTGCCACCGAGGGAGACTAAATTAAGGACAACAATCTTGGATTAGAATTATTCCAAGATTAATATTTTGATGGAGAAGATGAAGAGAACCTGGGTCACAAGTGGATGCATAGTCATGGATGGGTGGACAGACATTAGGCATTGTCCACTCATCAATATCATGGTTACATCTACAAAGCCCTTATTTCCTTAGGGCTATTGATTGTTCAGGCCATAGCAAGGATGCTCATTATCAGTTCCAGATCCTCAAGGATGCTCATTATCAATTCCAGATCCTCAAGGATGCTATAGAGGAGATTAGGCCACAAAATGTGGTGCAAGTAGTGACAGGTGCGGCCCATGTGTGTAGAGCTGTAAGGGAGTTGATTGAGGTAGCCTATAGACATATTTTGTGGACTCTTTGTTGTGTGCATGCAATGAATAATGCACTTAAGGACATGGGTAAAATCAGATGGATCTGATTAGTTGTGAGTGATGCTAGAGATGTGCAAATGTTTATTTGCAACCACCATACTTCACATGCACTTTTCAGGTCCTTCTCCAAGAAGGAATTCCTGAAACCTGTAGAGACTCGATATGCATCATACTTTATTCTCTTGGAGAGGATGCTTGAGTTGCAAGAGGCATTGCAACTAATGGTAATGACAACAGAATCAAACCGATGGCCTAAGTTGAAGACACAGCAAGGGTTGAGGGTTAAGGAGGTGGTGAAGAGTGATGTCTTTTGGGCTGATGCCAAATATATTGTCTCCATCATTGCTCCCGTCTTCACAATTATTAGATTTGGGGATTCTAATGCACCTTCCCTTGGAGAGGTATATGAGTGCATTGATTTCATGCTTGATCAAATGAAGGTTGTTGTGCGAAAGGACCCCACAATGCAATTGTAATGTCCCTCTCCTAATTTGCCCTAGAATTTTCCTACTAATCACAAATTGCAGCAAATTGGGGTTAGGAGTTTTTCTTACCAAATAAATATCTCTTTAATGATGCAATCTTGGGTTTGAATCCTGCAATCACCACATGAACAATATATATATATATATATATGCTTACTTATTAGAGTTAGGCAATTACATCGCATCCATAGATTATCAATAATGCAAGCATATTAGGATTTTGGGAGAAGGGACACAATGGGTCTGCCCGAAGCCATTTCTACACCAAGCCTAAGAGGGTGTCTACCACAGCTCTCTCCCTTGGCGGCTTATATCTACTTTTCCCTTCAATGTCTCAACCCCCTAAAGACACTTGCCATCTTGTGGAATTGGGCGGGGGTTGTAAGTGGGTTACTTGACTCTCTGTGTAAGTGCCCTTTGGTCCTAGGAGCCATTATGGTCAACAATGACCTACCTACTTAGCCTTGTTTACCCCTTTTGCTTACCCCCCAGCCCCTTCCTACAAGGTGAGTTAGGCAATTACATCGCATCCATAGATTATCAATAATGCAAGCATATTAGGATTTTGGGAGAAGGGACACAATGGGTCTGCCCGAAGCCATTTCTACACCAAGCCTAAGAGGGTGTCTACCACAGCTCTCTCCCTTGGCGGCTTATATCTACTTTTCCCTTCAATGTCTCAACCCCCTAAAGACACTTGCCATCTTGTGGAATTGGGCGGGGGTTGTAAGTGGGTTACTTGACTCTCTGTGTAAGTGCCCTTTGGTCCTAGGAGCCATTATGGTCAACAATGACCTACCTACTTAGCCTTGTTTACCCCTTTTGCTTACCCCCCAGCCCCTTCCTACAAGGTGAGTTTTAGACAATCAAGCATATCTCCTATTCTATCATGAGAAATTATACATTAAGCATTCTTTATTATCTATAAGCAATATGTATACATATTTAAAACATTGATTGGCAGAATATACCCTTAAATATATATATATATATATATATATATATATATATATATATATATATATTGGATAATAATAATCTATTGGGATGGATTGGACGGGTTGTTCCTTGTGATTGTTGGTCTGTATCTTCCTTGTCTTCCATTGAACTATCTTCTCCTTCATACCTTCTTCCATGTTAGACTTCTTATTTCTTCTTCTCAAATCTGAATATATCATATTAATGTATCTGCTGCTATGCTCAGGAATATATTCCAAGTTTCTTGTTTATTTTCCCTTATATCTCCTCATCCATTGGAAGTGTTTGTCCTTATATATCCTTCCCGGGTGAAGGAAGAGACATAACTATTCACTATATGTCCCTTGGTAGGGACACGTCTCTCTTCCCTTAAGTGTTGTCTCTATCTTCTTTTACTTGCACATAGGCGCGGCCTCTTTTAATCATTGCCTTTGTTAAGGTATAAACATCGCTGCTCTTTTATTAATGATCAGTCATGGTTTTCATTGATCGCTGCTTATTAATATTATTTGCTGCCTTTATTAACTAATTTCTGCACATTATAGTGTCCAATAATTACAGTCTTCTTGATTCGCTGCCTTCAGTCTTTGTTTCCCTCTTAATAATTGATGCCTTCAATATATGTTAATTACAGCCCTCAATCATAATCATTGTCTTGCTGTGCACTTCCTTATTATATTTTATATTAATATATTATATATTTATATTTGTATGTTTCTTATTAAAATATATTATTATTCTATATATTGGCATTTTATATAAATTTTAATATTATAATTGTAATAATATTTAAGATAAGTAGGAGTTATTTTCCACAGCGTGTCAAATTGTGATATTACTATCAGGATTCAATGGTTGAATCCTGATGGTAATATCACAATATTTAAGATGTTAATATTTATATTTATATTTTGATAATTATAATTATAATAATATTGAATTGCTAATATTTCTTTTTAATTAATTAATTTATTTGTATTTTCATGCTTTATATCTTAGTGTTACAATTTCAGGGGCATGACAACAATTCTACATTGAGCATATTCATCCAATCATTCAACGTGGATGGGATAAGCTCAACACTCCTTTACACATGGCTCTGCCTATGCATTGAACCCAAAGTGGTACATGCAAAGGCCTGGCAGAATCACACCTATAGAGGATGTTGAGGTGAAGGAGGGGCTCATGAAGGCCATTGAGAAAATGTATGATCCTGTAGAGATCAGCTTGATTCGTACTGAGTGGGAAAAATTTGCCATTCTTTGGGGTAATTCAGAGGCGACAAAGAATGATTTGGAGACTATGTCATAGAGGGAACCCAAGTTGTGGTGGACTATGCACGGGCCTAGATCTTTGACTACTACTCTAGCCATTCATTTGCTATCCCAAGTTTCTAGTTCTTCTGCTGCTGAGAGGAACTGGTCTACTTATAGCTTCATCCACTCCATTAAGAGGAATAGGCTTACTTCTAGGAGGGCAGAGAAGCTTGTAGATGTACATAGTGCCTTGCGTCTCACTAACTACAACACAACTACATACAAGGAGAGTCCAACAGCCAAATGGGATGTAGAGCCAAAAGAGCCAGCACAGATAGATGATGATGCTACATAGACAGGGCTGGTTGTTATTGGTTTAGATGAGCTTGAGCTTGTAGGGTCCAATAATTCCAATGATGAGGAGATTGACATGGAGCTTGGAGATGATTAGATCATTAGAGGCATCAGGCCATTAGCCATTTACTATTTAGTATTTAGTATTTTGTTTTTGAAGTTTAAAGTTTGAACATTTTTGATACTTGATTGTAATTACTAATTATGAATCATGATTATGAAATTCAAATTTTGAAACTTCTAGTTCTCGTTCCAATGTCTATATTTTGATTTTCAATGTTCACTAGTTCAATGAAATCATTGCAATGTGTTTAAACTTTAAACTTTACTTATTCCTTAGGCTTCTACAGTCATACATCTTTTAGTTTTTATAACTAATTTTCCAAGTACTATATTATATGCTTCCTACATTTTATATATTAGAGCCCAACTGTAACCGTCAAAAGATTTGGACACATGTAGCTGCATGAATAAACCCACATCTTTTGAGTTTTGGTTGTATGTATCGACTCTTGAACTGTAACCACATTGTCAACGATTTGTCATCCTGGGACAAATGATTTGCCATTGATATTGTAGAGCATGTTACAGAGAGCTATTTGGTGAATCTGATCTACCAAGGCAGCTTTTGTTATTATTTGGACTAGAATCAATTTTGTAGCATTTTTTCTGGAAGCATTTGATTGTTCCTATGTGATTCCTAAAGCACCTCTTAACACTTATTTTCTGATGACATTCAGGAAGGATTGATAGACTAGTGCAGGGAACCCATAAGATCCAAGAAATTTGTCCACATTGAAAGAGAATCTCAGTTCCTCTTCTTCCACTTTCTATTATATGGTCATTATCCTTATCTTCTGGAACTCTAGGAAAGTACTGCATCAGTTTTTTTGAGCTTGGTCAGAGGTTTGTGAGTGCTTGTCCTCTTTTAGAAGATTGCTGACATATTAAGTTGCATTTATAGTGAAATCCTTTGGTTATATTATTATATGTCCATTGGTATGATTCAATTAGCATTGTCCATTTATGTGTGGCCTATTTTTAACAAATTTGAGGAACAAAACAATGTTTGAATCTCCATTCTTGATCTGTTGTTCCCTTGCTTTTTGTTTCCAAAATAATTCTTCCCTTTATTGGATCATTAAGCTTTTATATTTTCTTTAGTTCCTCTTTGATCATCTCTTCTCTAATTCCTTGTTCTCTCATTTTTCCATGTAAATGGTATCAAGCTTTGCATTTTTCAGTTCTATAGGTTGTGAAAATATTGCCAAACACTATAAGGTTCCATTTTGTAATTTTAATCCTCATTTATTCTAATACTTTTTAAAATATGTATATAGCATGACCTCTAATCTGTGTGCTTTCAAATAGGAACGGGCTCTGTAATGTCCCCTTTTGGGATTGCCCTAAATCTTGCCCTAGAATCACAAGTTTGAATGTAGCTAGGGTTATAACTTACCAATTAAATGCTTTAAGTAAGAAAAATCTTGGTTTAGGTCCTGCAATCATGTTAGATATTATTGGAATATAATTCATACAATCAAACATATATAAACATTTGAACCATGTAAATACATAACCATTAAACTACACCATATCCATAATGCATAATGGGAGTTTAATCATAATAGGAATTGGATGGGAAACATGATAAGTCCGCCAGAAGCTATCCCAACTAAGCCCAAAAGTGCGCTGTTGAAATATTTTTGTCATTGATGTCAAAGGTGCGTCTGGTGGAAGGGTCTTAGTTTTGCAATGTCAAAGGAGTCAACAAGTTTGTTTCACAGTGCCAAGTGGAATGACAAAGGAGTCAGCAAATTTGTTTCAAAGTACCAAATCAGACTCAAAATGTCAAAGGGGCCAAGATCTTTGTAATGGCACGCTTATTTTTTTAATGTCTTGACTTATTGAGTGATGGCAGCTCATTATATCAGAATGTACTATTTGTTAACACCTTGAATATGAACTTCGACCATTTCTGTAATACATCCCTGACATGAATAAATTCTCATATTCTTGACACATCTTTATTTAGGTGACAACTTGTAGTGGGTGGCTTAAAATTATGCTCGTGGTCTTTTAAAACTTTATTGATATCATTTATTCCTAGCGTGTCTCCATTAAGGTTTTTTCCATGTGAGTTTTTAGGGGGTGTATGATGAATTTTCATGAAACATTGATTTTGTGGATACGATTAAGATTATCGGCATTGTGTTTGTGTTGTCTTCTTCTTGTAGCGTTTACATTGATTTTCTCTGTCAAAGACGTGAGTATTCAAAGGCTGTTTTGCATGGGTGTGTGAATGTTGTAATCTTTTAGATGCTACAGCGATCATCTAGTTTGGCATGGGCTACATAGTGTCAGTGATTAGCAGTGTTAATGTTACTGAATATTTCGAGCCTTATTGAGAGAGATGTGATCATTAAAAGTCTGTCACTACCATCTTGATATATCAAATACTTGTTATAAAGAAAGAAAAAGTCTTCATATGAAAAGATTTTTTCTCTACTAAAATCGATATTGTAGTAGACGCAAGGTATTTTTTTTAGAATGAAGTTGTGAGCTTTCATCCATTGCTATCTTTTTCCTCGGGCCTTCAACATGGGGTCGATTCTATGTGAAGTCAATATATGTGTAGAGACGTGAAGACGACTTTGAGCTAACTCGTGCCTTGATTATGGAAAAGTCTACATTCTTTTGTATTAACTGAGCCAGAAGAACAAGATGTGAGCAGATATAAAGGATGTGGTTTCAAACTAATTTTTATTCCATCTAATACAGGCATGTAAATTCTGATGTTGAGTGTTGGACGATATTAGAGGATGGAGTGAACTCAGTAAAAAATATAAAGGTTTTAATCTATACGTGCTTATGCTGCTGTTTTAGTTATTAGCTTGCTAGTGTGGTTTGGTGCTGATGAAGGAGGGACTCCCCTTACAAATCTGAAATCAAACACACAAAAAGAGCCTTGCAAGATGGCTGCAATATGCCATTAAATTTCAGATTTAAAGAAAGAAAATCATTAACATTCTTATTTGCTTAAATCATAAAATGATTACATCAAACTAAAGATCATGGGCTTCCTTACAATCCGGGCTTCATATATACAAAAATCTGCAACATAATGTCTTCAACATTCTGGCATCATTTTGACAACATCTAGGAATGCAACCACAACTTCTCCAAAAGCCGTGCCCTTCTCCAAATGAGCAAGCATCATTATATAGAAATTGTGTGAGAAGTAACCACCATTAGTTTCTCAAAACAACCTCCACAAACCACCAAGAAATCCAACACCCAACTTGAGGAGAGATAAGAAAATAAAATATAAAATAATTCTTTGCCTTCACCACCTTCACGTGGGTGCCTAACTTTTGGCCAATCATTTTGGTCAATCAAGACACCTTTGACTCCCGGTGGCCTCGACGGCTCCAAATATGGTCATGCAAGAACATGCAAAGATTGTGGCACAAACATGCAAGGCATGCAATTGAACATGCAAGCACATGCAGCCCAAATGGTCACCACCAAGAATTTGGACGCCCAAGAGGGGTATTTTCCCAATTTTTCTTAGAAAATATTCATAAATGCATAATTCCCACCAAAATTACAATTACAATTTCATCCCAAGGATAATTACAAAGTTGCAAATAAAAATATTTATTCACCTAGCCTCTAAGCCCTTACTGAAAAATAAACAAAATTGAAATAACAATATTTTTCGTGATGCAAGATTGCTAGTACCCCTAGACGCTCCTGCATTAGACACCCGGGGTAGAATTTTTTTTGTGAATATAGATTCACAAAATGGAGTTGAGTGGTGGTACCACTTTTTCAGATTGCAAGATATCCTCAACAAACACCATTACTGAAATTGGTACTTGTAATTGATTCTTCTTTCTCTTCCAACACTTAGTTGGAACAAACTTCCTTCTCTGACAACTTTGCTCTTCACTGAACCTCCTAAATGTGGAATCAATTCCACCATAAACCGACCACGTCCTCCAAGTGTATACTACACTCCCCTCTAATCTTGTGGGATTCAACCCACCATAGTCCAGCCACCTCCACCAAATTGCACTTGCACTAAACTTTGCAATACCACACAAACCCTTCTCTGCATACCATAAATCACTAGCAAAATCTTCTTGAACTAAACCATCCATAACTTGCGAATCATCATCATTATCAAATTTAATAAAATATGATTTACTATTCTCTTTTGCTGCAACCTCATCACACTCACATCCTTCTTTAGAATAATATTTAGAAAAATTGAAATTTACATTGGTTCCATTCACTACTGCAACTTCAACCTTATCTTGAACATGATATGTCATTGTTTTTATGCCTTTAGAAAGACATTGCTAATGCAAACTGATCTTCCACATTCAAAACAACGTTAGAACAATAGTCCCAAGATTCGTCATCCATATTCTCTAGCAAATAATCAGACTCTCTAACCAAGGAATCTTCATCTTCAATACTTTCAAACAAAGAATCATTGGAAAACTCCTCTTTTACCTTCACCTCCTATTCCTCAATTTCAACCTTCTCAAATTGATTAATTGCTGCAACAACTTTATCTATTTCTATATTCTTATCCTTATCAAAACATACATTAAAATCTGATTTTACCTCATTGCCTTTTGCTGCAACTTTCACTGTTGCAATTCTTTCTTCACTATCACTGATCATATCATTCAAACACAAATCAGATTTGGTTCTAACCTAGTCAAAAGCTGATATTCCTATTTTACTTCTGCAACAAAACTTTTATCCTCATATATATTCATCCCATTCATATCATTCACATGCAAACTAGAATCATCAATGAACTCACAAAATGCAAATTTTACCTTCTCTTTTATTGTTTCAACTTCGGTGTCCTCTTCTTCAATGTTCTCCATTGCACTTAACTCTTTTGTTGCTGCTGCAACCTCTATAATTTCGTCCTTCATATCTTCCAATAGACATTCCTCAGCTTCAAGTTCATCAATTTCTTCACATTCATCCTCTTCTTCTTCTTGTGTGCCACTTTTTTGACACCCTATTGAATCTTCTTTCTTTCCTACAATCAAAATATCATTAGAAGGATAATCAAAATTACCTTCAACTCTTCTCTTTTCTCGTTTTCTCCTTTTAATCTCTTTTCTTAATTTGTCCACTTGTTGCTGCAATTCTAACATCCCAACTCTTATTTCTTCTTGCTCTCTCTCCCTAATTCTCTCTCTAATTTTCTCAAGTCCAAGAATCCTCAAAATCCATCCAATGACAAATGTTCTTTTCTTCTTTCTCTTTTCCATTTTCAAGGCCTCACAAAGCCTCAACACAAATCTTCAAATCCTCAAGTTTTACTTAAATAAACTACCTCCTTCGGCGTTCTGTTTACAAAACCCTCTTTCAATATTCACCAATATTATTGTAAATTGCCTCCTTTGGCAATCTGTTTACAACCATGGGAACCTCAGTTCCTCAAACCTTGTAAAAATGTCTTCTTGTAGGTTGCACATCCATCTACAAACAAAATCCACACACTCTCCACTCTCAGGTCCTAATGCAAACTACCTCCAATTGGCGCTTCTACCTACACACTCGGGAACACTAGCTCTAATACCACTGATGAAGAGTGTTTTTGGGGAGTTGTGTTGTTCTAATAACTGTGTTGGAGCCATATGGCTTTCTTTCAAGGATTGAAGTGTTGACTTGTGTTACATGAGGACGCGTCCCTTGTCCCAAAATGCACTGTCCCCAGGCGTCCCTGAGACGGGAGGACGCAAAGGGGACGTCCCCTTGCTGTCCCCGAAACAAGCCAGAGAGTAGGAAACAACAGGAAACGTCCCTGACCGTTTGGGTCCCCGGTACAGCTAGGAGAAGTAGGAAACGTCCCCCGTCGTACCGGGGACAGCTAGCCGTCCCCCGCAAACAAGGAACTTCTAGCATTAAAAAAAACATTAAAAACTTAGTTTTTTTAAAATCACGCAAGGGTACAAACCCAGTATTAGTAATTGAAAGCTTAAGCAGATTCTTAGTTGGTGCCCACAACAAGCTCAAAAGATTCCAAAGCCATCAAATCTAGCATGTGTAGACAATTGAACAGTGAGTTGACACTCTTGCTAAACAAACCTTGTTTTTACTGCTTCTCATAAACACATAGCTAAAGATATAGACCTTCACCATGCTAGGCTTAGAAACAGCCTCACAACAAATGTAAATGACAAGAAAACACTTAACTAATAGTGTGCTTGTTCCTTATAAAAGCCACCACCCTAGTCTAAGGACACACTCACATTATTGCACAAGGAAATTTGAAACAAATTTCAGTTATATTAAAAGTTACAAGGGTGATAGGCATTCTAAATGTCTACTTGTCCCTAGTAAATGGGATCTCCCACTTGTGGTAGCGGGTATTTATGCTGCTCACACCACCATTTTAATAATGGCAGACCTTACACTTTAGCATGGGAGGAGATTTGACAGTGGTATTCTCACTCAGATGAGGTGTGAGACTAAGAGACATTTGGATATTGATAGACCATGGTTTTATTGATGTTTGAGACTGCCGTTATAAATTTTATAATGCTTTAATGACATTTATTATGCTTTTATACTACTGCTCTCATGATTTATTTACATATTTTTATTGTTATCAATTATTGACATATCTCTCTCTTTCCCTCTCTCTCTCTTATAATATATTAATAAATTTTGAAAAATTCATATATATATATATATATATATATATATATATATCACTGTCCCCTACCGTCCCCTAAAAATGCCCCCCTAGGAAACATCCTAGAAATGCGTCCCCTGTTGTCCCTGAAATGCCATGGAACATA
Source organism: Sequoia sempervirens (assembly GCA_007258455.2). Classification (NCBI taxonomy): domain Eukaryota; kingdom Viridiplantae; phylum Streptophyta; class Pinopsida; order Cupressales; family Cupressaceae; genus Sequoia; species Sequoia sempervirens. The sequence continues at coordinate 738,226,128 of VDFB02058242.1, read as the reverse complement.
GGTGTTGACAGATTGTGATAGTGTTCAGATTTAAGTAATGTTCACATTATGTTTGTGCTTAGTCTGAAGAGAATATGCATAAGGAAAGATGTATTTTGTGTCATGAATTCAGAATAGCAATGTTGTAAAGTTTTCAAAGAGTTGGTGCTCACGTTGGAGTTGGTGCTTTAGTTGTTTGAAGTTGGTGCTTCCAATGAGTTGGTGCTCCCTCTTGTAATCTGAAGAATGTAGTCTTCTGGGTTGGTGCTCATTTGAAGTTAATAGAAGCATAGTTCTGCCATGGTTTTTTACCTGAAAGGGTTTTCCACGTGAAATCCGTGTTCATCTTATCTTATGCTTGCTCTTATTGTTTTCATTGCTGATTTTGATGGTTTTAAGTTTTAAAAGTTTAACATACTAATTCACCGCCTCCCCCCGCCCCTCAGTAATTTCTATGTACTCTTCACGTGCAGCGTCCAAACTAAGACAACTCACCGCTTGGCCCCAAGTGATAGGAATGTCCAAGCTAAGACAATTCCACCCTTGGGGTGGGCTACTTAGTGGGTAAACTTGTATCTGCATTCCCTATCCATGTTGCCTTATCCATCCTCATGATTGAAATTCCTTGAATCCATCCTAACAACTAGTCATAATTTGGCTTGATAGGAAAGCCTTGAAAAGGATGCCTGTAAACTACTCAACCCATCTAAGCCCAAGAGCGTGGAGCGTCCAAACTAAGACAACTCACCTCTTGGCCCCAAGCAGCAGGAACGTCCAAACTAAGACAATTCCACCCTTGGGGTGGGCTACTGGAGAGTCGTAAACTGCATCTCCCTAACTTGCTTCCTTCAACCTTATGTTTGATTGATCACAAGATAAAGACATACAATATATATATATACACACATAATCTATTCATTCTAAAGGAATATAATCTATTACAGTAGTACCATGGTATATGCATGTGAGAGAAATCAAAACTTATTCATAAAATAATTACTGCACACTATCTCTATAATTCATACTAGATCCTATTTACTGTATTAAATGTGTGTATGTCTCCAATCTCTTATATTAAATCTGATTGATATATTTGAGTTGCAGATTGCTCGATTTTCTAGTAGAAGGTGATAGAACTTTTATTCCTCATTTGATCCCATGTGATTGATTGTAATGTCCCCATTTTCGATGTCCTCTTTCGGTTTAGTCTGATTCTGACACACTTTTTTTAGTAAGTGCTATATTTAGTAACTGGTCCGACAGGCAGAGCAGTGTAGGGTATCCTATTTGGGCAATGTGTCGAAGTTGTCCAATGAGCTTTATTGCTTGTGCCAGTCCTTTCTATAGGGTTTCTTCAGTGTTTCAATGGGACTTTCTATTTATAATAGTGGCCAGCTTACAGTGCTTACTATTCTTAGTAAGCCACAGGGCATCTCAGTGATCTTCAGTTTTGTACCAGTTGATGTTTGGTGAGTACTTACTATTTTTAGCAGTTACTATTTATAGTAAGTCTATTTTGGGAAACTGGTCTCAGGCCCATTGTGTCCTCAAAAACTATATTTCTAAGGTGGCATTGGAGAGCCTAAGGTTGAATTATTTAATAGTTGTTTTTAATCAGTCACTTAAGTTATTTTATAAAATAACTTTATAACTTAAGTGAGGCGGTAGGTGGTCATCAAAAAAGTACCTTGGTGCCTAAGTGATAGCTTTAAGTCGTTTTAGAAGGCTAAAAAAGTGAAAATAGTTTCCTTATAAGCAGGACGCCCCTTTGAGGATTGTTTGATAATGTTTTAAAGTATAAAGCAAAAATATTAATAGGTTTTTTTAAGGGAAAATGATTCAAAACCTAAAGTTGCCCTAATTTCCCTCTCACCTTCTATAAAGTGACTTTTTGGCTCTCATTTGCTCATGGATGTTATGGCTGCTTATTGAGATGCTACTGGTTTGTCGCCAGGAGGTCAAATAAATGGAGTTCACGACGAAAACCCTCGATATTTAAAGCTGATTTCGGCAGTGCAAGACCTACCCTAGCTGGTAGAAGGGTGGTTTCATTCACAGGTCACCATTAGAGCTTCAAAGTTGCAGATTACAGTCATAAAGGATGAAATATGCTAACCAATTTTTTGCCAGAGTTTTTACACAATAACCAACACTTGGCCAATTTGATTAGCGTTAGTGCTAAAACCAAATCTCTATCAAAGCAACTCTAACCAAGAATGCGCCCTAAAATCACTTAAGGAAGAGGGGCGGGCATATGGTCAGAGGATCCCTAGGATCAAATAACTCATCAACTGAAATTGATTACAACTAGAAATGTAAGATAAACTCCACGCCAAGAATGTGCACTCAAGATCCCGTTGAAGGCGAGATGCTAACATATGGCGGAGTACTTATTACAAAATGAAAGAAACTTAGGCGGATAACCAGCCATAGAATTTTCAAACTAACTAATTCATCTGCTGCGCCGGGCATCCACTCATGAGTGGGGATTCACCACTTGATAGTGGGTAAAAGAGAGATTAATGCTCATTCTCCACACTGGTGGAAAACCATCCAAGGGTACTTAATGTGAAATTTTAACAAATAATTGCAGCAATAACAATGGTTGGATTAGTACTACTAAATCCGCAAATTACAAGTATTACAATGATAGAGAATAATGCTAAGATGTAAAGAATGAATGCTTTACAATGTTTATCCCTCAAATGATGAAATAAAGGCCAAAAACAAAAAACTAATGCAATATGATATAAAAATCTGAGTTCTGGAAATTCTGATCAGCAAATAGCAAACACCATGAAATGCTCATAACTTCATCAATATACCTTCAAATTGACTAAAACCTTTTGAAAAGGCTCTCTAGGAGTATGTCACCCAAGAACAAGTCAGAAAACAGCATCAAATCCTCCTCATTTATTTGGCACGAATCCTAATGTGCTCTAAGAAGGTACGGCCTGGCTGGAAGGGCGATTTTGCTCTTAAAAATCAAGTTCTTTGAATTTAAATCTCATCTTCTATGAGAAGGGTTGCCCAATGTCAACAATCATGTAGCACAAATGCCCAGAATGAAATAAAATTTACTCACAAAGCTGTACACAAAATTCACTTTCAGCTGTAGATGAACCAGCAACTGAAAAATGATAATAAACTCCAAAATTCTTCAACAATAGGCTCAATCTACTAGTCTGGATGAGAAGCAGCAATAAAACCAATTGGGTGTTGTCTTTCAAACACGAAATTGACTAGAATCTAGGAGGTAAGCATCCCTCAAAGAAATAATCACAATGTCATTTCGACAGCATAACTTTAGCAATTAACAATGGATACCAAATGCTGGAGCAAAGCTTCATATTTAAAAAGAATGAGATGACTCTTCAATTTCCCCTCATGGTACGCCAAAAGTCACATTTGAAACTTTTCAAATTTCCAAAAGTTATTAATTCCTCCTCAAGATGGCATCCACTTCATGGCAATTAAAACTTCATTAAATATTTAATTTTTCCTTTATGAGGGCGTCCACCTTCAAGTCCACCTTTTAAACACAACTTGAATTTATCATCCTAGGCCAAGGGGGTCGACAAAGAAACATAACATTAATTGCTTTGTATTAAATAATTGCCATCAAAACTGCATTTTGGAAGCTATAACAAAAATACCAACTGCTCCAAAAAGAAAGAATAATTGAAGTACTGCCAACAGGACCACTGCCAAACATAGTATTTACTAAAAATAGTAAACACCAAGAAATGCCACAGAACCTACAAGCAAAGGAAACCCTAATTTCACTTCTGATCAACCTACAGATTTCCGGAAATAGGCTATCAGTCAAAGAAGAGCGTATAGCCAAAATGGGGACATTACAAATGATGAAGATTTTTGATGTGAGTTGCTTGTTTTTGGCTTGTGGAGACTTGGTATTGATTTAGTGAAGTTTGAGATGCATTTTGGTGATGATATTCATGATTTCTGGGCACTTTTTGGTGTGGACATGAACCTGGTTTTTGGCACACAGTTCTTGAACAAAATTTATTCTCAATGTGGGTATTGATTTATTGGACTCTCCTTGTCAAGGTGCCCCAGATTGAGTATTCTTTTGTGTTTATCAAGTGAAATCTGATTTGTTTGAGCAAATCGGCCCTTTCAGCCAGTTGCCCAGTTGAGGGTTATTTTCCAGTGTTTCCAATCTGCTAAAACAATTCTGATTTCTGTGGAGCTGTGGATGGATGTTTTGGCGTGAGGATTGCATAGGAATTGAAGGCCTTTCATTGGTAAAGGTCATAGCAAAAAGGGAGACTTCATCTTGCTGTTTGGTGCTTCTTAAACCAGGTCTGATTGACATTTTCTGAGTTGTAATGAGTTTGAAAGAATTGAAAGTAATTTTGTTATAATTTCTGAGCAATAAAAGTCTGAAAATTATCTTGCATGCATCTCTTTATGTTATTCTTTTCATGTATTTCATGTTATGATCATTCTGTGTATGCAAAACGTTGATGGGCACTTGAAACAACAACCAAACATTCTCAAATAAACCAATCAGCATATCAGTAATATCAAATCAGAAAAAAAAATCAGGGGTCATATATTACATTGATTAGCATTCATATATACCTATATATGTGTTTATACTTTATTTATAATGATGAGTATTACTATATATCTATACATATAACTATTCTTTATTTATATTGATTGGTATTCATATCTATATATATTTACATGATTATTCTTTATTTATATTGATTGGTATTCATATCTATATATATTTACATGATTATTCTTTATTTATATTGGTTGGTATTCTTATAAATCTATAATTATTCTTTATTTATATGTCTAGCAAATAATATATATTAAATGCATACTGCACACCAATCCCTTATGTGATCAATATCTGTTGCTTGTTCTGATATGCAGATTTTATTATATTCTCTAATCTTCATCCTTATCAAACTTATTCATTTCCTTCCTTGCTGTTTTACCCAAACTCATTTTATTCACTTTATATCCCCATGAAGGGATGCATCTATTCAAAGGGAGGTAGCTTTTAATTATTATCATGTCCCTTGGTTAATCGCTGCCCTTGATCAGAATCCCTCCCTCCATAATATTAATCATTGCTGTTAATTATTGATAATGAATCGCTGCACCCTTATATATTAATTATTGCCTTTTTCATTTAATCATTGCTTTCAGGGGTGCTGCCTTAATAATTATAATTGCTGCTGTACTATATTATATATTTCCTTATTTTAATATATTTATTTTATATTAGTTTTTATATATATTTTATTAATATTTATAATATTATATTATTATTGTAATTATAATAATATTAAATTGTTAATATTTGTATTTATATTTTTAATATGTATTTTATTATTTATTTATTTTATTTATTTGCATTTCAACGTATAGCTATTTTTTTATACTTTAGTGTTCTATTTCGGGGACATGACAGGCTCTTTGGTCTTAGTGTTGCAAGTTGGATGCTCAGATTGATTTGCCAATTATCTGTTTTTTGGTGTACAGAAATTTTCCTTGAATCATTGTATTGAGCATGTAACCCATCGATTGGATAATAGGATCCTATCTAGTTTTTTTGCTATGTATTTATTCTCTCTTTTGTTCACCCATGTATAAATACATTTGGAGCAGTCAAAGTCAATCATATTCCTCTCTAGTGAAAAGATTATTGATATTCATAATTGTGTGATTACAAGAGGAGATGAGAACTCCTAATAAAGGAAATTACAAGACAATGTTTCTAAATAGAAACCATTGTAAACTAAAGCTAACTAAAGCAGAAAGCAAAAAGATGCTAAAACAAACGAAAGCGTAAACAAAAGTTACTAAACGCTAACTAAGTTAACTAAAGTAAGGTTACGACTAACTAAAGCTAAGATGACCATTAATATTACATTTAATATTTTAATAGCCTCCCTTAATGGTCATCCTACAAACATTAACCAAGTTTATCCATGATCTTCTGGAAACATATCATCGGTGACTGATAGTTGAAGCATAACCACCTTGCGATTACTGGTCCTTTCCCACAAAACAATCAAATCTAGACACCAGCATTCAAAAACAATGAGCATCCTCTACTTTCAGGTAGTATAACTTTTCTCATTGAACTTTTGGGTTCTTTCCAACATGAAGTTAGTCAAAGAAGCCATCCCTCCCATTTTCCAAAAGCTTGAAAAACAAGGTAAAGTCTATGATCAACTTGCACAAAACACTGGACAATCAGCTGGCACAACTCCCATGATTTTTTCAAAAATCGTCTAAAAAGAGGTTTAGAAACAAAAAACTTTCAAAAACTCAGAAAATGCAAGATTTTTTTTAGAAAAAACCTTCAAAAAACTTCTGAAAAAACAAGTTTTAGAAAAAACCTTCAAAAACTTTTCGATTTTTTTTTTCATGAAAACCCACAAAAATTTCTGCAATTTCTCCTTCAAAAATACTTCAAAAATCATTTTAATTTTTTTTAGAAAAAAAATCAAGCGAAAAAACATCTAAAAAATTTCAAAAAAATTCCTTGGGAATCTTGAATTTTTATTACTAAAAATTCGTCAAAAAAGTTTGAGCCTAAGCTCTCATACCATGAAAAGATTATTGTTATTCATAATTGAGTGATTACAAGAGGAGATGAGAACTTATAAAGGAAATTACAAGACAATGTTTCTAAAAAGAAACCATCATAAACTAAAGCAGAAAGCAGAAAGATGCTAAAACAAACGAAAGTGTAAACAAAAGTTACTAAATGCTAACTAAGTTAACTAAAGTAAACTTACGACTAACTAAAGCTAAGATGACCATTAATATTACATTTAATATTTTAATACCCTCCCTTAATGGTCATCCTACAAACATTAACCAAGTTTATCCATGATCTTCTGGAAACATATCATCAGTGACTGATAGTTGGAGAAGCATAACCACCTCGCGATTACTGGTCCTTTCCCACATAAGTTAGAATAATCAAATCTAGACACCGGCATTCGAAAACAATAAGCATCCTCTGCTTCCAGGTAGTATAACTTTTCCCATTGAACCTCTGGGTACTGCTGTGACCTATTTCACACATCGCCCCATTGGAAATGGGGACCCTTGGTGATTTGTTTTTGGGTTTAGCTTTGAGTGGCAATTTCATAAGCTCTGTTGCTCTGAGAGTTTCAAGTTAGAGTCTGAGGACATCACCCAAGCCAAGTAGAGAATTCAAGCTTGAAACTATGCTTAGACATCATAGAAGTGTTTAGAAGACCCGATAGACGAGGATCGCCTGTGTTTTCACTCAATTCTGACACTTCCTACTTTTTAGGGATTTTGCTTTTTTGCTTTTTGCTTTTTTCATTTTTAGCACTTTTGGACCAATCTAGGATTTACTATTTTTAGAAAGTTGCTTTTTTGCCTTTTCTATTTTTAGTAAGTTTCTATTTTTAGAAAGTGCTAGGTCTGATAATGGAGTCAAAGTTTCCACTTTTAGAAGCAAAAGCATGCAAAAAATCAGGCAAAAAATCAATTGAAAAGCATGCATAAATCTGGAAAATCTGAAAAATCAAATGAAAAGCATGTGAAAAAAGCAAGAAAATAAAGCAAAAATCAATCAAAAAACATGCAAAAATTTGGAAAATCAGAATGAAAGGCATGTAAAAAGCATGAAAAGGCATGAAAAAATCAACCAATAGGTGAGAGATTCAAGAGACATGGCATAAAATTTAAGGCTGAAAAGGCATAAATCTGAGCAAGTGTGCCCAGGAGAATGGCAAGGATGACTCCAAGTCCGCCATAGGAAGAAAGGTGAATGGAATAAACTCTTGGAAGTCCGACTTGCAGCTACGAGGAAAGAAATTTTCCAAGTCAGCCCAGCACTTGAAGCAAAGGCAATGGCAAAAATTTTATGAAGTCCTCCATGTTATGGAAAAGTTCCTTAGAAGTCCGCCCTACTTAGATGAGGAGATGGAAAAACATCTTAGAAGTCCGCCCAAGACATCAAGGAAGATGGAAAAGAGAGTGAAAAGTCCGCCCCACCATATGACTTGACAATGGAAGGAAACTTGGAAAGTCCGCTTGGAGAATGGCAAGACTATTGCAAAGTCCGCCCAAGCCAAAATGGAGAAAGGAAAGCTCATCCCAAAGTCCGTCTAGCTTTTTGGAAAGAAGTTCTCAAAGTTCGCCATCAAAAGGAAAGGGGAATCATGAAGTCCGCCATGGGAAGATAGGCATTATGGAAGGAAATCTCTGAAGTCTGCCATAGGATGGTAGGCATGAGATAAAGTTTGTGAAGTCCGCCTAGATACTATGGCATGAAAATCACCAAATCCACCCACATCAAGGAGGTATGAAATTGTCTAGGACATGAAACATCTAGAGGAGAATTGTAAAATGGTGAAGGCATGAGCAAGTCCGCCATAAGGAGAAAGATAGAAAAAAAAAATCCATGAAGTTGGACAAAATTCGCCAAGATAAACAAAAAATACATGGATAAATGAAAGAAAATAAAGGTTGAAAAATCAAAAAATTCATATATAAACCTTTAATAATTTTCCAACACTTAGGAAAATTCGACCTCTAGAGAAAACCTAAAGATCTTGGATAGAGATGAAGTTGGCGCCTAGAGAAAAAATAGAAACTTGCCTTCTGAAATGAGAAGAAAGCTAGTCTAAGTTCGATGAACTTGAGAAAAACCATGAAATTGCTAAATTAAATCGAACTCCTCAACTTTATATTGAGTTTCAACAAGTCATTTTCACAAGTTCGATTTGAGAAGTTAAGCTCTCTCCAAGAGATAAGAATTTCAAGAGATAAAATTTTCGAGAGATAGAAATTCCGTGAGATAGAAATTGTGAGCGATAAAGCATTGAAGTTGAGTGATTTTTCAAGGCGCAAAACAGGGAAGAGGATAAATTTCTGAGTTAAAGATCAAAATTTTCAAAGGGATAGCTTGCTTTTTTGGCAATAAGACAAAATTTTCGAAATTCAGAGCTGAATTGCTATCCAAAGTGTATAATTCCAAAGTTTGATGGAATTCTTTACTTCTGTCTTCATTTATCCTCATCAAAAAAATCTTACTAAGTGTTGTTACTTTCAGCTTGCTTTTTCGTAGAATCTAACATTCAACAAGCTGAAAGTTAGAATTTTCAAGGAGAAAATTTAAAGAAAATCACAATTAAAAGTTTTAAAATTAATATATTTTCTTTTCTCACAAGTTGATGACCACTCCTGCAGAATCTTCGAAGAAAGCATAGATGAAGTTCGCGAGCAAGGGAGTTCAACAGGAATCTAAGATCAATTCTAAATGGAAGAGCATCGCGGATCTAGACCTCAGACACATAGACTTCGAGGAATTTAGAAAGAGGATGTACGGACTAAACGAACTCCTGCCGACAGCAATTGCCCACCGAATGATGCAAAATGGAATTGTTCACGCTGCTGGATTTCCTCCGGCAGTCAAGTGTGCTGAGTTGATGGTCGAATGTGCCAGGCATTACAACCTAGAAGAGAGACAGATCATTGCACCTGACAGAAGACTTTTGGCATATCTCGGAGAAGCTACTATCTAGGAAGCATTCGGCATTCCCAAATACATTCGGACTTCATATAAAACTAAAGAAGAGGCCAGGGGAATTTTTGAAGATCGGATAGATTAGTGTGCAACTGTCATCAACAAAACATGGTTTGAAAAGCCAAGGGCTTTTGCGAAGAAAATGCGTAAGAAATTGTGTCGGACAGACTTCAAGGAGGACTATGGTGATATAATCTTGCTTTTGAACAGGATAATGGGCAGTCCACAAGGCACGCCATTCGAAACATGGATGTACTTTTTCATAGATGAGATCACCTCAAGAGTCAGAATGTTCAACTGGTCGAGGATGATCAGTGATAACATCCATGAGCAATTGATCAACTTGGAAAGGACTAAGTCGTTCCATATGAGTTCCTATGTTATCTATCTATTGGAAAGAGCCTATAGATATTCCGGATTAATATGCAAAGGCGTTGTAGGCAATGGAGAAAACGAATTCAAAGTGTATGAATGCTACCCCCAGCTGCAGCTGTCTGCCAAGTCTCATTTCAGTTTGGCGGAAACATGGGATAATGCTCAGGATATTCGAGACAGAATCATTCCATGCCTCAAAGTGCTTAAAGGAGTTCCAAAGCAGGAACTGGTTGATGGAAACGTGATTGCAGCTGACGCAACTTATGATTTCACCAACTAGTACATGGCATTAATTACACGGAATGAAGTCCTGGAGAAGGTAAAGGGTGATACTATCCGAGTTGAGGAAAGAACGAAGGAAATCCGAGAGAAGATTCTACTAGTAGCTGCAAATGCACTTGAGGACATTGTGTGAGCAAATGACATGCAGTTGGAAAACTTGAAGCACAAAGTTCAAGGAATTTTCTTCACCACCATTGAGCCGATCCTCAGACAAAATTTGACTAGGGTAGCCAACTTCCTATCCATCATCCATGCCTTCCAGTGGCAGGAATCCGAGTGGGAGGATGCTTTTGCAGAATGTTTAGATGATTTGGATCTGCTTGAATACAAGGTCAATGCGCTGCCACTTGTCACGATCAAGGAGGCCAACACGATAGTTTCTAGATTTATCCAGTACAATGCCACCAAAGAGGATAAGGATGCGCCTCCCCAAGGATAAGGTCTCCACTTCAGTTCACTTGCTATTAACTCATTGATCACTGATTGTATTCTGGGAAACCCTAATTAGGGTTGCTTTCTTTTAATCTCTATCATTAATCTTGAATTAATCTTGACCGTCTATTGAATTTTCAGAACTCTATATAAACTCTTGTTTTCCCATTTCATTAGAATGGGAGAGAGATTTATGAAATTGTTGCTTAAGACTACTTTGAGAATAAAGTTCATATTGCATGAGTTGCTTTGAATCCTTGTATTTTCAAGTGGTTGCATGGTTCCATACTTTTCTTCCATATAGAGTAGATTAAAGTAGTATTTGATTTGAATGCAAGTTAGATGAATGATAGATTGATAGTATAGATTGGTGGAACTTCGCTCATACTTTCTTTGGATGGATGATTTCCTTTCAATGCGTAAAGTTAGACTGAGTTAATAATGTGGATGCTTCAATTGCTTACTTTGAATAATATTGTTCTCTAGATGGTATCATTCTTGGTAAGAAAATATTAAGCACAAATCCCAAAAGATTGCACTTGCTTTGTGTAGTTGTTGTTTTCATGGCGAAACAAAGTCTTGTTCCTTAGTTTCACTTAATCTTACCGTCTCTTGATTTCATAGGATTAGTATAGGACTCCTAAACCCTCATCCCTTTTTCCCTTTTTTAAAAAATAAAAAAATAATAGAGCATTCAACGTCAAATCAACCTAAGTCCTTACTTTTGAGTAATTTGCTGACAAAGGTCCCTTTGTGATACCAACATATCACATCATCCATTGAGCTTGTCCACACCTGACTTGCGAAACATTGGAATTGTCGTATGATCTTTTTTGCAATCTTAGCATACTAGGTAGTTTTTCAAGAGAGGATAGAGCATCTTTAGACTCTTTATTCTAGAGTGTTCGGTGTGTCATAAAACACGCACCAACAGGTACTTTCCAACATGAAGTTAGTCAAAGCAGCCATCCCTCCCATTTTCCAAAAGCTCAAAAAACGAGGTAAAGTCTATGATCAGTTGGCAAAGAACACTGGACAATCAGCTAGCACAACTTCCATGATTATTTCAAAAATCGTCTAAAAAGAGGTTTAGAAACAGAAAAAAAATTCAAGAAAAACCTTCAAAAACTCAGAAAAACAAGATTTTTTTTAGGAAAAACCTTCAAAAAACTTTGAAAAAACAATTTTTTCAGAAATCTTCAAAAACTTTTGAAAAAGCAAGAATTTTCAGAAAAATCTTCAAAACTTAAAAAACCAAGATTTTTATAGAAAAACCTTCAAAAATTCTTTTGATTTTTTCAAAACCCATGAAATTTTTTCTGCAATTTCTCCTTCAAATCATTTGAATTTTTTTTAGGAAAAAAATCAAACAAAAAAACATCTAAGAAATTTCAAAAAAAATTCCTTAGGGAAACTCGAATTTTTATTACTAAAAATTCGTCAAAAAATTTTGAGCCTAAGCTCTCATACAATGAAAAGATTATTGATATTCATAATTGAGTGATTACAAGAGGAGATGAGAACTCCTTATAAAGGAAATTACAAGATGTTTCTAAAAAGAAACCATCGTAAACTAAAAAGAAAGCAAAAAGATGCTAAAACAAACGAAAGCATAAACAAAAGTTACTAAACGCTAACATTAACTAAAGTAAACTTACGACTAACTAAAGCTAAGATGACCATTAATATTACATTTAATATTTTAATATCTAGTAGGTGCTTTTTGTTGGGAATGCCTATCTACCCTTACATTCCAAGAGAGTATACATAATAACATATTATTGGGGGTATTTTGGATCTTATATATCCAGATCAGATATTCTATAGCTTTGTTCTTGTTTGGCTTTGGAGTCCAAATCTCCAAAGCTCTTGCTTAGGAAGTACCTTCTTGTGGGGTGTCTTGTTGAAATGGTTCAATCAAAGGTTTTCCTTTTTTTACCCATAGGATTTTTATCCTCTTTGCTTTGGAGATTTCTTGGAATTAGATTGAGGAATGATACTTTTGCAATGACCTTTGCTTGTCTTCCTATGCCTTGAAAAGTATCTCTTTCTAGTGGGTGCTTGACAGTTTTAGCTCATTTTTCTGAACGAGATGTATTTCTTGAGTTGCATCTATCTCTTGCTTGCCTATTTCTTTATTATATTTTGAATCTTCCATAATGTCCATCGCTGCAACACCAAAAAATTGATGTTTGCATCTAGTTAACTTGTTGTTTTGCAAGTTTTGGCAATGTTACATTCTTCCTATTGTCTCACTGACCTTGACTTGGATTTGCCTTTTCTGGATCTGATGATTCTTGGCTCCCTTGGTGAGGGCATACCTTGCTAGGTGATCATGCTTATGACAATTCTGCTTCTGAAGGGAGTATTTTCATACTCCAAGAGTTGCTCCTATTCTATTCTTTTAGCATCCAAAATGAACTTGTCTGGAAGACATTTATCCAGATCTATATTCATATAGATCCGAGCATAGTTTAGTTCTATATTCTCCTATTGCTCTTATTTTCTTCAACGTGGTATCATCAGAATCTCAGTTGTTCTTGTTTGCTTTCAATTTTCTTGACTCCAAGCGGTAGAGTTTTGGGTCTTGGGAAGGCTCCCATAAACTTACAGACTACAGCTCTTTCCCTCAGTAGTCAAGCATTTGCTATATTTCCTCCAAGGTGAATAATGATAGTTTTATGATCAGATTTAATGCACAGAAAATTAATTCAAAATCAGACACAATAACACAGCAGATACCCTGGGAAAACCCTCCTCTTGAGGGAGAAAAACCCAGCAACAATATTTCACTTATATATTATTCAAGAATCAACTCTTCTTGTACAATAGGGCTGAACTCAAGGCCAAGTAATAGCACCGATTCTAGATGCAAAATACAGATTACAATCTGCACAACATATATATCAAAATCTGCACTTGATAGTACTTCGACCTGCTCTTGAAGGAATTCGCACTTAGATAAAATCGCAATTTGCCCAAGATATAATTCACACTTGAATGTAGAATGAATGTCGAACTTGCTTGATGATCTAAATGAGAACAATTGAACTTGTATTTATACGTTGCTTGGGAGAGGTTGCACCTCTTCAATAACAAGGTCGGCCACAAGGAGAATAATTACAAATTAAATAATTTACTTATCAAGTCGGCCAAGATAATCCCTTTTCATTTGGACGCCACCAATGAGAAGAAAGTCGGCACATATAAAAACTCGTGCCAATTAAGAATATGAGTTCTATAAATAAAATAGCTCTCAAGCTATAATTTAATTTATTCAATCAAGAACAAATACTGTGCTAGAAGAATACGATTGAATCTAAATATAACATCAACACTCCCTCTCAGCTAGGGAGGACACTTCCAGCTGCACAAAGCAAATCACCTCAATGTGATGCCTATCACTATGGCTACAACCATGAGTGAACAAGAAGAATATCACCTTATCGTGATATCAAATATCAAATATCGCCTCAACACGATATCAGCCATAATGGCTACAACCATACTATGGTGTGTACAAGTGTTCATCACTTACGTGATGTTGTCACCTCAACATGACATTCACAAGTACAAGATGTGTCATGGAGTCACACACATGACATCCACCATGACTCAGCTTAGAGGGTGGAAACAAGGGCTTTCACCTCAAATCTCAAAGAGAAATGCATTAACAAGGGCTTGCACCTCAAATTCCTCCGTCTCAAAGGAAAATGCATTAACAAGGGATTTCACCTCGAACTTCTCTCACAGAGAACTCATTAAACAAGGCTCACTAATACTGAGACTCTTTCTCAGTCAAGGCTGGATTCTCCACCATACCAAGCTTATCTCGAAAGTACACAAACTTTATCCTGGAGAGAGGCTTGGTGAGAATGTCTGACGTCTGCTCATCAGTGCTGATATACCTCAACTGTATAGCCTTCCGTAGTACCATATCTCTAATATAGTGGTACTTGATCTCAACATGCTTGGTTTTGTCATGAAACACAGGATTGACAGAAAGCTTCACGCAACTCTGATTATCACAATGAATGATAGTAGGCTCCATTGATTGTCCAAACAATCCTACAAGAAGCTTACGAAGCCACATTGCTTCCCGAGTTGCCATACAAGCTGCAATATACTCTACCTCTGCTATGCTCAATGCCACAGATGACTGCTTCCTACTACACCAGGATATCATAGTAGAACCCAAACTGAAGCAACAACCAAAGGTAATCTTCCGATCTGAAACACATCCTGCCCAATCAGAATCAGTATAACCATGTAACTCCAAGTCAGCATCTAAAGTATATCTCAACCCATATCCAACTGTGCCACGCAAGTATCTCAGGATATGTTTAGCTGCAACAAGATGTATCTATCTCGGTTCACAAATGAACTGGCTAAGTGCACTCACCGCATAACAAATATCAGGTCTAGTGTTAACTAGATACATCAAGGACCCAATCAGTTGTCTATACAATGTAGGATCCACTAAGTCTGAACTAGCTGCAGCCTCCTTCAATTTATGTAGGTTGGTCTCCATGGGCGTAGACATGGATTTGCAATCCATCATACCAAACCTCTTAAGTACATCAATGGTGTACTTCCCTTGACTCAGAATCATTTCATTTGATTTTTGCCAATTCTAAGCCAAGGAAGTAATGCATGAGCCCAAGGTCCTTCATCTCAAATTCAAAGCCAACTCCTTACACTTGAGAATCAGGTGATCTTCTCCAGTAAGGATCAAATCATCAACATATAAAACCAAATCAATGCATCACCATCAATTACCTTAAAGTATAGATTGGAGTCAGCATCATTCTTCAAGAAGCCTAAACTTGATAGGTAATGATCAATCCTTTCGTACCATGCACGAGGAGTCTGCTTAAGACCATACAAGGCCTTCTTCAGCTTGCAAACATGAGACTCCTTTCCATGTACCTCGAACCCATTAGGTTGCTCGATGTAAACTTCTTCCTCTATCACCCCATTTAGAAAAGTTGTCTTCACATCCATTTGATGAATCTTCCATCCTCTAGATGCAGCAATGGCAATGATGGTTCTGACAGAAGTGTAGCGAGCAACAGGAGCAAAAGTTTCTTCATAATCAATTCCCTCTTTCTATGAAAAATCACGAGCCACAAATCTTGCCTTGTACTTCTCTATGCTCCCGTCAGTTGCATGCTTAATCTTGAAGAGCCATTTCGAAGATACCATAGATTTGCCTTCGGGTCTAGGAACAATGTCCCAAACATCATTCTTGAGAATTGATTGGTACTCCTCTGTCATAGCATCTTTCCAAACTTGTTGACTGGAAGCTTCCTCCATACTAGAAGGCTCAGACTCAATAATCTGACTCATCAAGGCAACATAACTGGAGAACTTATGTGGCCTTTTACTTTCTTTGAATGTTCCTCTAGGAGCTGCAAATCTCTCAGCCTCTTGCATTGTTTGTCTAGCCCAAAGAGGTCTCTTTCTTCTAAGCACAATATCAGTAGGCCCATCAGTAGGTTCCAAGAGCTCAACTGGATCAACATCTTCCTTTGGTTCGGAAGTCCCCCTCTGAGTCTCAGGAGTATGGTCAACTTCCATATCCTGAGGAGACTCTTCATTATCAATCTCCATATGAATGCCCCTGGATCTTCTTAATGCAATATCTTCCTCAAATGTGACATCCCTACTGATCTCGATCAACTTCTATCCTGGAATGTATATCCTGTAGGCTTTTGATGTCTCACTGTAGCCCACAAATATTCCCTTCTTGCCAAAAGGCTCCAACTTAGTTCTCTTTTCCTTTGGAACATGAACATAGACAGGACATCCAAAGATCCTTAAATGACTAACTTCAGGCTTCTTCCCTGTGAAGGCTTCTTCCGGAGTCATATTCTCCAAGACCTTGTGAGGACTTTTGTTTTGAACATACATAGCCATCCTAGAAGCTTCTGCCCATAAGAAAGTTTGCAAGTCTTGGTCATGGATCATGGCCTTTGCTGCTTCCACGATTGTCCTATTCTTCCTTTTTGCAACACCATTCTGTTGAGGATTATAGGGGACGCAGAACTCCCTCTTAATCCCTGCATCAATACAAAAATCTCGAAAGCAACTAGAGGTGTATTCTCCTCCATTGTTAGATCTGAGGACCTTAATTCTTTTACCATAAAGATTCGCTACCAAAGCTTTGAACTCTTTAAACCTTCCTAACACCTTCCTCAGATTCTTTAGATTTCAAAAAATAAATCCAAGTCTTCCTAGAGCGGTCATCAATAAACAAAACATAATACAAGAATCCACTTGAAGACGGATCAGACATAGGTCCACACAAATCAGAATGAATAAGGTCTAAAATACACTTAGATTTATTTTCTCTACTATGGAAAGGCGCTTTTGAATTCTTACCCATAGCGCATCCCTTGTAGGTTCCTTCATGCTCCTGATTGAACTTGGGAAGTCCTGTGACCATCTTCTCCATGATGAGTAAGGCTCAGAAGTGGAGGTGCGCCAATCTTCGATGCCATAGATCACATAGACTTGAAGAATCATGAACAAAAGCTTGTAGAGGACGCGTACATAGCCTATAGAGGCTTTCGTGTCTAACATCAATCACTTGAGCTTCCTTGAAACTGGAATTCTCCATCCACACAAGAACTTTTCCTTTGGAGAAGGCAACTTGATATCCTTCATGTTCTAGGGCTGAAATAGAAATAAGATTGCACTTGATTCCTGGGACATACAGAACATCTCTCAACTGAAGTGTAATACCGGAATCCAAATGAAGAGTAGAGGTTCCAATTCCTTTCACGTAATAGCCAGCATCATCTCCAATAATAACTTGCTTGGAAAACTCTTTCTCCACCAAACTTGATAAGTGCACCTTGAATCCAATGATGTGTCGAGAAGCACCACTGTCGATCAACAAAGCACTGGTATCCATAGGTACATTGCTTGATAGAGCTTAATAGAACAAGTATTCACATGAATCCTTCTGCGGAGAGGCATCATCAACATCTGCAACTGTGGCTTGTTGCTTAGGTCTAGTTGGACAATGCTTAGCAAAGTGCCCAAACTTATCACACCTAAAGCATTGAATCTTAGACATGTCTCTCTTCTTCTTGAAGGGAGGTGCATCATCATTTCCCTTATCTCGATTCCTCTTGAATAATCCTTTCCTTCCATCTTTTCCTTTCTTCTTTGAAGCATGGGAGGCGAGAACATGAATGTCTTCATTCTTTGAACTTTGACCAACGCCTCTTGCCACCGACCTTGATTCTTCTTGAATGCAATAAGACCTTAGACGATCAAACTTAGGCAATTTTGATCTTGCATTGATTCCCTGAATGTAGGATTCCCAAGACAAAGGTAGACCATTGAGAGCAAGCATAGTCAAGTCTTTGTCATCAACCATATGCCCAATTGTTGAGAGTTGATCTCTCAAATCTGAAATCCTCATGAAATATGCAATCACAAATTCTCCCTTTGCCATCTTCACATGGTGAAGTTGTTGTTTCAGTGCAAGTGCCCGGCTGGTATTGTTGATTTTGTACATTTCTTCCAATGTTTTGAACATATCTCTTGCTGTCTTCAACTTAGAGACGATAGGAACAATGTGATCCTTAATGGAATCAACCAATATCTTCATTGCCTTAATATCTTTCTTCACCCATTTTAACTTCTCTTCTTCCTCCTCAGGTTCAAGAACACTAGACTCCACAAACTCACCCAAGTCATTTTCACGCAAGTTAAGCATGATCCTAAATCTCCATGATGTGAAGTTTGATGCTCCCTCAAGTCTATCCTCAATCTTCAAACCATTCACCATCTTGATTAATGAGAAAATAAAAAAAGAAGAGAATAGAGTATCACTATTTAGAACCAATTCTGATCACGATCCTCTCAAACCCACTTTGATACCATGTTAGTTTTATGATCAGATTTAATGCACAGAAAATTAATTCAAAGTCAGACACAATAACACAGCAGATACCCTGGGAAACCCCTCCTCTTGAGGGAGAAAAACCCAGCAACAATATTTCACTTATATATTATTCAAGAATCAACTCTTCTTGTACAATAGGGCTGAACTCAAGGCCAAGTAATAGCACCGATTCTAGATGCAAAATACAGATTACAATCTGCACAACATATATATCAAAATCTGCACTTGATAGTACTTCAACCTGCTCTTGAAGGAATTCGCACTTAGATAAAATTGCAATCTGCCCAAGATATAATTCGCACTTGAATGTAGAATGAATGTCGAACTTGCTTGATGATCTAAACGAGAACGATTGAACTTGTATTTATACATTGCTTGGGAGAGGTCGCACCTCTTCAATAACAAGGTCAACCACACGGAGAATAATTACAAATTAAATAATTTACTTATCAAGTCGGCCAAGATAATCCCTTTTCATTTGGAGGCCACCAATGAGAAGAAAGTCAGCACATATAAAAACTTGTGCCAATTAAGAATATGAGTTCTATAAATTAAATAGCTCTCAAGCTATAATTTAATTTATTCAATCAAGAACAAATACTGTGCTGGAAGAATACGACTGAAGCTGAATATAACATCAACAGATAAGATTTTTAGTAATGATTCAATTCTAAGGCAGCTGTCATTTTCCTTTTTAACTAGAGAATTTGGTATGTTAATGACTGGAATGATTCTTTTTGCATGGTATTTCATGAACCCATGGAGCTCTTCTTTACTGATCTTTGCTGGTTTGGGCAAAAGGGCTTCCTTAAAAGATTAGTGGCTCTTGGATGGCTGGTTGAATGAGGTGGCCATGTCCTCCTAGTCCTTAGAGTGCAGACCTTTCAACAAGGGAGAAGGGAGTTTTAGTACAGGAAAATTTGAGGAATGGTGTAACTAGGAGAGGGAGGGAGAGAAAGAGAAAGAGAGATCTAGTTTTTCACAAGAAATGAATTGCACTTCTATCAGTTTTCAGGCCATATTTCATGGTCTATCAAATGTGGTGCCTAACTAAAGTTTTGCTGAAGTTTTCATTGACAAGTCCACAATTGCTAGTTCAGAATCAAAGATAATTTAATCTAAAACTTTAATCATTATGAGTAAAATGAATTTCTTAAGCAGTGAAAGTCATAATCTAGTAACATCTTCGTAAACAGTATAGCATCAAATGCACAAACTGTAATTAAAATAAGATTTCTGGCAAGATGGAACATATGAGAACACAAACATATCTCTTCTATCCATCTACAAGGCAATGGAATTCCTATAATTTCCTAATAGGATGTATAACACAGTTGAAATGTAGAGAAAGAGTACCTGTTGCTTAGGAATGCCTTTATAATCCCCATAAACTAGGGCATGCTCTAGCAGTTCATTCTTGTCAATCATTGAGTGAAATTCATCTTTACTAACAAAGTAGTAATCCTTCCCATCAATTTCACCCGGCCGCATTGCACGAGTTGTAGCTGTAACTACAAAGTGAATTCCCTTCCGCACTTGTTGCAGTCTCTGTGAAAGAGAAATGAGCAATCAAACCTAGTGGTGTATAAACAGATCCATTTGTAGTACAAAAGAGCCATTGTTGAACAAAATTTTCAGCCATGAACTACCATGCATCTCTACATTTTCTCACGGGTCAAGGATTTGATAACAGAAAAACCTCACAATAAAGGGTATGGATAATCAGGGCAAAACAATATTTGTCCGCATTCCAAAAAGATGCTTGCCCAAATAATGGAACAGTGGAGTGGTAACATGATAGATAGGTGCTAGGCAGTTGCATGCCACAAGTAGCCTGGCTCATATTCAAACAATAATAGCAGAAACAATAGCCGTCTTTCTTAATACTGATAGTGCAACTCTGGCAACAATGCAGTAAGTCAAAAGAGTACAGGAAATATAAATAAAGACAAGTTAATATACTTCAAAATAAATTGCCATTCATTTCAAAAAGAAAAAAAACTATTTTCATTTTTCAAGAATCACACATCTAAAATGGATCAACTAAGTGAACAATGAAGCAACACAGCCAAGGAGATTGGATTAAAGGTGCATCCTTCAAAGTATCTAGCCACTCATACAGAAAGATAAAAACAGTTTTGAATTTCCAAGGGCCAAACACATCTAAAGAGGGTCATTCTAAGTGAACATTGAAGCAATGTAGTCCGGTAATTAAAAAAAAAATTGTTCTCAGAATTTGTATCACATTATTTACAAGCCCTACTATTTCAAAATTTAGAAAGTAAAATCATAGGTTTCTAGCATTAAAATTAAAGAGTATGGGATAAAATATGTAGAAGGTGCAAATGACCAAATTCCATACCTTAATAACAGCATCCTTTCCTACTCCGCTCGGTCCACTAATGACAATAACAAGTGGTTTGGCAGGGGGAACTTGAAGCCCTGAATCAAGAGGGCGGCCTAGTGATGCCTCTATCTCTCTTAGCATTTCAGCCTGTAAAAACCAATTAAAACAGATGTCATTTCAGAGCCCCTCCTTGTGCAAGTACTGTAGAATGTTTAAGCTGCTGAGTATGACACTTTTGAAAAAAAATTTGGCATATATATTGGAATTAGACCTATTCTATAAAACCGGGAAGAAATCTAAGGAAACAATTTCCTTACCTGTCCAATGCTGTAAAGCATATAGGACAACAGTTGGTACAATTTAGTAAGTATTGAAGACCAACAAAGTTCTTCTAAACGATTTAATACATATAATCATGTAGCCATGCTTATAGATAACCAGAATATGAGATTCAAACAATATGAAAGATGTTGAAGCAATAAAACAAAATGGAAAAAAAAGGCTAAAAAGATGACAGAATTCTTTTCTAGCAAATGTTGCAAAGCATGCAGAGCTTCCTTTGAATAGAATTTCAAACTTACAATCATTTGAGGTTGGAGAGAGAGTGCAACCTCACTAAAACTATTTCCAAGCACTCTCTCCAAATTCCATTTTTCCTAAAAAACTGAAACTTCTAGAGATCACATCAGCCTACACATACTTGGGGGTACAGATTTCTAGTCCATTCTTTACTTTGCAATGGGTATGCCTTCCTTTCTATCTTGGAATGTAAGCATTTTCAGATCCACTTCTAGGACATCCCCTCCAAGTTGTCTTTTTAATACAATCATCAAGCCTATAGTTTTATATGGTTCAAAGATTTGAGGATCTAGCTTGGGGGCCATTGAACGGACCCATGTGTCCAAACTCTCATGCTGCAACACATGATCTGTTGCAAGCAGACAATTCCTTGATGCATCGTCCACGCTGAATTTGCAGCCCAGCTGCTAGACCTTGAGATTATCTTCAAGCTTACTTTCTACATCCACAAACTCAGATCCATGGGGCCTCAACTTCTAGTCATAAGAAATATCTCTTTGCTCTTCTGAGAGAATTGCTTCACCTGTCCCCACCATAGTTTAAGAACTCAGACTCAGCAATACTTTGGCCGACCCAATAATTTTAAAAACTCAGGACTCAAGAAAAACTTGACAATAACTCAACAAATTTATCAAACATTTAAAAATACACGATTTTAAAAAAGTAGTCTTCAAAAACACACCTTACTGATTTCCTTCATATATAAATTAAAATTAGAGTTTAATACATATCATTGACCAAAAACAAGTCTTTAGTGTAAAGAAGCTAAGGTAGCAGAACAACTTCCTACACTAATCTTGAGAGGAGAATAATGCAAAACTTTACAAATCTTTTCAGTTACAGAAACTTAAACAGAAATAAATATAAATATCATGCATACCACAACACAGTAATTTCGAGAGAAAAACCCTACACTCCAAAAGTCACCCAATATATTATTCAGAAATCACAAATATTACAATATACTTGCAGAGCAAGCTTCTGACAAGAGTGTCACCAACCAAAGATCCAGAGGCAACACAACCGCTATCAGAATCTCAAAATACATCACCATACATAGCCGTAATACGCCCTCATAAAATAGGGTTGCCTTCTAGGGCAAGTCAAGCTAATAAAATATCGGTCGTCAGATCTAAGACCTAATGATGAACGGTCTAGATTTACAATAATAAATTATACATAAAATTTTCCTAGTACGTTATGTAATTGCAAGGTTGAGACACATTTTCCCAACATTTAGACTTGCCAAGTCTCCTACTTGTAGATGCCATATTTTTTTTTCAGAAACCAGAAAATGGAAACAAAGCCTAGCAAAAGACAAATAAAAAGAAAGAAAATTAATCATCTATTTATTTCTTCTTATTGTGAATATGAATCTATGATCTATCTATATTAACGTGAGCATTGGTGAAACTAGCTAAGAATGTACATATTTATTATGTATATTTATTTCTTTAATACATCTTTGTTTTTTTTTGTATGTATTCTTATTGTGAACATGCATCAATCTATATTAAGGCAAAAATTGGTGAAGCTAACTAAAAGAGGGATTACGAGCTAAATTCCATGGAGTCTTGGGGTGGGCGTACACAGGGTACAGGGGGAGCAAGGGCCTAGATTTAGGGATGGTGGTGGGGTGGTGTTGGGGGTGGTGGCAAGTACAAGTTTGGGGGTGGAGCCTCCAACGGAGTCAAGGGGCAGCGCCCCTCACAAGTATCTAGAGGCAAAGCCCCCAAAGAGGTTGAGGGTCAAGGGGCAAAGTCCCCACCACCAAGTGCAAATAAAGGCCTTCAAAAAAAACCACAAAAACCTTCATAGCGCATGCCATTTTCATAATTTTATCACTTGTTTTTTGCAACACCGAGTCTTTACTATTTTTGAAATTTGGGAGTGATTTGGAATGAGGCTTAGATGCCTATTTCCTATCACTTTGTTTTTCGCAACACTAAGTCCTTAATAGATAGTAATCTGCAACTTTTTCTTATACAAATACCCCTTAGTTTTTACAATTGTTTATGAATAATTTGAGATTTTGAAGCAACACTCTATATTTTGAAACATTGCTTGCAACCTCACCAAATAGCAGAGGGGACACACACCTTAAAATTTAACTGGTAAATTTTAAGTTAGTTGCATAAATCAAACACATTTAAAGATAAAATGTTACAAATACTAAATACTAAAAATTTATGGATTCGATTTTACCATAATCTAGTTGTTGGACTGTGGGCAGCTAAAAGCCTAAAAAAAATAATGAAATCACATATGAAAATTGTGCAAAGAAATAAGAGCTAAATCACCTTTTTCCCTTCTATTGCTGGGTGAGTTTTTTGCAGTGGCAAGTCATACAATTTTTGGCACAAAATGATGAGTTTTGAGGGTAAAACTTGTCACGATTTTTACAAATAACTCAGCACTAAGTTATTTGGCAAGTTACTTGACATGGACTTCGACACACGATTACTCACAAGTCTTGCAAGTAATCGTAGAGTTTTTAAAGTATGATCCCCATTGCTTACCATAATTGTAATGTCCCCATTTTGGCCATATGCTCTTCTGTGACTGATAGCCTATTTCCAGAAATCCGTAGGCTGATCATAAGTGCAAATTAGGGTTTCCTTTGTATGGAGGTTTTGTGGCATTTCTCTGAATTTACTATTTTTAGTAAGTTCTAATTTTGGCAGTGGTCCAGTTGGCAGCACTTCAGTGAGTTCTCTTTTTGTTGGAGCAGTTGAGTTATTCTGGTTTGGCTTTAAAAGAGCAATATTTGGAGAAATTATTTAATTCAAGGTAATTAATGTTATGTTTTTAATTTGACCCCTTGCCCTAATGAGATGACTTTAAGTTGTGTTTAAAAGGCGGTCATGAAGGGCAACGCCACATGAAGGAGTTATTTAATATTTAATGAAGTTTTATTATGCCTTGAAGTTGGACGCCATTCTAGAAGAGAATTAAATATTTTGAATTTTAAAATATTTCAAAAAAGAGCTTTTGGCGTCCCTTTCTTGGAGGATTTATGGAATTTGAAAAGCCACTTTCAATTCTATAAAAGAGATAGTTTGCTCCAGCATTTATCATCCATCATTTTATGCTAATGTTATGCTGTCGACATGACTTCACAAATTTGGCTTCAAGGAATGCTTACCTCCTCGCATTTGTCCAATTTCGCGTTTGAAAGATAACACCTAGTGGGCTTTATGGCTACTTCTCATCTAGACTAGATTGAGCTTCAAAGTTGGAAAATTTTGGTGATATTTTCAGTTTCTATGTTGTTGGTGTTCATACAACTGAAGTAGTTTTTTGTTAGTAGCTTTTTGAATAAATTTAATCTTGTTCTGGGTATTGATGCATTGTGATTCTAGACCAAGGGTGACCCTTTCCACAAAAGATTGGAATTTAATTTGGAGTATTTTATTTTATCTTGCAAAATTGCCCCTTTCAACAGGTCGTACCATTTCAAGAGGGCATTGGAGTTCGTCCTAAATTATTGGTGGAGTTTTGATGCAATTTTTTCATTGCACATTGGGCGCCTATCCTCCAGAGAGTCATTGCAATTCATTTCATTCCATTTGGAGGTATCTTGAAGTAGTTGTGAGCATTTTATTAGTTTACAATTTGCTGGTTGATCATTTTCAGTTTGCTGGTTATTATTATTAGACCTCTAGAAGTTCAGATTTTGGTTTATGTTTTCAGCATTTGAGAGATAATTAGTGTGGAAATCATCTCCTACCAATTGTGCTTTGATTCTATTGTAAATCTTTTGTAATTTGCAATTGTTATTTATATTGTAAGACTGTAAACAATAGTACCGTTTCAGTCATTCCTTTGCTGCATTTACTTGTGCTTAATTTCTCATATTTGTAACCCCTGGATGGTTTACCACCAATGTGGAGAAAGAACTCAATAATCTCTCATTTTGTACTCACTAAAAAAGTGGCGAATTTCCACTAATGAGCGGATGCCTGCCGCAGTGGATGAATTAGTTTTGCTTTGTAATCTTTCCCCCCACTGAATAAGTGGTAGTGAGGAAATCTCTCATGGCTGGTTCACCGCCTATTTACATTTAGTTGTAATTTTATTTCCAATTATTGTTTAGTTTCCTTTGCCATATGCTATCACCTCGCCTTCCAAAGGATCTTGGTGAACATTCTTGGCGTTGAATGCATTTAATTTGAATATCATTTTGGAGGCTAACGCTAATCTATTAGCGTAGTGCTGGTTTGTGTTGTGGAAATTCCAAGAAAAATTTAAGGGACATATTTCAATAATTTCCACCAAACAATGGTACTATTGGTATTTGGGAACTAGGTTACTTATTTCTATTGGCATCTCTATTGATAAGATATCCCCTTCCATGTACTCCCTAGATGCCTCACCTTCAATCCTTCCCACAAATGTCATCACTAGAATTGCAAAGGAAAAATCTTTAGGCAATATATCTAGACCACCTAGTTCTCCCCCCTTGAGCCACTCAACACCAAGCTAGCTTTTTACACTAAGCATTTCTTAGAGAGGGTTGATGGTATTATTTGTCACCCTCACTATCTCCAACACCATTGGTCCCACGACTTGAGATTTCCCCCTGGCAAGATGAGAGTGTGCTCTCATCAGTTACACACTGAAACTAATAATCACATCCTTCATCAAGACTAGATATGTTTTCTTTGCTCCCTCTAGTAGGTGGAGACCAAGAAACACTTCATTTTTAGATGCCCCATTTACTATGAGGTCCAAGGAAGATATCACTACCTCTATAGGGACTAAGGTAACTCTCTATCTACTTTCTTCAAATATTCAAACTAGTGGTGCCTAGCTCTTTTTCTTCATGAATTTGTCATCCTCCACCATAGATCCTTACAAGGGGAGTATAGAGGCTCTAGAGCCCCTATGTTAATCACCTCCTTTTTCCAACAACAACCCACCCAAATGTCAAGCAACACAAAACGACCTTTAGATCACATATTAGAGCTAATAAATCAATTAGATGGAACTTCTCTCAACATACCATTACTACTCAAATTCCCCATCCTACTCTCTCTTAGCATCATGGCTTTGCTTATTCCCATTGATGTAGCTCAACCCCATTCTAGCAACATATATCTACTTACCAACCGCCCTCAAAACCACAAAGGAAAACTCATATTACAAGATTCTTTCTACTACAAGAGCTACACCAACCTTGGATATTAGGGGAATTTCTAGAGGAAGTGCTTTGTTTCCTCCTAGGATCTCCCCTCATGGCCTCTCCAACCTTGGATACTTCCTAGCAAGCATTACCAAATGTTTCACATGCTTTTGAGGATCTTGTTTGCCCTTCATTGCTATTTGTTAGTGGCATAATGCTTTATTTTGTCTTATGTTCTTTTATTATTTTGCCTCTAGGGTTCTCTCTTCCTAAAACTATATATTGTCAATTGTTCTATCTTCTAGTCCATTGACCTACTTTTGGTCATATGTGGACATCAATTTAGTTTATTTCTTTCTTTTCTCTTAGAAAAACTAGTGTTTATGTGTGGAAAAAAATCAATGACATTTATTTAGTTTGGATATTTTATACTAATATGCATTTAACCATACCAAAAGGTGGAGAAGTTACAAATTCACTCACCTATGAACTAATTGCTACCATGCGGATGTCATGTAACCTTGCAATGTAAGTTGTTAGCCATCGTTCAAAAATCTAACAAGTACTCACCTAACCCACAAGTACTTGCAAGTTCCAAGCCAACCCAAGTAACTCACTCATGGGTTTGCAAATGAGTTAGGGTGAATTGCAAGGTTGATCTCACTATGAGTAATTAGAAAGTTTGAGCCTACAACTCACCTCGACATCTACAACAAGGCTTGGATGCAATATGCACTAAAAAATGAGATTTTTTCCTTTTAAGGCATGCTCACCCTCACTTCTTGTGGTGATTTTAGATGATTGTGGAAGCAATATTTTTGACAATTTGGAAGATATTTCAAGTATGTTATTTTTTTTCTTAATTTTTTTCCATTTTTTTTCAGATTTGTTTTGTCAGAGCCTTCAATTAGGCTTTTGCACAAGGTGGATGGAGAGTGAAACCAAATGGGGTACTGTATGAGGCCATGGACAAGGCCAAGGAGACAATCCAAAACTATTACAAGGGTGATAGAAGAAACCTTGAACCCATTTGGAACATTACTAATCAAAGGTGGAACAATCAACTCTAGAAACCTATTCATGCAATGACATACTACCTCAATCCTATATTTTTCTTTATAAATGACCGGATGGATATTAATGGGGAGATTATGGAGAGCCTTTCATCATGCATTAAGAGGATGTCGCCTTAGCTTAAGATCAAGGCCCTAATTATGAAAGAGTTGCAAAGATACAAGCATGATGTAAGGTGCCTTGCTAACTGTGACTGAATTTTTCTGATTTCATGCCTTTTGTTTTTACATCAAACACCTGTCCTGAGTGTTACTTTGACTAATATAATTTTTTGTTCATAACTTTCCCTAAAAATGGAGTGTTTTGGTGTTCAATTTGTTTTGTTTGAAAGGTGTCACATTCATATATTTCCACAACAGAACAGTGCATAACCTTTTAACCACATAGCTCAATTGCAAGAAGCATACACTGAATAAATAATTCTGAAACTTACTAAACTTGCTATTACTGAACACCTCAGAATAATGCATTCAGGCTTAAATTTTCATTTTCCCTTAGAGTTATACACAGCAGGTTACAATGGCAATATCTACTCATTTCATTGAATAGCAGCTACAGTTTCTGTGCATACACAGCAGGGACTAAGGAGTGTTTACAGCAAACTGTAATATAGTTTTATGAGTGTCATTTACATGTGAATCATTGGCAGCAATTTGTGTTCTTGTTTGTTAACTCTCAACATTACTCTATTGATCAACAAGACTCATATATCACAAAATAAGCTACAGACTTTCTATTACATATGGACATCATCAGATTATAGAATAACACAAAACATGGTATGTATAAGGCCCGACCAGACCTGGAAAAGGCCTCTTGTCTTGATGTGACGTCCAGACTACTGCAGAAACCCACGTATCAGCTTCCTATCTTCGCGTCTTGCCTTGGGCCCACTATAAGGCTCTCCAAACTCCACGTTTCTGCTCACATTGGATTCACCTGGTTTCTTAGGGCAGAATGATTTCATCAAGCTCTGCTAATAGTTGCGGTTCAGTCTCTGAGACACACATCCTTCATTCAGGCCAGAAATTGCGTCCTTGATGTAATGCTTAGTTCTCCAAAATCCCATGGCATGGCTGTGTTTCCTGCTGGTAAATGTAGTGCCAAAGGGTATCCCACAAAAGCATGCCTCCAGAAAGCTTCGAATATTTCTCAAACTCGGCTCCAATACAGCGCCAAATGCTCAATAAAGGTGAGACGCGTAAACAGGGCATAGTTTGCTTTCTTCATTTCAAAAACTTCAATGAATCCAACTAGGGATGATGGTTGCACATCCAAAATTGGAGCTGGTTGATTCTTCAAACCCTAAACCAGAGGGTCGACCAAAATGCTGAGAGGAAAATATGTTCATTCAAAAGTCCGTTAAAAAATGAGCTTTTCTCAATATATTTCCAAGATGCCCGACAAATGACTTCTTTTCTCATTTTAATCTTTTCCACTCAAAACATAAAGTGACATTTAAGAAAGTCATTTCGCCAAATATTTCTCAAAGTCACTTTTTGCACCAAATAAAGTGACTTTATAAAGTCCACTTAAAATAAATATTTCAATACATTATTTTTGAACCCCTTTTGCATAGTCACTTTATAAAAGATTTAATTAATTATTTGGCATCACCTTTGAAGCTAAACTTGAAATTAGACAATACACAAATAATTAAATAAATGATTCCCTGATAATGGCGTTAGCCTTCAGAAAGGAAAAGGCTAAACGACAACCCAAAGGGCTACTGAGAAGGGGACATTACAATCCTCCCTTCCCGAAATTGCTTATCCTCAAGCAATTGTAAGCTCGGGAGCTGTAGAATCTACTCATTCTCCCATGTGGCATCCTCGGCTGGCAAATTCTTCCACCTCACCAAGTACTCCTTCACCACCTTGTTCCTCAACCTTCTCTCTCGAGTGTCCACAATCTCCTCAGGAACTAGGATCAAATGTCCCTCATCATCCAGCAGTGGAAGCTCTGAAGAAGAAGTAACCTGCTGACCCAGTGCCTTCTTGAGGCACGAAACATGAAATACATTATGAATCTTGCTGCTCTCAGGCAGCTCTAACTCATATGCCACCTCTCTAACCCTCCTGATAATTTTGTATGGTCCATAAAATCTAGGCTTGAGCTTCTTGGCTCCACTCTTCTTAAGAGAAGACTGTCTGTAGGGCTGCAAGCGAAGGTATACCAAACCACCGACCTCAAAACTGCGCTCAACCCTATGTCTATCAGCATATGTCTTTTGCCGATTTTGTGCCACCTGTAAGTTATCCTTGAGCGCCCTCAAGATATCCTGGCTCTCCTAAATCCAATCCTTGGCTTTGGGAGCCTTGCTCTCACCAAAAGTCATCTCCACGAATGAGGGTGCGTCGTAACCATACAAAGCTTTGAAAGGACTCATCCCAATGGACATATGATAAGTGGTATTATAACAATACTCCCCCAAGTGCAACCACTTAATCCATGCCCGTTGCTGCCCTGCAATGTATTTGCGCAAGTATCCCTCAATCCATTTGTTCACAATCTCTGTCTGTCCATCCGTTTGAGGGTGATAACTTGTGTTCGGAGTCAATTCAGTACCTGCCAACCTAAACAGCTCCTGCCAGAATGCACTCATGAATCTACTATCCCTGTCATTGACTATGTATCGGGGTAACCCATGCAATCTGAAAATCTCCCTAAAAAATAACTCAGCCACCTATGGAGCCCTATACTCTGTCGGGATAGCAAAGAAGTGAGCGTACTTTATCAAGCGATCCACCACCACATAGATACTATCTCTCCCATGCACCTTAGGTAGACCTGTGATGAAGTCCATAAAAATGCTCTCCCATTTCTGCTCTGGGATAGGCAATGGTTGTAGCAATACGACTGGATGTGTATGTTCTGACTTGTTCTGTTGACAAGTCACACACTCCCTGACATGTCTCAATACATCATCCTTGAGGCCCTTCCAAGAGAACCTCTCTCTAACCTGCCTATAAGTTTTGAAATAGCCCTGATGGCCTACTAAGGGAGTGTCATGAGAAGCCTACAATATCTTCTCCTTCAATCTAGACTCTGGCACCAAGTAAATCCTATCCTTGTAGTAAATCACATCGTCCACCACTCGGTACCTGTCATCCTGAATCAACCCATCCATCAACTCACAAGCAAACTTATTCTTGGAGTACTCCACCAACAAGAGGGACTTCAAGTCTGCAGAAATCTTTGAAAGTGAGCAAGCTAAGGTCTCCTAGAGAGGGCGTCCGCCACCACATTCTTCTTCCCTTTCACATACTCTATGTCAAAGTCATAAGCCTGTATCTTGCTGACCCACTTCTGTTGTCGCTCATTCAAATCCCTCTGCTCCAAGAAGTATCTGAGACTATTATGATCAGTCCTCACCACAAACTTCCCTCCAACTAGATACTGTCTGAATTTTTCCAAAGCATGCATAATGGCAAGCATCTCCTTATCATAGATGGAGTATAGTCTCTCTGTCCCCTCAATTTACAGCTCTCAAAAGCTATGGGGTGTCTGTTTTGCATCAACACTGCTCCTATGCCCTCACCTGAGGCATCACACTCCAAAACAAACGGCTATGTGAAATCTAGAAGCGCCAATACTGGGCAACTACTCATCACCTCCTTGAGCTTATCAAAAGCTCGTTGTGCCTCCTCTAACCAACTAAATGCCCCTCTATTTGTCAAATTTGTCAATGGTGCTCCCAACTGTGAAAAACCCCTCACAAACTGCCTGTAGTAACTACACAATCCAAAGAAGCCTCGCAACTCTGTGAGTGTCCTAGGTGGTGGTCAATCACGAATTGCCTGTATCTTCTCCTGATGGACCTACACTCTATCTGCATTGATCACATGCCCCAAATATAGTATCTCTCTATGGCCAAACTCGCATTTTGAAGCCTTAGCATACAGTGACTGCTCCTCCATAATAGTCAAGATCTCATTAAGCTGCCTCAAATGCTCCCCCAAGTCTTGTTGTATATGAGCAAGTCATCAAAGAGCACCAACAAAAATTTATGCAACTGCTTATTGAATATATGATTTATACAGAATTGGAATGTGGCAAGTGCGTTTGTCAAACCAAATGGCATGACCAAAAACTCATAGTGCCCATAATGACAACGGAATGTTGTTTTGTGTATGTCTTGTTCTCTGACTCTGATCTGATGGTACCTTGAACGAAGATCAATCTTCGAGAAGTACACTGCCCCATGAAGTTCATCCAATAACTCATCTATCCTAGGTATAGGGTACCTATTCTTAATGGTTTTCTTATTGAGAGCTCGGTAGTCAATGCACATACACATGGTTCCATCCTTCTTCACCAAGACCACAGAAGAAGTGAATGGACTGGAGCTCGGTCTAATGTGTCCCATCTCAAGCAATTCTTTGATTGCTTTCTTGATCTCATCCTTGAATTTCTTAGGATGACGATAGGGGGTAGTGATCACTGGCTTGGCCCCCTCCTCCAACCCAATGGTATGCTCAAAACCAGGATCGGGTGGTCTCCTTGGAGGTATCTCCCCAAAAACCCTATCATGTTTACCCAATAGCTCCTAAATGTCAACATGATATGGCTGCCCTAAATTTGAAGACTCCTTGGTGGTGATCAAACACTTTGCTGCCCAAGCTATGTCATCATGTTGAAAAATGCTCTCCATATGTCTAGCAGACACAACCTTGGTTGATCCATTAGCCATGCCTCTAAGCACTATCCGCTGCCCCTCTGCTGTCCTGAACTTAAGTTCCATGGTCTGAAAGTTCTGAGAATATTTCCCTAATGAGTGTAACCACTAAATTCCAAGTATAGCATGAGTGTCACCCAAATCCACCACATAGAAGTCATCTGTGGCTATGTAATTGCCCAAGGTAATAGGCAACTATGGGACCCTCAAGTGCATCTCAATTTATAGCCATCTGCCACCATCACATTAAATCCTTCAAAATCCTCTGTGGGTAGCGTATGCTTCTCAACTAGGGCTGCATAGATAAAGTTGTGGGTGTACATCATGTCCCTTCGGTGACATCTCTCGGAGGCCGGATTGGCCTATCCATGACCCTCGTAGGCGATGGCTGGATAGGGTCGGACTTGGCTCGACGATCGACTAAGTTTGATGGGTTGTCTTTCGTTACGATGGGAGGCGTTTTCGCGAATTGCTATTTTTAGCAGTTCTGGCGGGCGTGGGACCTTGCTATTTTTGCGATATGTGGCGGCATCGGGATTCGCCGAGTTAAATTGACGTCGGTGGATCGAGTCATCGGGTTAGAAGCGAGGAAGATATTAATATTTGATCATTATTGATTAAATATTAATTAATTAATGTTTATAATATCTGTTATAATTTTAAATTATAACTTAAGTGACTGCCTTGAGGGGTGCGCCATCATGAGGGGGCCAGTTTAACATTTAAATTATGATTTAAATATTTGACGGAGAACTATGGAGAAATAAGAAAATTAAAAGTCAAATATTAATTAAAACCCTATTTTCAAGGGAATCGCACTTTTCAGCTTATTTGAGGTTTTGCCTTGGAAAGTGAGCCATTATGTGATTATTGAGTTTTGAGAAACTGATCAATTGTCTGAGCCTGAGACTTTAGGGTTTCGCGTTCGATTGCCTTGGGGAACGAGCCATCTCCAAGCGGAAAGCAATTCAGAGAGTGTGCAATATCACTTGATCTATTGCCTACAGAGGTTTTCTTACTCAGAGAAAACTACAGAGCTTCAGAGATTATTATTTGTCAGAGACTTCTTCAGTTGTTTGTATCCAGAGCATATCTATACATTAAGGCGCCCATCTCAGAGTCATTTGCATTGATTTTTGGTGAGGCCGTACAGCATTAATTGCTGCTTCTGACAGGCCGTACCTTCCTGTCAGGCCGTACCTGTGCAGAAACACGTGTTTCTTTCCTTGTGAGAAACGCCTCTCAGATAAGCTTCAAATTTACATCATAGGAGGCGCCAATATTGCTGGAGTTATATTTGATCATCAGTTAGCAGGAGAAGGAGGACATTTATCTCTGCCGTACTGTTTTGTACCTTCAGCCGTACCAGCAGAAAACAGGTTCTTTTCACAATAAAAATCATTGTTTTATCTTTGCATGTTAGCGAATCATTGTCATATGGAGATCATTTGATGAATAAAGAAAACGCCTTCATTTCTTATTGCATTTCTCAAGCAAATAGAAGATTTAGAATTTCTCTTGAATTTATTTCAATTTTCTGTACAAGCCGTACTGTTCATTAAATGCATTGAAAACACAAAAAAATCACAAAACTTCAAAAACGTCAGAAAACTTAAAAATATCAGTCAGAGCAGTGTCAGAGGGAAACCTAGGGTTTCTCTGAGCCCCACTATCAATCAACATTGCTATGCGTTGTCCCTGTAAAACTCCCCTAACTCTAAAAGAGTTGAATCTAGGAGTGCTTGACAAGGTAGCAATGATACCACTCTTACCTTCTCCCTGAGGCTACTCCTCATCTGAATTGCTATTGTCTTTATCCTAAGAAGGCTCGTCATCACTGTTCTCATCCTCAGACACAACCTCAATAAGGTGAGTCTTGCCTTTTCCTAGGCAACGGTGACCTGGCTCCCAGCGTTCCTTGCAATGGTAACAAATTCCTTTTATTCTACATTCCTTGCGGTACTCATCTGGATCACTTTTCCTGTTTCCCTTCTTCTAAAAAGACTTCTTGCCCTTGTTTTTCTGAGGGATGAAAGTTTTAGATGGGGTTTTGTTGTCAGGTGTGGAGAACTCCATGTCTCTAGCTCTAGTGATCACATCCTGTAGGGAATCGGCTTTGAAAGCTTTGATCCAACCACGGAGGGGTTCTAATAGACCCTCAATGAAGAGCATAACCAACCGCTACTCCGAAATATTTGTCACCATGACTGCCAACCGCTGAAATTTTGAAATATAAGCATCTACTGAGCCACTCTGCTTAAGTTGTGCTAACTCCCTGAAATGAAGTTCAGGATCCTTCTGATCAAATCTATCTATCAATTTTTGTGTGAACTCCAAATAGGATGTGATATTAGGATGTCCCAATGTGACAAGCCCATGATACCACCATTCATGCGCTTCACCATCCAAATGGAGAGTAGCATACTTAATGGCTTCGGACACTAGCATAGGATTAAGTTGAAGGTAAGTGTCCAACTTTTGGACCCAAGCTTTAGCTGTACATTTACCAGACCCATCAAAGGAAGGGATTGCAAGTTTCCCAACCTTTCGCTGCAACTCCTAATTTTGCTGCCCTCTATTATTATTTCTTGGCCTATTCCTGTACTTGATAGTGCAAAAATCTCCTAATGACATTGCCGCATGAAATTCATCCCCTAGAGTTTGGTATTCCCTGAAATATTTTGTGAAACCTTCTTCTTGAACTTGCTGTCCCTGGGTCATAGCATCATGTTCCCCCAAAAATTGAGGCATGAGAGGCCTTGGTGTCGCCCTACTAGTTGCCCTAGAGTTGCTCTGAGCTGTATCATTATTATCATGACCACCATTATTACCATTCTGACCATTATTGCCATTATTTCCATTGTTATTGTTTCTACCACCCACAAGTTGTTGAACAAGTTGCGCTATTTGTTGTGCTATTTCATGTTGACCTCTCGCTAGGTCATTCAAAATATGTTGGGTGTTGCCCTTAGGTATTTCTTCTCTATCCCCCATGAATTCAAATGGTCCCAACCCTCTTCTCAATCTCCTATAATGGATGTCAAGTGGGTTGATATTGGGGATGTCCTCGTTCATAACCCAATGCTAACACAAGCTAGCAGGACTGCTAGCTCTGATACCACTGTAAGGTGCCTTGCTAATTGTGACTGAATTTTTCTGATTTCATGCCTTTTGTTTTTACATCAAACACCTGTCCTGAATGTTACTTTGATTGATATAATTTTCTGTTCATAACTTTCCCTAAAAATGGAGTGTTTCGGTGTTCAATTTGTTTTGTTTGAAAGGTGTCACATTCATATATTTCCACAACAAAACAATGCATAACCTTTTAACCACATAGCTCAATTACAAGAAGCATGCACTAAATAAATAATTCTGAAACTTACTAAACTTGCTATAACTGAACACCTCAAAATAATGCATTTAGGCTTAAATTTTCATTTTCCCTTAGAGTTATACACAACAGGTTACAATGGCAATATCTACTCATTTCATTGAATAGCAGCTGCAATTTTTGTGCATACACAGCAGGGACTAAGGAGTGTTTACAACAAACTGTAATATAGTTTTATGAGTGTCATTTACACAGGAATCATTGGTAGCAATTTGTGTTCTTGTTTGTAAACTCTCAACATTACTCTATTGATCAACAGGACTCATATATCACAAAAGAAGCTATAGACTTTCTATTACATATGGACATCATCAGATTATAGAATAACACAAAACATGGTATGTATAAGGCCCGACCAGACCTGGAAAAGGCCTCTTTGTCTTGATGTGATGTCCAGACTACTGCAGAAACCCACGTATCAACTTCCTATCTTTGGGTCTTGCCTTGGGCCCACTATAAGGCTCTCCAAAGTCCATGTTTCTGCTCACATTGGATTCGCCTAGTTTCTTAGGGCAGAACGATTTCATCAAGCTCTATTAATAGTTGTAGTTCAGTCTCTGAGAAACACGTCCTTCATTCAGGCCAGAAATCGCGTCCTTGATGTAATGCTCATTTCTCAAAAATCCCACGGCGTGGCTGTGTTTCCTGCTGGTAAATGTAGTGCCAAAAGGTATCCCACAAAAGCACGCCTCCAAAAAGCTTCGAATATTCTCAAACTCGGCTCCAATACAGCGCCAAATGCTCAGTAAAGGTGAGATTTGTAAACAAGGCATAGTTTGCTTTCTTCATTTCAAAAACTTCAACGAATCCAACTAGGGATGATGGTTGCACATCCGAGATTGGAACTGGTAGATTCTTCAAACCCTAAACCAGAGGGTCGACCAAAATGCTGAGAGGAAAATATGTTCATTCAAAAGTCCGTTCAAAAATGAGCTTTTCTAAATATATTTCCAAGATGCCTGACAAGTGACGTCTTTTCTCATTTTAATCTTTTCCATTCAAAACATAAAGTGACATTTAATAAAGTCATTTCTCCAAATATTTCTCAAAGTCACTTCTTGCGCCAAATAAAGTGACTTTTATAAAGTCCACTTAAAATAAATATTTCAATACATTACTTTTGAATCCCTTTTGCATAGTCACTTTATAAAAGATTTAATTAATTATTTGGCATCACCTTTGAAGCTAAACTTGAAATTAAGCAATACACAAATAATTAAATAAATGATTCCTTGATAATGGCGTTAGCCTTCGGGAAGGAAAAGGCTCAGCGACAACCCGAAGGGCTACTGAGAAGGGGACATTACACATGAGGGGAGGATCTTCTCTTTGCTACTAGCCATCCAAGGGAGAACCACCCAAGCACCAAGTAACAAAACATTTGTCTTCATTTCATTTCAAAAACAAATTATGTGTGCAATTATTGCTTATTTGCAAACTTGTGAATGTCTTCTTTGTAGTTGTGTGGTGAGAGAATTGAGTAGAAAAACTCCAAATCTTCAAAAGCTAGCCCTCTAAATTTTGTCCCAACCTTGTCATGTTTCTAGATTTAGCACAATTGGAGATTATTTGCTGCCATCACATGAAGAAGCATAAGGTCGACAAAAAAATACCTCAATGACCTCATCTTCGTGCAATACAACCTTTGCCTTCACTCATAAAATGTGGGGGGCTCAAATGTTCATGAGGCAATTGACTTGGATGGCATTGCTCCATATAGCAACTAGATTACCCAAGTTAAGGACCCCATGTTTATAGATTGATTGTGCAAAAGATAAGATTATTGATTGTGAGGGAAACAAATATGAGTACAATAGAAGCTAAAACAGGAGGCATTGGATTGGATGACATCATCATTGAGGATAATAGTGATCTTCAGGAGTCATTACCTTCTACATCAAGGAGTAGGACCACCAAAATCTAACACTAGGTTGTATAGGAGTTAGAGAAAATTATAAATTATTGTAACTTCATTGAATTGTGATTTTCATGATATTTTTAATCATCATGAGATTCACATCATATTATTGGTTGTTTTATTCGCATGTTGATGTGATATTTTACTCTTCGTTATTCAAATCAAATAAAAAACACTTTCTTCATGTTCTACAAACTTATATGTTTTGTAATTGTATTTTCATGAAATTTATGTTTTTATTAAGGAATTTATGTATTTGTTTCTTCATTTGCAAAGTTTTGACATGTTTTTGCTAAGATTTTTGCCCAATCATTGAGTCCAAGTCAAAATTGGGTTTGTTGACTTTTGTCAAGTTGAGAGTTTTCAAACATTGGTTTGGACATTAATACTAGGCAATCTTTTATTAGTGTTTCCTAAGGTTTTTACAAGGTTTTGGGGATGGGAGATGTCTTGGGGATAAGGGCTTCTATCCCCTCCCTATCCCTTTTTTTGGCAGATTTTGTGGATATCCCCAAGACATTTCCCCAATGTGGGGGGAGGGGGTATGAGGCAACTTCTTGTCTCCGACATACTATGACATCTTAATGCCCTCAAGATGTCCTCCGACATTTTCTTTTCTATCAGTATTTTTTCTAATCTTAAAATAACAAACACTATAAAAGTGGGTAAGTTCATATTCATGAAGGTGTCAATGAAGAAAAGATGATTTATGACCATGGGAGATGGAAATGTGAATACTTAGGACCATTAACAAACTTGTTACATATAAATCTATAAGATGATTTTTTTAATTTATTATTTATTTTTTTTAATGGTGTTGAGGATCTGGGGCTCTAGGAATCTCTATCTTTTGCATTGGTAATTTTGACTTCAGCTTTCTTTGTCTCAAGGATTCAAATCACCCATTTTATTCACTAGTAATTTCCCCTCATATTTGCATAGGATGGTTTTGCAAAGAATTTAGCTAATTTAAAATTTACAGAACATAACAATAACTAGGACTCAAGCAAACCTTTGACAAAGTTTGAGCTTTGATGGAGTTCACAATAGTAGCTTCAACAATGCCTTCGTGGTGTTGTAGCTTTAAGTTTGTAATGCTAGCAGCTACTATGAATCCATATAAAATAAAAACCACTTTCGATTATGATTATAATTAACATTTTTTATTTGAAAACTGACGTTATCAATTATCAGCTGTGTCATGTGCACTCTATTTTGTATTTAACTTTGTACATTTTGTGAAAATATAATTATTTTTTAATATTTTTTATGTATTTGTAATATTATATTAATAATTGCCTTCAAAATTTAGGAAAAAGCTCATGGGTAAAAGCACAAACCTGTGTCACACTTTATAAAGGAATCGGCCAACAGCAAAAAAAATTCCAAACTTTGACCTCATAAAAGTGGTTTTTATGTTTTGAATTTCAAAATGATATAAACTAATGAAAGGTAAAAATATTGATGAAGTTTAATCCTATAATTTTTCAAATTTTTTAAAAATTGTTTTGATTATTTTTTTATCAATTTAAGAGCAGACTTTGAAATGTTGAAAATTTTAGGAAAAAGTGACGTTCACTTGACATAAAAAAACAAATATAAACAAACTTCATTTTCCCCTAATTCTTTTTGTCCAAATAGGTAACTTCAATATCTAATGTATGGAAAAAAAATTTGAAATTTTGATGTATATTTTTCTCGTAATAACATTTTAAAGTCAAATTTTTCAGAATTTGACAATTTTCATTGGATGTCAACTATTCTCTATCTTTTTAATCATTTTCAAAAAACAAATTATACCCTTTTGAAGAGGACTCTCTCCTCTAGTGCACCATATTTTTTTTTTAAAATTTAATATGTTTTACTTTTTTTTTTAATTTCTAATCAGCCTTTTTTTAACTTTAACAACCTATTTGAATTATTTTAAAAATAAAATATATTAAAACTAATCAAAATATTAAAAAAAATACATATTTGGATTCACCACTCTGAGCTCTACAAAAGGGTATTTTTTTTTTTTTTTAAAACATCATTCTAACTAAAGAAATACTTAGTTAAAGTTGAAAGTTTCAAAAAATTCTTAAAAAAACTAAGTTGGCTGCCAACTAGGATGCCACATAGATAGTTTCAGTAGAAAGGGCTTCGACCAAAACCCTTTCTACCAAAACCATGCATATAAAATAAACCAATTTCAAAGCGGAAAGGGAAAAATTTAAAGTTTTTGGATTCGACTAAAACTCTGTGTGCCACGTATAGGCCACGTGGTTTCAGCCGAAACTTTTCTAGCTAAAAATATTTCACTCGGAACTATTTAGTTGGCCAAAAGTGTGACACAGCTTTGTTCTTTTACCCTACTATCCCCAAAACACCATTCCCGCATCCTCCCATATCTCAAAATCAAAGAAACGTTGTTTTTTATACATTGGAACCTTACAATATAGACTAGTTGTGTCAACATAAATCTTAGGCTATAACAAGCAAAATGGCATATGAAAAAGAGCAATGTTGCATCATCAACAAAACTTATTGTGCAGAAAACAAGAGAAAGGCATATTTTCCAAAACTACAAACAAGAAATGTTTCCCTAAGTCTGGAGAACAAGGGGGCACAATTTGAGGATGGCAATTTTTTTGCTAGATTTTGGCAATGAATGGGGGATGGGTAGTAATACAAATAACTTGATACAGATTCCCTGATCAAACATTGAGATTCCATGATTAATAATTTCAGGGGTTTTGGGTTTAACCATTTAGGGATCTTATGTTTTTCTTTTGAGTTTAAGAATTTACAATTTGCAATGGTAGATATGTAACTTCCAACAACATTGTAGTGTAAATTAGTTATAAAATCTGAGAGGATTACCCAAAAAAGCTGATCAAATACAACAAATGCATTTCAGAAAGAGTTCATTGAAAAAGTAGTTAACTAAGGAAATGGATGCCCAAAAAAGCAGCTGAGATTCAACATAGGTGCATTTCAATGGTGGGTGCTTAACCCTTAATTTTGGCACAAACTATGATTGCCAATGATAATCCTAAATTCCAAACAAGTGACATGTTTGTTTTTTGAGTTTTATGTTTTCTTTTAATTATATTTTTAACTTGATAAAGTTGCAGGCTGTTTGCGGACACCTTGTCATTTGGCATCACCCTGGGTGTACCTTGGCATTCCCAATAATTAGGGATGTCCTCATTTTACAGCAATGTTCTAGGGACGTCCTCCTCTCATAAACAATTGGCAATGGAGAGAGGGATGCATCCCTATCGAACACTGCAAATAAGAGGGTATGAATAATATGGTAGATATCTACGTCAGATTTGATCAAGAGCTTGAAGCATTCATTCTTGGCATGTTCCATTATATTCATAAATGCAATTTTATGGCAAAATGGTTGCAGTCTGCCTTAAAACAATAACAAGCCACAAGGTCGCATATCAACCTACAAACTTACTATCTGGTATCAAAACATTAATTCACTAGCATACCTATCTTTAGAAAAAATCTATGTAAAAAACACCGAGATATATTGTTCTTGGGC
Source organism: Sequoia sempervirens (assembly GCA_007258455.2). Lineage (NCBI taxonomy): Eukaryota > Viridiplantae > Streptophyta > Pinopsida > Cupressales > Cupressaceae > Sequoia > Sequoia sempervirens. The sequence goes on along the minus strand of VDFB02058242.1, from coordinate 738,184,921 downwards.
ACCTATTCCACTTAAATCAGAATTCTGAGAATGATATCTCTCAGCATTTTTTATATAGATTTTTCTAAAGATGGATATGCTAGTTTAATTCAATTTATTTCATAACAATTTTTTTAATAAAAATATATTAAATTTATTTTATTAATAAATTATTATTTATCAAAATTTAATTTTTATTTTATTGAGGAAAGATTACAAAAATAAATCAATATTTGAGCTTTTAGATTTTTTATTAGTAACAATAGACTAATCTCAAATGCTCAAGAACCACTTCATTATTACTTTCTTAAAGATTTAGAAATTTCAAATATTATTTGATTTATTTCTAACTAATCTTTGTATGCTTCAGACAAGCATGAACACATGTATTCTTTTATTTATTTAAGAGTTATATTATTTTACTTTAGATTTAAGAATTATTTTATTTTATTTGCATTATTTAATGGATTAGAAGATAATGTGTTGAGGCACTATTTAAGAATTATTTTATTACATAGGAGAAAAAACACTTTGAAATAAAATAAAATAAAATTTAATAGTTTCTTTTATTATAATATATATTTTTATTTGATTTTGATTTTTTTAAGTATAAAAAATATTATATATTTATATATAACTTATTTTTTAATTTATGATGTACATAAAATCTACTTATACTATATACTAAATATATTTAAAATATCTAAAATTTTAAACTGCTATTTTAGTTAATGTATGATTTATTTTTCTAAATTTTGAAATATTAAATTTAAAATAAATTATTGATTAGATATTTGATAATATGATTATTATAGTTATTTTAAAAGTTTTTTTTTTTTTAATATATCTACTAATTTATTTACTAAAGTGCATAGCTATCTACTATTTTATTTACTAAAATTTCATTAAAATTATTTTATTCATTATAGGTAAATGAAAATAACCATGTACATAAATATTTTGTAGAGTTAGTATGTTGGCTCTTTAATAGTTTTTGTTAACACACCCATGCTATTACACTCCACCTCTTGCTGCCAAAGGAGTTACACCTCTCAGCATAATTAGTTAGAATATACTACATTAACTCATTAGTTAAGATATACTATAAGGTGAATACTTAAAAGGGTACAAAGCTTATCATATATAAGTTAGTATCCATACCCACATAGCTAATAATAATTACATCATAAAGTTGATTTGCTTCAGATGCCACAGAACACATATTAAAATTTGGATTGCAGTTAAGCGTTCTCCAGTACATTCATAAACCATCTAACACAATGTTATTTACCATATAAATGACAAATACTAGAGTGTGTAAAACTTAAATGACAAATATCTCTGTATTAGCATCCTCCATCCCCTCTGGAAATAACATCACATAGGGGTACTTTTGTTCTTTGTGGGTTCCCTTGCCCTGTGATTATTACCTAGGCATGAGATATAAGGATCCTAAAAGAAATAACAATTGATTGAAAATTGGTCATTGTGGTCAACTTTACCATATGCAACTCATGCAAAATTGATCGTTGTGATTAGCTTTGCTACTTCTGGTTTAAAAAACTCACAAAAATATAAGAATATATTAAATTGAGATTTTTAGCAGGTAATTCCAGGTGTTAAATGTAACTAACTTCACGATACAAGAACTCCCAAACAGACCCAAAGGCGTGCAAGAAACCGCAAAGAACGTTGATGAAATGTGTGCTGAAAAAGTTTAAGTAAAATATCTTTCACAACAACAATGGGCTGCAAGACATCAGAACCCAGTTAGCGAGCCTTTCTCCCAATCTGAAATATGAACTGGCTTTGGTCTTATAGATGAAATGGGTTTGGCCTTCTGTTGGATTATACCAACTGCTGCCCATTAGGTGGAGTCTTCCATTTGTTTAGAAAACATATCCCCACTCCCAATGCTGGATAGCTTGGAGAAAGGGGGAAATTTTCACATATATAGAGATATGCTCCTACTGAAAACAAAAAAAACAAATAAACCAAGTAAAGCAGGGAGAGAATTTACCTGATTAGACTGATCCTTAAAACCATCTCCATCAATCATTTCATCCATGATTTGGAAAGAAGTTTCCTTGTCCTCTTCAATTGGGCAGTACCTAGTTTCTAAACAGCAATAAGTAGAAATGGAACAATAGCCTTGAGTAGCATTAGACCACATAACAACCCACTCCCTTGTGTTTCTCCATTGAAACCTTGGCAACCCCTTGCTGTTCCATTTAGGGTTATCGTGATAATGCTTCAATTTTAGAGTGTTGTCTAAATTGTTTGATGAGGACAATTTCCTTCTAAGGGCAATCCACTCCACACAAGCATTTTGTTTTCCAATGATATTGGCTATGATGGGTTTCCTTGTGGCCCAACTGATACAACGGCCCAATGTGCAGGTCATTCCGAAATTATCCAACTTGAAACATTATCCCATGCATTTATCTTATTGACTACACTCTTCTACTCTCTTCTTGCATGTGCACCTTTACTTGCATTGGAGGTGGTTACTTCTTACATGCATTTAAGTATTTTTCACGCACTACGCATTTGAGTATTTTCTGTTAAAGTTGAAGCTCTATAAATAAAAACACCTGCCCTGATCTGAGTCACTTCCAAAATTAATATTAGATCTTGATGTCTTTACAGCCATGCACAGTAATATTTGGAAAGATGCATATGGTCAAACCCCATGAGCTGATTTGCAGTCCAATTCAAATCAGCAACCTGTAAATACAAAACAAAAAGAGTGGTAATACATGCATAATGACTACGCAATCAAAGACCCATCTACAACCACAATATTTTGAATACTTCAAAGTTCAAAGTTTCAAACACTATGATTAAAAAAATTTGCAGAGAACTATTCTTTCAAAACCTCAAAGTGTATGTGTTAAAAGCTCTATACTGCAAGCTTTTAATAATAGGAAAATATTATTTTACATCAATTTTTAATCACGTAAACCCGAACGCCTAAAGGTCAACACATCTGAGCTGGAGATCTTCATGTTTCTTACACATAAGCACAATTATTTGAATTCATAGCTTCCTCAGTCCTTACACTTACTTTTGAAAATATGAGAGGTTATTTAAATTCATGGCATTATCCAATAACCAAAGTCCTAAAAATAGGCAAAAGTAATATACAACCATTTGCGAGCAATAAAGCCAAAGGTTGACAATATAGCAACAAGCAGGTGTAAATCTAAATTTAGCAACCTTTTCAGGTATCCTCCTAGAATGTGCCAAAATATAAGCCTTGCAAATGGAGGGCCTTGGAGCTGAGCAATCAGAAAAAATTGAAAGTGATTTTAATTTACTGTTATAATTGTACCTAACTGTTAGGAATGCTCATAAATATGTTTTTGCACCAAACAGTGATATTTAACACCTTTTGCAGGCATCCTTATTATAACCCATAATGAAAAGAAGATTAAAAATGCAACTCTAGGAGAACAGTGTTACAAGTTTATACTTCCACGGAGCAGATGCAGATGCACTATATATCTGCTAAAAGCATTTGTTTAAACTTAAAGATGTCCAACCCCTTTGTTAACGTAGCCATGCACAGCATGTTCTAAATGAGGCCTTAAAACTGTCCAAAAGAATTGTTTTATCAGACTAATCTCACGGAGTGTGACCAGTGATGGACTATGCCCAAATGTGCTTGTTAAAAAGGCACCTTAAATGAAGGACTAGAACTGATTGCAGCAAGAAAATTTTGTGTGGAATATTTCTTCTTTTCATTGCATTAAACAAGTTGTGCTGGTCTCGAAGGTCACCATCATCAGTTTCTAGTGCTGCTTGTGGGTCTCTGTATGATTTTTGTGGCATAAGGAGCGGCATTTCTCACCAGCTTTGTGGTGGATTTGTTGAGTGAAATGGCAATTAAAGTGCAGGGTGTATAGTCCTATCATATTGCTTTTACACTGTATGTTCCAACAATCCCTTATGAATACAAGCTGAAGGCTGAAGGCAGCATGTCATTCCAGAGTCTAAAATTTGAAAACAATTCTTGGCAAACTTTCACCTTAGTATGGTAGTGCTATTAATGATAGCACTGGCATTTTTTTTTTGTTTACTTTTGCAGCATCTTGCTGTGTCCATAAAAGCTTATACAACTCAAACACTGAGTTACAAAACACAATTGAAACAAAATGGTGTGCCATTATATAGTTAAGCTTTTAGGAAATGACTTCTACATTTGTGTGGATGTAATTTGTTGTAAAGATGAAAATGTAATTACTAGAAACCAGTGATCAAGATAGACTAAGATGCAAATACTGTCATCACATTTGAAAAATCACCTTAGATTGCCACATCTACAGCATTGATCAGTTCTATTTCATTTCAGCCTGTTTAAACTTGGTCATGAGGATCAGGACCATATGTTGAAGGTTTATTTATTGAGATATTGTTGAAGGTTTATTTATTGAGATGCCCCATTGCTTCTTTAGTTTTTAAGTAAAAGTTCTGATAGACAAGTGGGAGGTATTTTACATAGTGTATCAAATTATTATATTTATATCAGGAATCAACTGCAAAGTTCTTGAGTCAAACTTATTGACCCATATTTCATGAGTAGTGGTTCACACAATCCCATCTCTCAAGAGAATGAATGGTTTACTTAGCACTCATTGCATCTGGGTAATGCTGACATGAGTGAAGCGTAAGGACATCCCGAGAGATCACCCATCCCAATACTACTGTGACTCAAGCCTGCTTAACCATGAAGTTTCCCCCAAGATCAAGCACACTAAGGTTGCTGCCACATTTGCAAAACATTTAGCAAGTGTTGTGACTTATAAACCATTCATTGTAGAGCCCCTTTAACTCATTCATTAACAAGTAGGATTGTCTCTTTCAGTATACACTCTGAATATATTTTATAGACAGTGAAGAGGATAGCATGGAAAAGAACGGACCAAAAAAACCAGAAGAACTTTAAGTGTTTCAAAGCTAAATTGATTCTTGTTATTCAAAGCTCTCCACAAACTGATTGATCTTCTTACCATGAAAAACATACAGAAATAGGACAATATGACTGTGTTGATGATGGTGAAGAAAGAACGGAGAAAACAACCTGCCGGAGGAGACATTCAAAGAGATGGACAGGTAAGGAGATGGAGTTGTGAACATGGGAGATTTGAAGAGCTTCATGTGCGATGCAATACACAATGTGAACGATGAGGATGTTGAGGGGATGATATCAGCCAGTGCTTCTTTTCAGTCAGGTATCTGTTACAGGGATTTTTGACTAGTGCAATGATAATGACAAATGTGACATGTCTCAATTTCAGACCCAAATTTTCTTTTATGATTTGTACAACCTTTTTTCCCTGGAATAAGAAAAATGAGAGTCAATGAAATCAATGGATGAGGTAAAGGGGCTCTATGTTGAATGGTTCATCAGCCACAACACTTGCTGAAATGGGGTAGCAAGCTATGCAGACTTGGTCTTGGGAGAAAATCCATGGTTAAGTGAACTTGAGTTGGAGTAGTACTAGGATGGGTGACCTCCCGAGAATTCTCAATGCTTCACCCCTATGGGCATCACCTAGATGCAATGAGTGCTAAGTGTACAATTCAAGTTATTGAGAAATACATTCTAATGACCTGTGTGTAACCCCTGCTGGAGAATTTCTCCCTGAATGAACTTTAAAATTCAGTGACCTAATACAGCATTAGTTGGCATATAAACCCTAAGCCTCAATAACAAAAAACAAATTTCAGAAATAAATTAATGCATTTATAAAAAATCAATAATGTCATGCCAACAAAGATGTGTTATAACTGTTTCTGTAATGCAGAAAGTGTTGGATGTTTATTCTTGTCCAAGTCAAATGCTATTATTGTGTATAAAATGGCTTCTGCTATGGGAAAACAACAAAATGGAATTACTTCAAAATTGTTATCTTTAAACTTTAAAAAATATGAAGCACTTTATTTATTAAAGTTAACACACATACGGCCTGTTAATATGACCATCCATGCAGCTAACAGCATACATTGTAAAACTATTATTTACTCTAGACACTGATAATATCATTTGATATTGGACCATGAGTGATGGGAAACAACATTGTTAACCCTTCTGCTCCTGATTCATATTAGCTCTGTTCTCATTAACCATCTTTTACTTCCTCTCACACAGATCATTATTAAGATACTGCTTTTGCTCAAACTAACCATCTAACTTTGTCTGTTCGGGTTTGTTTGTATTAATATCATTGCTTGGTCATGACATCAGTATCTATATTCAAGGCATAAATTAAATGTTAGATGAGAATTTTAACTTCTTAAATTGAAATCCAACTCAGCATTGGAATCCAGAAGAATAGCAATGCATAAAGTTCACATTCAATCTTTGATTTCATTTTCTTTATTTATAATCCTTATAGCAAAAATATTATCTACTTCAAAAACAATCCTTCAGCAGTGCAGGCTTAGATGAGAATTTTAACTTCTTAAATTGAAATCCAACTCAGCATTGGAATCCAGAAGAATAGCAATGCATAAAGTTCACATTCAATCTTTGATTTCATTTTCTTTATTATAATCCTTATAGCAAAAATATTATCTACTTCAAAAACAATCCTTCAGCAGTGCACACTCAAAAACCCGAAGTATCACTTTGTTAGAACTTGTTAATATATCTAAAATATGGGAATCATAAAAATTTAGGTGAAGACATGTGTACTACATAGTAGAGATCATACATTTGAATCAGAAGGTTTTAAACTTTGTCGAACAATACATAAGGTAAATGGTAAAACAATTGTCTAGTAAAACACTTACGTGAGGGTTTCTCAGACAACAAATTGGCATCTTGCTTGGCAGTGACCTAAAAAATTATATTTTGCCATTTATATAGACAGTAATATTGCACATAAAAGAAAGGTGCAATGAAGAATACAAAGTGGGAACTCCTTCATTCAGATTTTGCAAAATTGAACTGCGATGGGGCTTCAATGGGTAATTTGGGAACAGCTGGATCTGGCTGCCTTTTGAGAAATCACTAAAGCATCTTCATGGGTTCATACTCGGTGTTTGTTCCAAAGGCAGAAGTTATCACACTTGTGGAAGGATTTCACTTGGCTCAAAGTATGGGATGCAAAGATATAATGGTGGAAGGGGTCTACAAACTAAGCATTCAAGTCATGAAAAGAAAAAACAACCCCAGCTGGAAAATTAAAAATATCTTAAATCGATGCTAAAGAGTTATTCTCTTCATTCAAAGTGATTTCCTTTCCAGCACCTCTACTTGGAGCGCAACCGCCTAGTGGTCTTCCTAACTAATGCAAGGATATATCCATTCCCCCTTACTGCAACTTACAGGAAGAGAGAGGATGATAAGGTGGAGTTATCTAATTTATTATCCATGGATAATTAGTTAAATTCCTCACAAATTTTAAACTTGGAAAGTTGGACCTCAATCATTTAAAAGCTAGGTATTGTTTTTCTCATGCCTTTTGGCAACTCTTCAATTGCCCCACATATTAATGAGACTATAACTGAGAAATCACATGATCATAAAGAAGAGTGTAACCTCTCACAACTAATGGGCATAGCCATTCCAATCACTTCTACCATCAAATCACTAGTGGTGGCTTTGTTAGATAGCCATCAGCATGCATTTTTTAACTGCATTTTTCATTGCTCTCACCCTGAACTTTTATGCACTGTGAGCTGTAGCATATTGCAAGAATTGTTTGGGCCATCTGATCTCCGCTGAGCCTCAAGAGGAAGATGAAGAAGAAAGAGCTCAGAGACTCTTCTTACAACAGTGCAGTCTCTGATATCAGGACACAAAATACATTCAGGATTCGGAACAGGGGTACCCTGAATATGATCAAATGTGTCCTTGGAGAAGAAGGGGTAACTGGCACAGGGATAAAAAGCACAAGAGCCACTATTGAAGATAAATTCCAACTCAAACTGGCCCCTCTGGTTAGATGCACAGAAATTTAATTCATTAATTAAGAAAGTATCAAAATTCAAAGACATCATTGCATGGAGCTGGATCAATGATGGTGAGGAGACCAAAAAGGAAGGGGAAATGGCTGTGCAAGAAGATGACCCTTAGGAGGTGGGAAGGGCTGAGGAGATTTCTTGTCTTTCATGAGCTACAGATGACCCTTTACCAACAGTTGGCCCTCAAAATATTTTATCAAAAGAATAAGAGGCTATTTCAAAGATGTCAAGGTGGTCCACAAAAATGGTGTGTCAGGAGTGACTAGTTCAGAATCTCTATCTGAATTCACTGGGAGAGGATAAACGCCATCAAGGAAACATATGGAGATGGTGTCTGTTGTACTGTGTTATCCTTGTTTTTTACCTTGTTTAAACTTTCCATGTTCATTAGAAACACGCATCATCAAGTCAATTTCCCATAAGTCATGTTGGTGCTCCAAGTCACACGTGAAGTTTCTTTGTCACCTCAAATTGATCAGGTTGAAAACATTAATGTCTGTCTTGACATGTCTTGGTCACAAATGTTCTCAATTGTTTTGTAGTGTTGAATTGCTTATCAAGTCAAAATTGTCAAACATTGGTTGTAGTCGCAAGTGTCACAAGTTGAGTCATAAAATCTTGTCAACTTGATAACCTATGTGGAAATGATTGTGTTGATTAAATCCCAATGGCAAAAATACAAGTTTTCAATGTATTGACAAGTATACCATCTTAGTGTACATCTTGGCATCTTTATTCTCCCACAGCTTGCAATTTCATGAAGTCATAAAATGGCTCAAAAGGTTGAAAGCAAGTCTTTAAAGGGCTCTTTGTTGAAAATGAAGGTGAAATTGTAACTTAAAACTTGTAAACCTATGTGACTGTAGATTTAATTAAGTGTTCTTTGTCACAATTTTTTGTGTATGATTATCTATTTAGATCAATTTTACCAATTGTAGAAAGAGACAGAAGATTGTAGAAGAATGAGACAAGAAGATAGAAGTGACACAGCATATACGTGGAGAAACCCTTTCGGGAAAAAACTCCACTAGAATCAATAGTGCTTGTGTTATTTAACCTTGGAACAAGATTACAATAATACTGTATCAATCCTTGATTGATATGCTTCCTTGCCTTCAACAATCCTTCTTCACAACCTGCACAAAACTCTTATACACCTTCTGCAACACAAGCTATCCATGAATTCCATGTGACCAAGCATGAATCCACACATCCCATGCCATGCTTCAAATCCTCGCACATGCACAAGCTCAACCTGCAAACCTTCAGCAAACTCTCCTTGGAACTCTCATAAACTTGCTTCAATTTATAGACAATTATGAGCATATTAACTCCTAAGAGTTGTACAATACAAGAGCATAAAGCTCCTCTCAAAAATCTACGCCTAGATCGGGCAAGTAGAATTTCACACTATAACATGAAGTCAAAACCAAAGTCTCCTCAATTTAGGTGCCCCTAATTAAAGACTTAACTGATCGTTGGTCAAGAAAATATCTTGCAAACATCACCTCAAAGTTGGCGCCCAAGAATGGGCCCACTTAACTGAGCCTTGTAAATATCTTCTCATGCAAAAGGTGTTAACTCAAAGATGCCAACTTGGGCACCCAAGGTGAGTCCAAGTCAATCTTAGTTAACTGAAACATATCTCTCCACCAATTCATGCAAACATTATGCATGATTGATCATCCCCACTTAACTAAATGTATCCACCTATTATCTGTCATGCAATTGAAGTCATTGGTCATGCAACTCAAGTCAATTAGCATTCAATTCAAACTAACTACATCCAACTGAAGATAACTGAACCATAACTTAACTAAACTAAACTAAAAACTGATACTGAACTAAGCTGAGTTGAACTGAACTCCACTCATGTAAATATCAATCCCTAACTTGTAGGATCTTTACAAGCATTACTGAAATGTTATCAATCCTCCAAACAATTAACTTAAGCAAGGTGGGTTCCACCTTCCATGTGGACACCCCATGTACTCCTATCTTGTAGGAGCTCTTCTTGGATGCCCCCACATGTTCCTATCATTTAGGAATAATTACAAATGTCAATTTACATGTTCATTTCATTTGAATTTAATCTCTTTCTAATCCTAGTGTTGGGGAACACTTTCCAAGGACTTAGGAGATACATGAAATATGTTTAGGATTGCAATTAAATGGTATCATATTCCCAACATTCTCCCACTTGACATTATACATTGCAATTATTTTAAACAAGGAATCATTATTATAAATCAAGTATAAGACTCAAGGCCAATGGCCTTTCTACACCAAGAGAACTTATCTATAGCATTGATCAAAGTGTCAACTTTCTCAATCAATACCTTTCCCAAGTCTCTGTAACCAAACTATCATAGGTAGAACTTAATGCTATCAACATAACAACCCAAATCTACAAACAAGTCCCTATATATCCACCATCCTGCAAAATAAGACTTAAGGTAATAACACACATAGACATGCGATAAAAAACCTCTGAAGTAACTCACTGTAGTAAAGTGTAACCAATCCAAGAAAGGTGCCCCTCTCATACAGAACACATATACTTTCTAGAACTACCACTGCACAGGTAATGTCAAATCTGAAAACAAGATCACAACATTAACAAGTCCTCCTATATCACTTCGCATAGAGGATGTGGCTAACTCCTCTATCATAGTGTCAAAGAAGCATACAATGATATGCAAAATACATTTCTCATAACATAAGAACCTTCAAGAAGAAGACAATATTCCCATAAAGAGAGAACCTACAAATCAAACCATGTTCTTATACCACACTAACATGTGCCAAACTATGTAAAGTAAGATCTCCTTCAACACTCCCAAATTGAAAGGATATCAATATCTAACCATTCAACTTATAATGAAACATGGCAAAGCTTAGATGTAAACCTCTCATAGAAAGTAGATCAAACTTATACAAACATTCCCACAACAAAAGGGAATATGCCCAAAGCCACTATCTCCCATACCTCTCCTACCCAAATCCTTAGAACTAACTCAAGTTCAAGATTGCAAGGAGAACAATGGAAATACATAAAATCATGCATCTACTTCTCATCAATCCCTCATAACTCAATTTTCAAGACTAATGCATAAGAGAAGACAAGATACATATAAATAATGCATCTAATAATCAAGTGGGCAACACCTCTTAGATCATTTACCTACCGAGTAGACCAAGAGTGGGATACAAGACTGTCCTATGTATACAACACCAAGCAATATAGGCTTTCAATAAAGACAACCTTCTCATCAGGTCTATGATGGACTCACATCCATTTCCAAGTGTAGGCTCCTCGGTCTTTACTGTTGAAATTTTTTATAACAAGCAACCATTCCAACACATATCTCTTAACATAAGAAATATCCAGCCTAACCCAAGTCTCTCTAGTATCCATGAGCACCCACCAATCAATCCATGCCAACTTCAAATGCAACCTGCATAATCATGAAGCTCCAAGCAAATGATTAATACTCAAAACCAAAAAGAATTACATCCTCTCCAAAGAAAGAACAATAACACCTTTACCAAAGACTCTAAGGGTCCTCCATGAAACAAGATGTTAAAACCTCTTCAAACCACGTGAAGATTACCATATCCTACCAAAGCTCCCACTGAACTGTGATACCTAGCTATATATGGCAACAAGATAAACATCAAACCATCACTGTCAAAAACTCCCACTGAAACATGTAACCAAGCTATCCATGACATCGTGATAACCATCTCCTAAATGAAGATCATCCATGGCCTCAACACAATCAAAAAACTGTTGTTAACGACATAGCTCCCAAAAGGTCAAGAAAACCATAATCTCTAAACCAAGAAGATAAAACACACTTCTTTTACAAATCTGTAATAACTCAATAGTAAAAGCTCCCACTACAGCCAAAAAACCTTCAAACTTTTAAGAGAAAAGTGTCCCAAACTCTACCCAACTATTAGCTCTGATACCAAATATTGAAAATGAAAGTGAAATTGTCGCTTAAAACTTGTAAACCTATGTGACTATAGATTTAATTAAGTGTTCTTTGTCACAATTCTTTGTGTATGACTATCTGTTTAGATCAATTTTACTAATTGTAAAAAGAGACAGAAGATTGTAGAAAAATGAGACAAGAAGATAGAAGTGACACAGCATATACGTGGAGAAACCCTTTCGGGAAAAAACTCCCCCAAAATCAATAGTGCTTGTATTATTTAACCTTAGAACAAGATTACAATAATACTGTATCAATCTTTGATTGATATGCTTCCTTGCCTTCAACAATCCTTCTTCACAACCTGCAGAAAACTCTCATAAACTTTCTGCAGCACAAGCCATCTATGCATTCCATGTGGCAAGGCATGAATCCAAACAATTAACTTAAGCAAGGTGGGTTCCACCTTCCATGTGGGCGCCCCATGTGCTCCTATTTTGTAGGAGCTCTTCTTGGACGTCCTCACATGTTCCTATCATTTAGGAATAATTACAAATGTCAATTTACATGTTCATTTCATTCAAATTTAATCTTTTTCTAATCCTAGTGTTGGGGAACACTTTCCAAGGACTTAAGAGATACATGAAATATGTTTAGGATTGCAATTAAATGGCATCCTATTCCCAACACTCGTTGAGGTTCAAACATGTCAATTTGAAAATATATCAAGTCCGAATTCATATACAATCAGTCCACAAGTGTGAATTTACAATTAACTGACACTTTGACACATGGTCGCAAGCCAATTTCAAAGAACAATTTTATTGAATTTGCCAAATTTTAATTACATGATTAATTAAATCACACAATATGCAAGAATGTTGAGTCATAATGTTTAATTTGCATTCACAACAGAGTTTTAAAGTGTTTGCATGGAGTCATTGGTGGTTATTTACAAGCTGGTTTATGCGGTAGGGTCACAGAGTGTAAAGCTTCCATAGATCTGCAGGTGCTCGAAGTTTATGTGAGAACAAAATTTTATAGGCTAAGTTAATCCCAAAGCAAGATGCAAATAGATTTGCAATTATGCAACGTACTTTTGAAGACCCACTTAACTTTAAATGAGCAGATAAGTTTTATGCCTACACAACTAAAAGTCCACAAACTCAGCGTAATTTGCAAAAAGGTGGACTTGGCATGCATCCATGTACAACTCACCAAAGTCCCTATGTCCTTCTATTTCCCAAAACTCCACAATATTTATATATTAAATACAAAGGGCAGAAAAGCAGATTTGGTGAGCATATGAGCCAAAAAGTGTAAATCCCCCACGTCCTTCCACACTAAAGGATAAAAAGCAAAATTGCAGACTTTATGGGCACTTGGGTAAGTGCAAAGTGCCTTCAAATCTCTGCATCTCCTTGATCCCTGAAATTCCGCAAGGTGTACAAAGGAAAAAGTTTTAAGTTTTAAAAAAGCTCTTTAAGACAGGCAGAGGTGTGAAACCTGTGGTATTTAACGAGAAGTGCAAAATATTCTTGGCTCCCTGCCCCTCCTTTCTCTGCACATGGTAAAGAAATGAAACAAAGTCTTGAATGAAAGCATAAGTCTAAAGCACCTTTGGCAACTCCATGCAGACTTCTTTGCTTCCCACACAAATGGAGAATGCCATGGTTGCTCGGTTCGCCAAAATGGATTTGTTACAAAAGCGTTAGAAATTTTCAAACAAATACAATGTGCAAGCATAAAACTACATTCCACAGCCGTACTAGAAACCTCCCTGCCTACACCAAAATGGCAGTTTTGGAACAAAATATGGATGCAGAGATAAGGCATGCCAACTGAAGATAAACGTCTCAAAGGAAATGTGGTCTCATGGAGTGCCAGGATTGCTAGGTTTGTACAAAGCGAATTTTTTAAGAAGACTTTAGAAACTTTCGATCAAATGTAATTGGCAGCTGTGAAGCCAGAATCCCATGACCTTCGCCTGCATTTTTCATACCTTGAAACAAAATGTATAGACATCCATCAAAGCATAATAGAAAAGGGGGTTTAATCAGATATGCATGCAAAACATGGCCACTTAGATAAGAGTACGAATGTAAAATGAATGCCTCAAATCAAAGTCATCTCATGGAACACAATAATTGCATGATATATACAAACTGGATTGATTGAGAAGAAATCAGAACCTTTAATGTAAACACAATTGGCAGGTGTAAATATAGATACCACAGCCATACTCCATAGCCTGTACCTTGATTTGGCAGCTTTGAAATAGGGTATGACCTCCATCAAAGCGTAATGGGAAAAGGCATTTTGTCATATGTTGTAATTGCAACGGCCCTGATAGACATGTATGCAAACTGTAGAAGCAATCTCAAGGCAGCCTACACTTCAGGTCAAGGTTATTGGGATGGAAAATCTGCCCTTGTCGGTTCTTTGTATCAGATTTCCCATATTCGTTTTCTAGGAGAAGTTGGAGCGAGTGATTTTTGGCCCTTTGCCAAGTGTTACTCAAGGCACTGCGGGCTTTAAGATTGCACACTGGCCTAGCATTTACGTTCTTGACACACATGGTATTTAAGTTCATGATATTCCTGACATTGACACAGGGTTAAAGCTGTCCTTGATAGGAGCTATAAAAGATTCTAGCGCTGCTAAGGATCAGGTTGCTCAATACTTACTTGCAACTTTAGAGACCCGCCAAACACCTTTACAATGGAAAGACTTCGAGATTAAAAACCATGAAGTTTCTGCTCACACATGTTCAAAGAATCTAACAGGCGATGGATCTGAAGTCTCTCTACATCAGCATAAGAAAACGAAGAATATTAAATCTCATAAAATTAAAGTTCAGAAAGCTCTCTTTAGTATGTTTTCAGTGTTTGCGGACATTTTAGAGAATGAAGATGACCTTGAACGTTTAATTAAGAGTCAATTCACTGCTTTGCAAAAGGCATTAATAATTCCTCCCAATTCATGTGAAGTTGGACGGAATAAAGTTTCCAAGAAGCTAGCACATCTTTACGGGAAAGGCAAAATTGATATGATATATAAGATTTAGTCTTGAAATATAAATTATATGATTTAACATTTGCAGGAAACTTTTTTGTTGGCAATCATTTGGGTAAGCTACATTTCAGGAAAGGATTTATTGCAATTCCACTTTCGATATCATTTTCAGGTGGATTTAATATGTAATTTTAAAGTTTTCACTAATAACATCTGTTGAAGTAGAGAGTAAAAGGTATTTAGGAAATGCAGAAATACCTTGGGAGCCGCGCATTTATAGCCTTCTTTGTAACACCCCAACGGGCTGCTTTGGGCAGAATCCTATATAGGGCCAACTGGATACTATTGCCTATATCTGTTTTATATCTGCTACAGGAAAGACCCAGGAGCTGCAAAGCAACCTAATGTATTTAGGTCCCGGTAATAATAATTATTGTAAATAAAAATACGTAATTATGAGAGTTTCTTTTTAGTTACTCGAATATGTTTAATCTACCTAATAATCTGATTTAACGTATAAAATAAAATAAAATAAAATAAAATAATGAATCTATATTTGAACTTAGATAGGTAAGTATGAGAGTTGAGAGGTGGAACTAGCATAATATGAAAAGAGAGGATAAAGAAAGAAAGCAATTCTTGATTGTTGCTATTAATGAATTTGTTGGAGGAGAATAGGAGATGATTGTAATGTTAATTAAATTTAGAATTTTATATTTTGTTGAAAATTTGTCAAAGACAAAAATATGTGTATTTATGTTTTCTTAATGTGTTAGTATTTTGTATAACGTGTTACGTCTAAAACAATATGATGGTATAGTGTATTTGCATGGACATGTCCTTTGTATATGTTGATATAAAATATATGCACCATATGCTTCATTTGCCCTTGCTTTAGTATCAATAAGTGTTGAAAAGGGAAATTTTAGTTCTTATAGCACATTTGCATTGACTATGCATCTTCCACAAAATTGGTTGAAAGAGTTTTGGAGTGTGTGGCTCTACGTGTAGGTAGGTGTGTGCAATAGTGGAGGATGCCTTCAATGTCTAAAAATAGTAAATTTATGTTAGAGGAAATGAAATGTAATAAATATTTTCTATTTTAAAGGAAGCCACTTAAATAAATTTGTTTAGGGTCAATTTAATCTTTAATGTCAAATTGGGGTTAGGGCTTTGTTAAAGAGGTAAATATTTGGGTGAGGAAGATAAGTTTTGTTACACCCCAGTTGTGTAGTTACTATTTACTATTACTACATTAGGGTAAATATGAATGTAATGTGAATTATGGAGATGCATAGATTATGCTTGTACCTTGTTATCAATATGAATGTTATCTCATTTTATGTTTCCCCAATTGATGTTATTCATGGTGAAATACTACATATATGTGAAAGAAAGGTTATTGAATTATTATACTAACTTTGGAGATGTTTATATATATTGCATATGTTGTGAATAGCTAACTGTTGTAGGCATGTGTTAATAGTTGTAGGTGAATGTTCATTTCTCCAAGGGGAGAGGAAGTATCACTCCGGAGAAAATCTTGGTCAGGTAACTGGTAAAAGCAAACTATCTAAGCGTAAACACACCACGTTAGAATGATTGAGTTGAGTCAGTTTATGGGTAATAGGTAAGTCATCCTTAGCTGATAGGTTTGCATTTGAGAGTCTTGTTTACTTTTGCATGCAGTATTGGGTGATGTTTATCTATTTGAGTTTTGAGTCCTTCCTTATGACATTGTGTTGATTGTGCTTGGGTTGAGACTTTGGGATTTGTGAATGGTTACCTTTACGTCATTTCATATGAACGTAAAACGTGGCATGTCTATGGGCATATATATAAATACATATACATGGACCCATGTAAGAGAGCATTAGCAAATGTACATGTATGTGAGTAGAAATACTCATAGAGGTACATACATGAGGAAATGACTATATGTATATATATATATATGTGTGTGTGTGTGTGTGTGTGTGAATATAGTCATGAGGTTGTAATCGTTCGATACCCAATGGATCATTTAAACTATTATATTTCCTTTGAATATATATAGATATATACGTTTGTATTTATATATACATATGCATACATAAGCATTAACACTTATTATAGAAGCGTATATGTATATATATATATATATGAATACTTACATATTGTTCAACGGGAATGATAATTTGGATGTATGAATTTGATTATCGAATGATGCTTTGGTGGAGCTAATATATATTGTAAATAAATATACATATGTACATAATATAATATATGGATATATATTATAGTATATATATATTGACATTATTCAATTATACATGTATGATACATTGTATATGTATATATGTGTAAGAATTTATTATATAAAGAATATAAGGTTTTGATAATAAACAAATATATATAATAATATATATACATATTATAATGAGATGCATTATAATATATATACATATTATATATATTTTTGTCAAAGCGTTTGGGTGCAGCCTATAGGTGGTGAAACCAAGTCATAAATCTTATAAGACTTAGACAATGCATCGAAGGAAATGCATAGGAACTTGGTTGATACGCGTAGGGACGCATAGTGTCAATGTCTTTTAATGATAATAGAGGCCACATATATTACACATGTGTGTATGAATAGAACAAACTTTGACTATTCATAGAAGTCGATTCTTAAGATCACTTTAGACGCTAAATGATCATGGCAATAAAGGTCAATTATAGTCATCAACGACTATGAAATTGGAAGTCGATTTGGAAATGCTTATGGTTGTGTATGTAAAGTCATGTATCATTCGCCATGTCACATATGTGGAAATGTATGATTACATTTTATTTGTTAAACTTTGACTTGGTCGACACAATGAATATGAGTAATGTGGACTTAGTCCAATGTCCTTAATTGGCTAAATTGACTCATCCCTTTATTTCAGTCAATACATGCTAAGTGTTGCAGACTTATTATTGATTGTTTCACTCCTTCTGAAACCACACCAACTTGATAATAGAAAAGAGGCTTTGGCGCCACCTCTTGAAGCATTTTCCTGTAGATGTTTTTGCTAGAGAATAATTTAAATTCTCCATGTGCTTTTTGAATTGATCTTTGAATTGTTGTCAAAAGATGTAAGTCGATCTGTAGGAGGTTTGGCTGAGTCTGAGCTTATTTAATCACCACCTTATTGTTGAGTTGCTTTGCATGAAGCTTGTTGTCATTTTACATGCCTAAACTATAGGCTTTATGAATGCTTGGTTGCTCTATAAATAGTCAAACTATTTCACGTGAAGGCTTTCTTCCATTTTCACTTGTGAGAGATGCATTCTTTCCAAAGAGATATACATCTTTTATTGTTCATCACTTTTGAGTTATTACCAGCCATATTTTCTTGTTTTATGAGTGAGAAATAGATTAATCTATTGTGAGTAAGAAATATCATTATTGATTGAGAGAAGTGAGTTATCAACAAGTGAGAGATAGTTGTTGTGAGAAGCTTAATTCAAGCTAGTTACTGTTGGAGAATGTTGCATTATTGCCATTAATTGGGATGAGTGATAACAGGCATGAGGATCTCTTCTTCTTGTTATTTACTTCGAATTATTATGATTTCTATGTTTTCCTGGAATGTCTTTTCACTATGTGCAATAGAAGTAATTGAAAGTGTCTTTGAAAAAGGGAATTGAAGCTTTTAGGCTATTTTTATATTATGTTTTTAAGTACTCCATGATAGGAGAGATTGCTTGACACAAGTATTTAATTATACTAGATACGTCAAAGATATTGCTTGACATAGGTATTTAATTATGCTAGATATGTTGACAACATAGGTATTTAAATACTAGATATGTTTGAACATGGGTTGCAATGTGTTTGTATTTAATCAATAGCAGGAGATAGGTGTTTATCATAAGTATTATATACTAGGTATGATTGTACATGAAAGGCACATATGGTACACTTAGCTAAGTTATTGATTTAACTAGGAAAGCTTGTGTTTACTCCTAGGAGAGGCCACCCAGTATGGGAGAGGGTTTTATATACTTACATGTAAGTAGGGTTATCCAAGTATATAAGTTATCTTTGGAATGATGGACTATCCATTGAGGAAATACCTAGCCTGTGTACTTACTAGTGAATCAGTTAAATCCAAGTAGATTAATATGGTTGTAGGTTATCTGGTATGATGGAATATCCATTGAAGGAAATACCTATGTGTAGCTTAAGATAGCCTTAAGTCAAATGAGCCCTGAGTAGTGTATGTGATAGATGACTCTCATTCATTTACTGAATAAAACTCTTTGATCAAAGTAGTGTGAATGTCTGAGACTCCACTCTAGATTGTATGACTCCACTCTAGGTTGTGTGACTACCAGGACTAAAATTGTCAGTTCATCGTGACCCAATATTACATACTAGTTCGGGATTGTGGGATTATAGAGTTTTAGTTATGTAGGACATAACACTATGCTCAGTTGGTTGTCATTATCGATTACTCTACCAATCTCTTCATTGAAGGGAAGGGCCATTTATCAAATGATAGATGTGTGAGGGACTACATTATGAGTCCATGGTTGGCGGAAAAGCGCTTGAGTGATGCTTCTCCTCCACAACAGGTGACAGAAGAACCAAGATTTGAAAGGAAGGATTCTGGACCGTCTTACAACTATTAGTTCTAAAGCTCATTGGAACTATGTATGTAAATGTATGTATTCTTGTTACTTGTACTTGTCAAGTTATTGTAATGAAGTGGAATCTTTATTGTAATATGATATGGCATCTTGATCGTATATTCTCAGTAAAAGAAAGAAAAGATTTATTGCAATGACTTGTTATTTAGTTTATTTACTCGTATGGTGAAAAATTAGAAATTTGTACTGCATTGAAGGGTTGGCACATTACATGTGGTATCAGAGCTGCCAGGTTCTACACTAAAACCTATGAGCTCATTACGCAACAATGTGAAAACATGATCAAAAGATAATGGTTGAAAAGTTCTTGTGCCACAACAGCAAGAGAAGAACATAGGGAAGTAAAAAGGAAGATGAGATTCCTAGTAACTTGTGTAAATTGGGACTAGTTAAGAATTGTCCTTGGAGAAGAAACTCCTAAACCAACAACTTATGATATTACCTAGGATTATAGAATATTATGCAATCAGGATATGTAGGAAGGTTAGGAAGAATAACCAGTATATACCTTATTGTACAAAATAGTTATATGACTCTAAGGGGATGGGAAGAAATGAGATAACCCCTTAATAGAAGAAACCTATAGTTGTAAAGAGTCAAGAATTTTTGGATTTAGTGAAAACACTAAGAATCTATGTGTATGCAATGTTAGCATAAATTAGATCGAAGTAGGGAGTCAACGAAGGAGGTATCCACAAGATTGGAGAACTCGTGACATAAATATAATTCTTGCTTAAGGATAGGATCTTACAAGAAAAGAGTTAGTACCTATGAAAAGAGAAAAGACCAGAATGGTTAGAAAGAAGTAATCAATGACATGGGCAATGTTCCACCAACCAAAATCAATAAGATTGTTGGAGTTTGATTAAGATGAGAAAAAGAGACCAAACAACTTTTGTATCTCTAAAGGTTATGAGAGAATAGGATTCCAAGTATTGGAATAAAGTCACTCAAGAAAAGGTGAATGTAGGAAAGAAACCTGAAGTGGTAAATCGGGTCGGCTTGACCTAAGGTTTGGATAGTACATAGATTAGTTGGAGTTATAACATGAACTCACCAACATGTTTGTGAAAATCAACATTCATTTAGAGGTGCCAAAATAAAATGGAATGCAATATGGCACTATGTGTCAGATCAATAGAAGTTGTAAGGGAAACAATGTTCTAAGTAGAAAGGTACATCAACCAACGAGGCTTTGTAAGCATGGAAATCTTCCATCAAAAAGGATATTGGAAAGAAAATGGGAATATTATTGTGTCTCTTAACTTTTAATTTACTACTTATTCATTAGATTCCCTATTGGATGATCCAAAATATTAAATCTACAGGATTAGAAATCAATGATGAATCTAACTTTAGGAAAAGTATATTCAATGTATACCATTGAGGCAAGAAAAGGAAATAGAAAGCCAACAACAAGGAATGACAAGTATTTTCAGTGAAGCAAGTATTGCTATGAAATTCAACTTTGAATAGATTGAAAGTTGTGGAAACACTAAGGGGGGAAGGAAGAGAGTGGATTGACTCGAGTTAAGTACCCCACCCAATGAAAAACATAGATATGTTTTCAACTTGGAAGAACTAATAACTTCTTCGAAGTTATGATGTCAATTAAGTCATACATTTTATAACCACAAGGAAAAGGTATTGGGATTTTTGGAGAAAGATAAACATAAAGGTCAAGGATTATGACCTATTATTATCCCATACCTTATATTTATCTGATTGGAAGATCAAACGATATTAACATCGATGCCTTAGAAAAGGATAGGCAAATAATTTAATCATGATAGGGAAGATCATTGTCTATGGGATTGGCAAGGGAAGATCTAGTTTACTCGTGATTGGAAGAAAGTGTCTCTACGCTCCTATATACCTTATATGGGAAATTTAGATAACGGTGTTATTTCTATACATAAGTAGTAATACTATATATTATGAAATATATCCATGTCATAAAGTGACTTGACATTGTAGCTTACTATGCTAAGAGACCTAGGGATGAAAAGGGTTAGCCATAAGCCATAGAGATGGTATGAAAGATAAAACAAGATGTGATGCTATGCTAATGCATCAATTATCTTTACTTGATTAATCGCTTGATCACTACCTTACTCTTGAATGAAACCCTAGGATTAGAATAACCTAATTGGGACAAGAAGTTCATTCGAATAAAGAGAGAGACCTTAGGATAAGATTTAACCTATTGAGTTGTGTTATGTACTAGACTACTCATTAATACTTTTAAATTGGGAATAACTTACTTGATTGAATTGTACATTTGGTCTTGATTGGGACATATAGGGGTAGAGAAACCTATAGCATTAGACTAGTCAATGATTGAGGACTCTGTCCTAAGAATTGGAAGGGAATATTGAGATTGAGATTCGCCCATGGGAATGTGTAAATCACTTGATCTTAGAAAATTCTATGAGTGGAAAACATAGGTGGGATACCTAGTGAGTTAAAGTCGCTACTTGGTTAACTACTTTACACTCTAGAAAGGAAGTCATAGTGTTGACAAGACTCTACTTTGATTAAGAGAATCAATGGAACCAACGAGAAACATTCTAGATTGGTAATTAGGCATGCACTTAAATTTGATATCTTCCATGGAGCAACATGAATGAACAAGGATTAATACTCGAAATTAGTACCAATTCTTATTAGGAAAATTAGATTGAGTTAAAAGATGAATTGCATCTTTGGAAAATAATCTGAGGGCAAAAGAAATCCATGATATGGATGTTCTAAGATAAATGGGATTTATCTCCCCAAAACTTGTAAACATTATTACATGGATTTAAAGGTAGCATGAGATCAAAATAAGTTTTCACTTAGTCAAAGAATAGATTGTTATTGGATATAAATAAACCTATGTACCCAAAATTTTGGAAGATTCAGGAATGAAATGAGGAAATTAATGTTAGAGTTAGGAAATCGGAACAACAAAGGTAATTGTCGGATGAGGATCCACTATAACTTGGGAAAATATAGAGTAAGAGGCTACATAGAACATGGCAAGATAATGTCTAGTATGCCAAGAAATGAAGACCAGATGTCATCGTCGGAAGGACATGTATACTCTCAAGATTCCAGAAGGAAAGAGGTAGAACACAAGACAAATCAATCTATCTATGTCGGTAAAACTGACATAATTTTCTAGTGGACAAACTCATCAAAGTAACCAATGCTATTTGGAAACTTGATTTATAGGATTTCGGTCCTAAATAATATATTGTGGGAAGTAGTTGCTTAGTATTCCTAAGAAGGTTATCTCAATTTTGAGCAAGCAAATAATGATAGGGTTGTGTAAACCATGGTCATATTATGAAACATTCAGTTGAGTAAATGTGTAGTATATTATTATAGTCAAATAAGTGAAAATGGTAGACTAAATCTTGAATGATTTATAATCTTCTAACATTGAAGTTTGGACCATAATATGGAAGGAAAGGTTGGAAACTCTATTAAGCTAAAATAGGCTTAGAAATAGGGTGAACCATAGACTTGATAGAATGTCAAAAAAAAGTAGTAGATCGAAGAGATAGATGAAACTTTGTTGATAGAAAGCTTAAAGTTTGAAGCAGTATCAGAATTTGACAGGTGTCCAAGAGCAATGTTATGCTCAAGATGCAAAAGGAATCAAAAAAAAGTATTTTATGGTAAGGAAAATGGATGTGTAGTGACAGACAGACTCGGTTTATGAATTGTCTAAAAGTGTAAATACCAAAGGGGAAGGATGGGACCTACGGTGTAGTATACAATGCACTGAAATTCCTTGTCTATTTGGATTATACTAAGGATAAATTCATAGACCAATGATTTATGTTCACTATGTAATATGTGTCATGTATAGTTACTATTGTATCTAGGAGGTGTATATATGATAGTGTAATAAAGCTCTTTGGGATAGTAAGTATGAGTAAGGCATATGAGATTTCCCTATGCGATAGTGAGGGCACTCGAAGTAAGGTCCAAGAAGGACAAGGTTGCTACATAGGATGAATGTTTTATAAATCTTACGTGTTTTGAGAATAGAAGTAAAACTTTATTTGACTTTAACTATATGTTAAAAGGTTATAGATCATTGGGGACGATGATTCACAAGGGGGGAAGTATGTTACACCCTAGTTGTGTAGTTACTATTTACTATTACTACATAGGGTAAATATGAATGTAATGTGAATTCTGGAGATGAATAGATTATGCTTGTACCTTGTTATCAATATGATTGTTATCTCATTTGATGCTTCCTCAGTTGATGTTATTCATGGTGAAATACTACATATATGTGAATGAAAGGTTATTGAATTATTATACTAACTTTGGAGATGTTTATATATACTACATATGTTGTGAACAACTGACTTTCATAGGCATGTGTTAATGGTTGAAGGTAAATGTTCATTTCTCCATGGGGAGGGGAAGTATCACTTGGGAGAAGATCTTGGTTAGGTAACCAATAAAAGTAAATTATCCGAGCATAAACACACACCACATTGGAATGATTGAGTTGAGTCAGTTTTTTGGTAATAGGTAAGTCATTTTTAGCCGATAGGTCTGCATTTGAGAATCTTGTTTACTTCTTCATGCAGTATTGGGTGATTTTTATCTATTTGAGTTTTGAGTCCTTCCTTATGACATTCTGTTGATTGTGCTTGGGTTGAGACTTTGGGCTTTGTGAATGGTTACCTTTACGTCATTTCATATGAAAGTAAAATGTAGCATGTCTATGGGCATAAATATAAATACATATACATGGACCCATGTATGAGAGCATTAGCAAATGCACATGTATGTGAATAGAAATACTCATAGAGGTACATACATGAGGAAACGACTATACGTATATATGTATGTGTGTGTGAATATAGTCATGAGGTCGTAATCATTTGATACTGAATGGATCATTTAAACTATTATATTTCCTTTGAATATATATAGATATATATATGTTTGTATCTATCTATCTATATATATACACACACACACACATATGCATGCATAAGCATTAACACTTATTATAGAAGTGTATATATATGAATACTTACATATTGTTCAATGGGAATGATAATTTGGATGTATGCATTCGATTATTGAATGATGCTTTGGCAAAGCTAATATATATTGTAAATAAATATACATATGTACACAATATAATATATGGATATATATTATAGTATATATATATCGACAATATTCAATTATACATGTATGATACATTGTATATGTATATATGTGTAAGAATTTATTATATAAAGAATATAAGGTTTTGTTAATAAACAAATATATATAATAATATATATACATATTATAATGAGATGCATTATAATATATACATATTATATATGTTTATGTCAAAGCATTTGGGTGTAGGTGGTGAAACCAGCTCATAAATCTTATAAGACATAGATAACACATCAAATGAAATGCATAGGAACTTGGTTGATACACATAGGGACGCCTAGTGTCAATGTCTTTAATGATAATAGAGGCCATGTATATTACATATGTATATATGAATAGAACAAACTTTGACTGTTCATATAAGCCGATTCTTAAGATCACTTTATATGCTAAATGATCATGGCAATAAAGGTTGATTATAGTCATCAATGACTATGAAATTGGAAGTCAATTTGGAAATGCTTATGGCTATGTAAGTAAAGCCACATATCATTCGCCATGTCACGTATGTGGAAATGTATGATTACATTTTATTTGTTAAACTTTGACTTGGTCAATGCAATGGATATGAGTAACGTAGACTTAGTCCAACGTCTTTAATTGGCTAAATCAACTATCCCTTTATTTCAATCAATACATGCTAAGTGTTGTAGACTTATTATTGAGTATTTCACTCCTTCTGAAACCACACCAACTTGATAGTAGAAAAGAGGCTTTGGTGCCACCTCTTGAAACATTTTCCTATAGATCTCTTTGCTAGAGAAGAATTTGAATTCTCCATGTGCTTTTTGAATTGATCTTTGAATTCCTGTTAAAAGATGTAAGTCGATCTGTAGGAGGTTTTGTTGAGTCTAAGCTTATTTAATTGCCACCTTATTGTTGAGTTGCTTTGCATGAAGCTTGTTGCCATTTTACATGCCTAAATTGTAGGCTTTCTGAATGCTTGGTTGCTCTATAAATAGTCAAACCATTTCACTTGAAGGCATTCTTCCATTTTCACTTGTGAGAGACACATTGTTTCCCAAGAGATATACGTATTTTATTGTTCATCACTTATGAGTTATTACCAGTCATATTGTCTTGTTTTATGAGTGAGAAATAGAGTGATCTATTTTGATTAAGAGATATCATTATTGATTGAGAGAAGTGATTTATCAACAAGTGAGAGAGAGTTGTTGTGAGAAGCTAAATTCAAGCTAGTTATTGTTGGAGAAGGCTACACTACTGCCATTAATTGGGATGAGCGATAGCAGGCATGAGGATCTCTTCTTCTTGTTATTTACTTAGAATTATTATGATTTATATGTTTTCTTGGAATGTCTTTTCACTATGTGCACTAGAAGTAATTGAAAGTGTCTTTGAAAAAGGGAATTGAAGCTTTTATGTTATTTTTATATTGTGTTTTTAAGTACTCCATGATAGGAGAGATTGCTTGACACAAGTATTCAATTATACTAGATATGTCAAAGAGATTGCTTGATATAGGTATTTAATTATGCTAGAAATATTGACAACATAGGTATTTAATTATACTAGATATGTTTGAACATGGGTTGCAATGTGTTTGTATTTACTCCATAGTAGGAGATGGGTGCTTATCATAAGTATTATATACTAGGTATGATTGAACATGAAAGGCACATATGGTACACTTAGCTAAGTTATTGATTTAACTAGGAAAGCTTGTGTTTACTCCTAGGAGAGGTCATCTAGTATGGGAGAGGGTTTTATATACTTACATGTAAGTAGGGTTATCCAAGTATATAGGTTATCTTTGGAATGATGGACTATCCATTGAGGAAATACCTAGCTTGTGTACTTACTAGTGAAGTAGTTAAATCCAAGTAGATTAATATGGTTGTAGGTTATCTAGTATGATGGACTATCCATTGAACGAAATACCTATGTGTAGCTTAAGATAGCCTTAAGTCAAATTGACCCTAAGTACTGTATGTGATAGATGAATCTTAGTCATTTATTGAAGAAAAATCTTTGATCAAAGTAGTGTGAATGTCCGAGACCCTACTCTAGATTGTGTGAATCCACTCTAGGTTGTGTGACTACCAAGACTATCACTATCAATTCACCATGATCCAGTATTACATGCTAGTTCGAGATTGTGGGATTACAAAGTTCTAGTTATGTAGGACACACCACTATGCTCAGTTGGTTATCGTTATTGGTTACTATACCAATCTCTTCATCGAAGGGAAGGGCCATCTATCAAATGATATATGTATGGGGAACCGTATTATGAGTCTGTGGTTGGAAAAAAAGTGTTTGAGTAATGCTTCTCCTCCACAACATGCGATAGAAGAACCAAGATTTGAAAGGAAGGATTTTGGACCATCTTACAACTATTAGTTCTAAAGCTCATTGGAGCTATGCATGTAAATGTATGTATTCTTGTTACCTGTACTTGTGAAGTTATTGTAATGAATTGGAATATTTAAATTGTAATATAATATGGTATCTTGATCATATATTCTCAACAAAAGAAATAATTTTTTTATTGCAATGACTTGTTATTTAGTTTATTTACTTGTATGGTGAAAAATTAGAAATTTTTACTACATTGAAGGGTTGGGACGTTTCATGTTTGAATGTGTGGGATGGGGGACATTAGCACGTTATTGTCCAAATGAACACTAGCATGGAAAATTTGTATCCCAAGTAAAGGAAGATGCAAAATAAAATTGAAACAAGAGGTAAATGCAATGTGAAATCGTGTTCATGTATAATAAAGTATTTTAGAAACACTCTTTACTAAAAAAAAATCAAACATCAAATAAGCCCTACATTGTCTGGATTTTTTTTTTAAAGTGTCAAGTTCCAACATTCAATAATATAAAAACTCAATGGTATAGGCAACCTT
This sequence comes from Sequoia sempervirens, assembly GCA_007258455.2. Classification (NCBI taxonomy): domain Eukaryota; kingdom Viridiplantae; phylum Streptophyta; class Pinopsida; order Cupressales; family Cupressaceae; genus Sequoia; species Sequoia sempervirens. Next base: position 738,157,267 of record VDFB02058242.1, on the reverse strand, counting down.
TCTCACATAAGCCTCCTTAACTTGACACTTTTAGGTGGAGAAGGATTCAACATGTGTAAGAAAATAGATTCCTAGGCATTCATTTTTCCTATCAAGCCTCCATTTTCTCTTTATGATAAGCTATTATCTCCATAATTGAAAATAATCTAGCATAACAGATTACCAAGCTCTTTCTCTGGTAGGGAAATTCCAAGTGTGCCCAAATATCTTGACAAATACTCATTTTTGTTACTCCTATTGGGTTCCTTGAAAAGCTTAATAGGGACTTTCTTTGGGCCTCCTCTAAATATCATAGAAGTTTCTATCATGTGGCTTGGGAGTTTTGTTGTCTCTTGCATGACTCTAGAGGGTTAGGTTTGATTTCTACTCAATGGCAATGATTATCCTTGTGTGAAAATTAGATTATTTGAGCTCTTGAAGGCAATAAGTTATATAAAATATTTGTGTGGCATTGCATCTCTACAGGTATTCCCTATGTGAGGCAAGCTTGGAAGGGGATTGACCTTTAATCACTTCTTATCATGACAATAGATTTTGTTAGCATTTGTGATTTAGATACTTCAAATTCAATATGATGATGCATCATAGAAGCCAAGCAACAAAAAAAATATTTGTCCAAATGATTTTGGATGATAGTTTTCCTACTATATTTGCAATCCTTTGACAAAGATTAAAAGACTTGCTTGATGATAAGCTTGCAAATCAATTATTTCAATTTGGCTCAAACCTTCATGGAACAAGTGTTTGTAAAATATGTATTGTTCACCTTGTATGATGTCAAATTAATATTTATTGTTGGTGCACCTAGCGAATCTAGGAATGCATGCATCACATGGGTTAGAAATTCTTGGGTATACATTGTATGTTGTGTGTAATAATAGGATAAATATTTAATGTGGGTTGCACATTGGCAAAATTGGTACCAAAAGGTAAATGAGTGGACCATGGTTTTGTAAGCTCTTGGTATTAGACACATGTTTTATATAATACCACTTAATGATTTGTGTAAATTTATTTCTATAAAAGAAAGCACATGAATATTTTTTGAGGTTGGCTATCATAATGTTTGGATTCTTGTCTAAGGTTAATTGGGAATCTCTTGTAGGTTGCATATGTGAGGAGAGGAAGCATGCATTGGGATGTGAGGTTACACAATTCTCATTTATTGTTCACATAAAGTGAAATTATGGAGCTTGATATTTTAGAAGACTTCTATGGACACTTTGCAAGTGTACTATAATATTTTTTCAGAAGATAATATATTAAGTGTGTGAGTGCTTTTTGATGAGTGCATGAAATGACACTTTAATTAATCTTGTTTATGTTTTTAAAGACTATTATATATTAATTAACTATGTTGGCGGTAGACTATATGCTTGAATGTTTGCTTGATTTTGCCTTATATTTAACTAAATGGAGTATATATGAGAAATGATATTTTGCATTAAATGTCTTGCTTTTGAATGATGATTAATGATGAAATGGTTATGCAAGTTGAGATATTTTGTTGTCTTGATTGCATCCTATATTTGAGGATTTTTTTTAGTTGATTAAAGTGTTGATTTCATGAGGTGGACGTGTTAAACTCCCTGTTTAACAAACATGAAATCTGTCTTGCTCCTTATCGCTCTAGCTAGCTCCTGATGAATGCTTTTGAATTGACTTCTTCAGTCAATTTGAGAACTTCCAGTTCAGCTATTATCATGTGGCGAATTTCTTTATGGCACTTTCGGTTTTGTTTAAGTTTAGTTTTTACTACTTTGCATATTGGCAGGTTGTGCCAGTTTTTGTATTCAAATAAGTGGATATTCTTATAAATATCCATCCTTAGTTTTAGTTTGGGAGTTAGTTAATCTTTCACTTTAGCATTGTAATGTTTATGATCTGCACTTTTGTACTACTAGCCTATTTTGGCCAATTGGAATGCAAATAAGGAGTTGATTTGAATCTCAGTGTTTAAGGTCTCACTAGAGGAAGAGCAGGGCCCACTCAACTGAAGGAGGTGACCTTGTGTTCTATTATTTGATTCAGTTAATTTTTGTTTAATGCATGTCAATTGGGAAGTTAGTAATTTTAATCTTTACTTGATCATTGTTAGTGAATGCGATTAATTCTTAGATTAAGTTCATTGTGTTATTAGGATAGTTTATTATGCTTGTTGTAGATTAACAATCATTCATTTACTGTAGATTTAATTACTGTTCATAGGAATTAGACTCATTAATGGAAAAAACAATGATGACTTATGGAAAGATGAAACTAAAGCTTGTTTGGATTTTGTTCATGGAAGTAGTATTATTGCTTTCTAGGTTAATATTTATTTTTTTCAAACGTAATTAGATCCTTTATGAAAATATAAATAGATTTCCTTTCCAAGTACTTTTCAATTATGAATTTTAGATTAAAAGTAAATTCAGTTTCTAGCTTAATTCTTCCATGAATAAATTGCAATTAAGTCAAGTAAAGTATGAACTAAGTCATTGGAGTCTGAACAATCGTTGGTTAAGAAATAAATTAGGACTAAGTCTTTAGAACTAGTTAGGAACCTGTTGTTAAGCTCGACTCCTAAGAGCTCCTAAAAGCTCTTGATAGCTCCTGATGGAGCTAAATCGTGACCAAAAGTCACTGTTTACAGTGCAAAACCCCCTATTCATGGAAACACCCTTATTGCATATAGTTCTAAGACACACCCGGTTTGATAATTGATAAATTAAATGATGCAAGAAGTGACATCAATGACCTTGCACATCATTTTTGGCACCATTTCCAGGGAAAATAAAAGATCTAGCTATTTAAGTTTGAAGCCTTGGTGTTGATAAGGAAGACAGTTTACATTGTGGATGAGACGAGCTAGAGATCCTTTAGGAAGATTTCTTCTACAAAATATTAATTTTGATCAAGAACAAGAAATTCAACAATATCAGATTGAAAATCAACAATTGAATCAGGAACAACATCAAGAAGAAATGGGTGATCAACCAGGTAATGATCCTCCACCAAACAATAGGACCTTTTCCTATCGTATTAATCTGAATGTATAGAATGATGACCATCCTATGAAAAACATATCACCTTCTGTATTACCAACCTTTAGAGGAAAATGTTTTAAGGATCCTAATAAGTTTCTCTTTGAGTTTAAGGTTTAATGTCAAACCTATGACTACACAGCCAATAACCATAAGTTAAAAATATTTCCTTCTACATTGAAAGAGTCAGCTTTACATTGGTTCATGGGTTTAGGTGCAGGAACAATCTCAACTTGGCAGGAAATGGAAACTGAATTTTTGGATAAATATCAAGATTACTGTCGAGTAAGAGATAGGAAAGAGGAATTGTTTCAAATGAGACAATTGGAAGATGAAAGCTTGGAAGATTATGTTGATTTTAGTTTGTGCATAACAGGTGTGGTAATTGTTTAGATAATGAAATTAGTAAGATAATTTTTCTGAAAGGAATTGATGATGAATCTAGAGAATCTTTGAATTTTATGGGGAAAGGAGACATCAATAAAATTTCCTTGGAAGAAATTATTAAGATATGTAGAAACTACTCTAGGACTAGAGTAGGGACTAGAAACGCCTAAAGAAACAAAGGTCTTACTCTTGATGTATCTCAAGTCATGAAAGAAATTACAAATTTTAAAAATAATTTACTCCATCTTAACATGCAAGGAGATAAAAAGACTACTAAGCCCTTATCCATTTATTGTTCCAAATGTAGAGGTAAACATCTTTTGAGAGAGTGTCCATTAAATCAAATTGATCTCTGTGAAATCTACGAAAAGAATCATGCAACAAGTTATTGTAACCTCTTACTTGGAATTAAGAATCATTTGAAGAAACAACCTGAAGTAGAGGAAGAACTTAACTATGTTGGAGAGAGACCCTGAAAAATAGGATATAATGCTAATAAAGGGAAATATGGTCCTAGAGCTAATTGGAATCAAAATCCTTGTCCAAATGCAAAGCAATGGACTCCTCCTTACCAAGAACAACCACCACCTACATTTTGGAGTCAACCTGAATGGATGAATCCTCAGTAGAATCAACCATAATGGCAACCAAATTAGTCTCAATGGTAGCCAAACCAACCTCAGTGGTAGCAAAATCAAACACAAATTCAACCATGGAAAAATCAGGGACCAAGGCGTCCTTGGGGACAATCACCTCCATTAGTCACTGGTCCTAATCCTCCTAATGAACAAGTAAACCAGCCCCAGTTACTAGCACAACCTGTTTCAAACTTTATTTTTTTTTGAAATGATGCCAATCCTCCTACTTTGAATGTGATAGATGCCAATGATATTCAGTTGAGAAACCAAAATTTTCCATTCATATTAAACATTAAAGATCAGGAAAAAGAAAAAGAAAAAGAGTGTTCCAAAGAAGATCAGGAATCTGATGATGATAAAAAGGTTAGGCAAGCACCTTATCCTGAACATTTAAAAATAGAACAAGTAGCTCCTGAAAAATCTCAACCAAACTACATGAATGTGGTAGATTCTCAATTTCTCCATGAACTGAAAAAGATCAATAGTGAGATACCATTATTACAAGCCATTAAAGACATACTGGAAATAAATCAATTGGTTAAATCTCTTTGTATGAAAACGCCAGGTAGGAGGAAGAAATTACCTCCTACAATTCAGATAGGGACTAAACTTATTGATATTCTATTAGGAAGATTACTAACTCAAAAATATAATGATCTTAGTAGTCTTGTGATAACTTTAAGTATTGGAGGGATTGAGATAACCAATGTACTAATTGATTTAGGAGCAGCTATCAATGTTATCACATCAGACACTATTGAATTATTGGGTATGACAATTATTCATCCCACAACAACTGTTTTACAATTGGTAGATCAATCTACTGCTAATCTTGAAGGTGTTATTGCAGATATTATGGTTACTATTGATATGTGGGATTATCCAGTCAAATTTTTAGTTCTTAAGGCTAGGAAGAATTTTTTTGGTTATCCAATTATCTTAGGTAGACCATGGTTAGCAACTGTAGCAACATTGATAGATTGCAGATCAAGAAGTATGATAATTTCTAATGGTAAAAAAAAGAAGGAATTATCACTTTTTTCTCTTGCTCAACCATCATTTTAGTCGAATACTCAACTTTGGGCTAATGAGGATATGGATTCAGAAGGAGATGGTGTTGTAGAATTAGCTATGGTTACCTTGGTAGAACATATTGAAGAATATGAGGAACAAGATCTTAATTTTGAAAAGATCTATTAAGGAAAAGAGAAAAACTGTCAAGTACATCAAAAAAATTCACACACTTGTCCCTTGAATACACTAGTTGGAGATCCAAATGATTCTAAGAATAAGACCAAAGAAATAACATCGATAGGGGATAAGCCTCTTTTCATTAATTCATCCTTGTCTTCAGCCCAAGAAAAGGAATTGAAGAAGAATTTGGAAAATCATTCTAAAGCATTTGCTTCAGAATATAAAGACATGAGAGGAATTCACCCTTATATTTGTACTCATCATATTTATACCGAAGATGTTAAACCAACAAGGCAAGGTCAAAGAAGGATCAATCCTGCTCTACAAGATATTGTGAAACAAGAGATAGAAAAACTGTTGAAAGTGGGGTTTATTTATCCAATATCTGATAGTCAATGGGTTTCTCCATTGGTTATTGTTCCTAATAAAAATGGAAAATAGCGTGTATGTGTAGACTATAGAGAATTAAGCAAAGCCACTAAAAAAGATCATTTTCCTTTGCCATTTATTGATCATGTACTGGATAACCTAGTTGGCAGTAGTTATTTCTCTTTCTTAGATGGCTTTAGTGGTTATAATCATATTCAAGTGGCTCCTGAAGACTAGGATAAGACTACCTTTACATGTCCTTGGGGAACATATGCTTATATAGTATTACCATTTGGACTGTGCAATGCACCAACAACTTTTCAAAGAGTTGTTTTGGAAATCATTACAGATTTGACTACCTCATGTGTAGAAGTTTATATGAATGACTTCACAATTCATGCATAAACATTTGAGGAAGCACTTGAGAGTTTGAATAAAGTGTTACAAAGATGTAAGGATCTTAGGTTGTCTTTGAATCATGAAAAGAGTTCTCTCATGATGACATAAGGGATTGTTCTAGGACATCACATTTCAAAAGAGGGGATAAAAGTTAACCCAAAGAAAATTGAAATTATTCAAAAGATTGAGATCCCTATAAGTCAAACTGAAGTTCATAGTTTTCTTGGGAATTTTGGTTACTACAAAAGAATTATTGAAGGGTTTAGTAAAATTGTTGAGCCTTTGTTTACACTGCTCAAGAAAGATGTAGAGTTTCTTTAGACAAGTGATTGTCAAAAATCATTTAAAATAATTAAACATGCCTTAACTACTGCTCCAATTATCAAAGGACCTGTTTGGGGAGTTCCATTTCATATACATGTTGATGCATCTAACTGCACTATTGGTGTAGTATTGGAACACAAAGATGAAAATGAAGCAATGCATGCTATCTACTATATCAGTAAAAATGTGAATCCTGCTGAAAGGAACTACACAACAACTGCGAAAGAATTCTTAGCAGTAATATATGCAATCAATAAATTTAGGCATTATATTACTGGTTACAAGGTATTTATTCATAAAGACCATGCTGCTATTAAATATTTGATGAATAAAGTTGTAGTGGGTGGACAAATTATAAGATGGTTGTTGTTGTTACAATAATTTGATGTAACAATTGTAGATAAGCCTAGTAAAGATAATGTTGTTGCTAATTTCCTTTCTAGAATTGTTTTGTAGGGTGATCAAGAGCTAGTAGATGACACATTTCCAGATGAGCACTTGTTTGCAATATCAATTCATCCACTATGGTTTTTTGATCTTGCAAATTATCTTGTAACAGGGAAGTGTCCAAATTATTTCAATCCTAAACAAAAAAAAAGATTATTTCGTGAAAGTTCAAGGTTCCAATGGATAAATGGGTTATTATTTAAAATGTGTCCTGACCATGTTCTTTGTATATGTGTTGCTAAAATAAACGTTTATGATGTCATACATGCTTTCCATCATGAGCCAGAAGGAGGACATCATTCAGTAGTTAGAACTGTTCATAAAATCTTTAGGAGCTGGTTATTTTTGGCCATCTATGATAAAGGATGTTTCATTCTTTGTTAAGCATTGTGATGAATGTTAGCACATGGGAAGACCTACACCAACAATGGAGATGCCATTAAAACCTCAAATTGCTTCAGAACCATTTGAGAAATGGGGAATTGATTTTGTGGGACCTGTTGATCCACCTTCCAAAGGACAACAATATATCTTAGTTTAAAACAATTATGTCAGAAAGTGGGCTGAGGTGAAAGCCTTACCAACAACAAGAGAGGACAAAGTAGTTGATTTTCTGTACAAGCATATTTTGCAGAGGTTTGGTGCACCAAGAGAGATAGTTTTAGACCAAGGGCCAAAATATGTGTCTACTATGATGGAAGCATTTATGAAAAGATACCAGGTGACACACATAAAATCAACTCCATATCATCCTCAGGTGAATAGACAAGTAGAGGTTACTAACCAAGAATTGGAGAATATCTTGAAAAAGATTGTTTCATTGAGGAAGACATACTGGGAAGAAAGCTTAGATGAAGCAGTCTGGGCATACAATACAACTTGGAAGACAACTACTGGATTCTCTCCATATGAATTAGTATTTGGAAAAATTCTAGTAATGCTTATTGAATTTGAACTACAAACATTGAAAACAACATTAGAGGTTGGTATTAACTTTCGTGAAGTAGAAAAGAATAGAATTCTATAGTTGAACCAATTAGATGAGATGAGAATGGAAGCTCTTCAACATACAAAAATAATTCAGAAGCAGAGAAAGGAGTGGCATGATAAAAATATTATGACAAGAAAATTTAAGAAGGGAGATTGGGAACTATTATTTGACTCCAAATTTCAAGAGTTCAAAGGAAAATTTCATACAAGATGGCTAGGACCCTATGAAATTGATGATTTTTTTAAAAATGGAGTTGTTCAACTAATGCCAATAGATGGAGAAAGAAGGATGATGCTGGTTAACAATCATCATTTGAATATGTATCACAAACCTACATCAAAAGACGAATTTGTAGCAGAATAGAGTTGAACATTTTCTGATGAAAGATATTCTTTCCATAGGAGAATGTACTCCTGGATAATCTTCAGAAAAGGTATAAATAAAGGAGGCAAATTGAAAACCAAAAATGGTGGTTTACCTTCCAAATAAAGGAGATAGATTGAAAACCATAAATGGCAGTTTATCTCTTAGAAAAAAATGAAAAATATTAAAAATATAAAAAAAAGAAAAAAAAGAGAATGGCTAAAAACCAAAAATGGTGGTCTCCTAATGACTCCTGACGTTCCCAAGGTTCTCTATAATAAATGTTCTTGTTAATTTCAAACTCTTTTTGATTAACTCATTGGAATTTTTGCCAGTTGAGTTAATTCACATGCTCCAATTAACTCTTGCATTTGATGAAAAGGTACACATTTATTGTGAATGCTATTTTTGAAATATTAATTTTTTATTTAGTTAATATGATATGAGATTAAATAAATGTTTTGAGCATATATATCTCTACCCATAGTTATTAATGTTATAATAAATAAGTCTTAATCATTTCAAAATCTGGTGGAGATATAAGGATTTGACATTGAGATGGTCTGACTACAATAAATGTAAGTAATAAGTGAGATTTCATATCAATTTGAAATAAGTATGCTTATGTCAAAATCGCCTCCAACTATCTGAGTCATAATTCAAAAATACTAGCTGATATGTGTGAAATGTTCACAAGGAATGAGGTGAAGTAAATGCTCAACATCTTGACACAATGTGCAATTTAAAAAAAAAAGTGTTGCATCTATGGAAAGAAATGTTTATTTTGCATTTCACTCAATAGTTGCATCTGCCATTTTCTCTGGTAAAATTGCAGAAGTAAGGAAAAATGGGGTAGAAAAGGAATTTAGAGCCAAAGAACTTCATTTTGGATCCTGAAATGGAGAGTTTGCTGAGAGAGGCAGGGTAGCTTGAGTTCATACAAATGTATGAAGGATTCAAACTTGATTTGGTTGAAGAATTTTTTATGAACTTTCATGTGAATGTTACTAGGGTAAGAGGGGAAGTAATTGAAGTTAGCCCTGCTATTATTAGTGAACTCTCTGGTATTCCAACTAAAGGTGATCCAGTAAACAAAGGACATGTGGGTTTTGAGGAATTGGTGTCTACATTTCACGAAGAACCAAGGAGGCCAAAAATTCAATGGCATAAGGGAAGCCAAAAGGGAGTTGATTGCAGCAGTGTAGAAGAACCATGGAAGACAACTGTAACACGGTTAATGAAAATTTTAACCTGTGAGGGGCAGTACGACACAATTCTAGGGCCAAGAATGTGAATGCTCATGCATTTGAGGTATGGAAACACCAGACCTTCTACAAGAATTAACCTTCTCGCCTTTCTATTCACACAAATATCTTCTATGGTAGCTAGGGTAAAATCTAGAGGTGTGTCATCCATTAGATACCATAGCTTGATTCATTTAAAATTTATCAAACATCATTTCATGAAGGAGTCTGAAAAGAGGGGTGGTTGGAATTTATTTCAACCCCCATTACCAAAAGTGGAAAGAAATCTAAAAAGGGACCCATGGTGAAAAAGTTGAAAATTGAAAAAGGGGAAGCTTCTGAAAAAGGAGATAAAAAGGGAAAAAGAAAGTTACAGGAGATTGAAAGAGAAACTAGTAGTACAATAAAAAGAAAAAGGCATGCATCACAACAAGAAAACCCTAGTGTTGTTGAAGCTGATATTCCAACTTCTCCTGAAAAAACTAGTTGAAACCCCTGATGCCCCTCAAGATACCTTGAAAAATAGTGAAGAAATCCAAGAGCCTATTTGTTCTCTTGAATAGCCCAAAAGTCCTCTTGAAGCCCCAATTCCATCTCCAAAAAAATCCCATGTTCTAGTGTCTCATGGCTCTCCATCTAAAAAATAATCCTCTGATATGTCAAAAGAAGATAACCCTATTGGAGGGTCTGATGAATCTTCTTCACCACCTGTTTTGGATTTTAAAAGAAGAAAAAGGAAAGAACCGATAACTGAACAACAAAAATCCCCTCAAATGCAAGAAGAGGAGGAGATAGAAGAAGAAGAGGAAGAGATGGCTAAAGCTATGGAAGTATCTAGAATGCAAGCAGAATTGGACGAGGAAAGGAAAGGAAAGGAATGCAATTTCTAGAAGAAAAGTAAAAAATAAAAGAAGAGTTACAAAAATGTATGTCCAAGATTGAGAAACTAGAAAAGGAGATGATTGAGAAAGAAAATGTTTTGCAAACATAATTAAATCAAATAGAAGAGGCCTTACAAAAGGCTAATTCACAAGCATTAGCTCAAATAGAGGAAACAACAAGGCTCAGTGTTGTAGAAATAGAAAGATTGAAGGCCAAATTGTAGCAAAAAGATGAAGAATTAAAACAACAGTCAAGTAGATTGCATTATCTTGAAGCTTCTACTTCATCAACTCCAAGGAGATACCTCTCCCTTATAAAAATCAAGCTTAAGCATGAGAATAATCAGTTGAAAAGCCAAAATCAACATCTATAAAAGGAGAAAGATGGGGCAAATGAAACATTACAACAAGTGGTAGAGTTGTGCTCTGCAATGTTATCAATGACGAAACCTTCAGATTTATATGCATTATTCTTGAGAGAAAGGTTCTTACAATGGAAAATTAATCGTTGGTTTTGAAAAGAAAAACAAATTATGATGATGACCAAGAATTTCTTGAAGATTTATACAATAGCTATCTCACCATTCAAAACCAAATGTGCGAATACTTTCAGCATGGCTTTCTACTTGGTAATTTTCCATAGTTTTTTTTAAATGTCTACATTGGGGAGTTGCAAATCAGGTCATTTGTGTCTTTATTACAGAACCAAGTTGAGTGGGATAACATGAAAAATTAGTACAAAGAAGCACAAATGAAATTGGGAATTCCAATGAGGAATGAAACTCCTTAGTCTATCTTTCAGAGCAACGTTTAGATATTTTGCACTAAGAGATAATGTGGCACCAGTCTACAGGAGAAATTTTACTTAAAGCATTAGAGTTTTTAAAAGTGTTCAAGAACATCTCCCACACACAACCCTGATTGTAGTAAGAGAAAGATACAACAACATTCTAGCATCACTAAGAAGGAGAGAACCAATCTCTCCAAGAAATATCACTTGGAGTCTCACAAGAGTGAGATCACTGATATAGGTCATTTAGGAGAAGAATACAGATTGGGTAGGAATGAGGTTCATACCACATTGATCATAGCACCTGCACCTACACTGAATGCTCCATTGCAGTTTATTGGAGAAAATTTGAGAGATTGGTTGAGGAGAATTGAAGAACAAAATGGATATGCTCATCAAAGAACATTCTTGTAGTATGTGACTTATTGTGGGGATCTAGTTATCTGGTTGGAAGGAAGAAATAGGGATTTTCTAGATCCTCAACCATGAGGACATGGTTGACAATAGGAGGGGGAGAAATGATAGTGCATGAAATGACACTTTAATTAATCATGTTTATGTTTTCAAAGACTATTATATATTAATTAACTATGCTAGTGGTAGACTATATGCTTGAATGTTTGCTTGATTTTTCCTTATATTTAACTAATTGGAGTATATATGAGAAATGATATTTTGCATTAAATGTATTGCTTTTGAATGATGATTAATGATGAAATGGTTATGCAAGTTGAGATCTTTTGTTGTCTTGATTTCATCCTATCTTTGAGGATTTTGTTCAATTGATTAAAGTGCTGATTTCATGAGGTGGATGTGTTAAACTCCTTATTTAACAAACATGAAATCTGTCTTGCTCCTAATTGCGCCAGCTAGCTCTTGATGAATGCTTCCAAATTGACTTCTTTAGTCAGTTTGAGAACTTCTAGTTCAACTATTATCATAATGTGGATTTCTTTATGGCACTTTCAGTTCTATATAAGTTTAGTTTTTACCACTTTGCATCTTAGCGGGTTGCGCTAGTTTTTGTATTCAAATAAGTGGATATTCTTATAAATATCCATCCTTAGTTTTAGTTTGGGAGTTAGTTAATCTTTTTCTTTAGCATTGTAATGTTTATGATCTGCACTTTTGTACTACTCGCCTATTTTGGCCAATTGGAATGCAAATAAGGAGTTGATTTGAATGTCAATGTTTAAGGTCCCACTAGAGGAAGAGCAGGGCCCACTCAACTAAAGGAGGTGACCTTGTGTTCTATTATTTGATTCAGTTGATTTATGTTTAATGCATGTCAATTGGGAAGTTAGTAATTTTAATCTTTACTTGATCATTGTTAGCGAATGCAATTAATTCTTAGATTAAGTTCATTATGTTATTAGGATAGTATATTATGCTTGTTGTAGATTAAAAATCATTCATTTACTATAGATTGAATTATTGTTCATAGGAATTAGACTCATTGCTTATTTTAAAATGCATGTAGTTTTAATGGAAAAGACAATGATGACTTATGGAAAGATGAAGCTAAAGCTTGTTTGGAATTTGTTCATGGAAGTTAGCATTATTGCTTTCTAGGTTAATATTTATTTTTTGCAAACATAAATAGATTTCCTTTCCAAGTACTTTTCAATTATGAATTTAAGATTAAAAGTAAATTTAGTTTCTAGCTTAATTCTTCCATGAATAAATTGCAATTAAGTAAAGTCTGAACTAAGTCATTGGAGTTTGAACAATCGTTAGTTAAGAGATAAATTAGGATTAAGTCTTTAGAATTAGTTAGGAACCCGTTGTTAAGCTCGACTCTTGAGAGCTCCTAATGGAGCTAAATCATGACCAAAACTCAATGTTTACAGTGAAAAACCTCCCAATTCATGGAAACACCCTTATTGCATATAGCTCTGAGACACACCCAGTTCGATAATTGATAAATTAAATGATGCAAGAAGTGACATCAATGACCTTGCACATTACTTTTGGAGGTTGCGTTTCTACCTCATGGAGGGTTTTCCTAGGGTACATCTTGTGCCATATTGATGGTATGTTTGTCTATAATTTTACATTGTGGATTATAACTACTTATTTGTATATTTTCTCTCATGGGGTGATGTGTGAATAGTTTATTATGTCTATAGATTTCCTTTCAACAAGATCTACATGGAAAAGGTATAGAGGAGAGCTATCTAAAATGATCATTCAAAATAGTTGTATAATAATGTTCTTCATACTAAGTACAACAAATACCAAGAGACTAGATTTGTTTAACATTATGCCAACTACACCACCTTCAAATCCAAATAATGCTTATTGTTGGAGGATATAAAAATAATTCAAAATCCACACCTTGCATTCTACATGCATCATATTCACAACCTTTCATGAGAAGGTATTACAAAAGCTTTTTGGTGCACATGACTATTGGTACAAATGAGACAAATTTTTATTCCATTTAATTAAGATATCTTATATATTGTTAATTTCATTAATTTCTTAGTGCTTCTCTCTTTTTCTATAGGTATGAATGTTAGCACAAAGGGTCTACATAAATTCATAGATTTTTTTGGCTCCAACAAGCACCTAATATTGAAAACTTCAATGAAATAACTAGGAATCAATAAACAAATAACACAACACATTGATAGATATGGTATGCATTGAATTTGAATACAACCTCAAAAAAAAAGAAAAATTATACCACTCCATAATTTATGAACCCTACTGAACAAACATAACAATGATCAATGTTGTCACCCCTTCCATTGACAACATTGATCTACTCAATTATGTGTAATAATATACCAAATATAACTTACATAGATGCTTAAAAGGGAAAGAATCAAACATAAAATGTGATTACAAATCCCCTTGGGGCTTGCAAGAAATTTTATCTTTAATAATTTTTGAAAATGATGAACCTGAATGCATGCCTACTTGTAATACTAATTGATTAAATATTCACAACCCATCAATTCTTTCCATTTGGAGAGTTAATGTATATGTTCAACCTATTATTTCAATCCATGTAATGATTAACTATATCAAGTAAAATATGAAATGAAAGTTGGGTATAAGCCAAAGCCATACCATGATATGCCAACTTGCATACCAATTAGCATTGACCTTACAAAATCAACACCATTTATATTTTTCAAGCTCTTAATGAAGAGTCTTATTGATCTTGATATCAATGCCTAAGAGTCTTGAAACTTACTATTAATAATACCCTTTATAATATGTAGTAAATCATTATTTCTCTAAATATAAACAAAAAAATTATAACATGTCCCTATCTCAAATGATGATAATGCTCCAACTTCAAGATTCATTGATGTGTGCATGACATGACTTGTTGAATTGGAAACAATGCCACTTACTAAAGCATCACAAAGTTTAACATTTGTAACATATTGTAACATATTGTAGGGACAATAAGTGAAAGGAATGTTTAGTACCAACTATTGTTTGAGTATCACCTCATTATGGTTTTGAAATATTCTTTTCGAGTGAATTAATTTTATATCAACCCTTCTAGAACATTCACATTGGTATTGGATCATCAAAGAAAGATATTATAGACCAATGGGAGATAATACCAACTATTTACCATACATGGCATGTAAATTTTACAAACCTAGAATCATGTACCAATAACGATGATGAGTCTCCCTATGATAGATAACACCTAGGTTTATTTGTTCAACTAAATGAACTTGAAATTTTTGGCCAATATGACTTAATATAGACACAATTGGGGTGCCCTTGTCATTAGCCCATTCTTGCAAGTATCAATAATTGATTTCAGAAAATTCAATCAATCAACACATCGACTCCCACATGTTGGAACAACTTCATGCCCTACACTAGATAATTAAAAGCCTTTGGTATAATTATATCAAAATCTTCAACCATGGAAATATAATCACCACTTAAAATTATTATACAATGAATTGTAGATATTGGGAAATTATACTTGATCACCGATATTAGATGTGTCCTTGCAAGAATAGTACCACATGACAAATCACCATTACTATTTCTCATACCAATTGTCATGGAAAATTTTAGTATATATGCATCCACCATACATTTTAGTATTCACATTCCAATAAAAGAGATTAATCATATTTAGGAGCACACACTATTAACATTCCAAGAGACCATGTATTCCATTTGGTATATTCTAATTGAATGAGTTTCATCAAGCCAAGTTTGTTAGAACACATTGATAATAGGTTGTGCGCAACATTTCCCAATCATAATTAAATTCAACTTGGTGCTCACTTTATCATCCTCTTCAATGATTTGGGATAGACATTCTCATGTATGTTGGAGCATCATATAAAATAACACTTTGGTGAAGCTTCCATAACATATGAACTAATTTATTTACATACCATACCTATGCTACAATAATTTGGAGTGCCTATTATAAGATACAATACATAGAAACTAAGGTGTACATCATGCCTATTAGCACCTATCTTATTAGTCCAAAAAAAATATCATTTATCCTCTTTATTTCCTTGGCCTTCCTATAAAACCTTGCTAAATCCCAAACCCAAAACTTTTTTTTCTTCTAGATTTTTCTTGGTTTTTTGTTCTTCTAAGAAATTTTATAAGTTTTATTCCATTTTATCTATTAGTTTTTCTAGTGTGTTATGCTTTACCTTCCCTCATATATTTTTCACAAGCTTAATTTTTTTAAAAAAAATATATGTTAGAAATTTTAGATCAATTTATAATCTTGGGCATGATTTTAAGTTTTTGGGATTTGCATTCCTACCATACTATTCCTTAAAGTCCACATTCACCCATTTCCTTGATTTTGATATTTCCTTTCTTGGCGCGTCTTTCCTAAAAGTCTCCATTCCCCCCTTTTTTATGGTTTCACAATTTCCCTTCCTAACACGTCTTTCCTAAAAGTATCCATTCCCCCACTTTTAGGTTTTCCCTTCCTATAATGGCATTCCTCAAAGTCTCTATTCCCCCATTTTTATAATTTTAGGATTTCCCTTATTGACATACCATTCCTCAAAGTCTATGTTCCCCCATTTCCTTATTTTTGGATTTTAAAAATTTTCTTCTCAACAAGCATTTTCTCAACATCTTTATTCAACCCTCTTCCCTAATTTTGTGATTTCCCTTCTCAACATGCCTTCCTCAAAGTCCACATTCTTCATTTCCTTGATTTGAGGATTTCAATATTTCCCTTCTTAACATGGTATTCCTCAAAGCTCTCATTATGTAATATCCTTGATAGGATATTTCTACTCAATTTAATCACAATCAACATAATATTAGATCTATGACAAGGTCATATATAAAACAATAATATTGTTCTAAAATAATATGTAGAAATGAATAAGAATTCCCTTTAAATTTGAATAATTAACACATCATACACAAACCATTACTCTTTATTAATTCAATTGTGATTTCAACTTGCAACCAATTTGAGTTTAACGTGTATACTAGAATGACCACAATAGTTATTATTATTAAAATAAATACCAAAAATTAATAGAAAAGGGTGCTTACAAAGATTCCACAGGCTTACAAACCCTAGGGGCTAAGGGAATTGTCTAACAATGACAAACATGTGTTGTAGAAGATGATTAAAAACAAGTTGTTGAAGCTCAAACACAATCCTTCTGTGGAATTAATTAATGTTGGGCAAGAGTTTTCATCCACAATCTAGATATAGAAATCAGAGGGTTTACATCCTCTAATATCTAATAACTAAAAAAATACAATATTTGATATACTTGAGGGAATAAGTTTATAAAATACATAGATGTCATCACTCATCTTAGACTTAGCTTAAATAAGAACTTGTGTGGCAACTTTCCCTCTAAGATAAAATTTTAAATCTTTCATTTTCTCTCCAAAATAACCCTTCTCACAAACCATTGGCTAACATCGCTTAAAGAAAAAATATTGATTACGTAACAAAAAAATTCCCTATAATCAAGTGCTCATAAAACGTGAGACACTTAAGTATTACAAAGTCATTTCCCTAATTTATTTCTCGAAGCTCATGTGAAATAGAAAATAGGCTTAAGGAATATTGTAAAATATTATAGAAAATGGGGATGATAATACTCCAATTCCTTGAAATTAAGGAACTCAAGTTTGGATGCTTCAAGGTGTTAACTCCTTCTCATGTAGCATTTCAATGGGTAAGTCCTTTCATCACACAAAATATTTGATAATGGTTCAATTTTTCAACTTTATTTCATGAGTATCAAAGATAGCCTCTAGTATCAAAATGACCCTTCCTTCATCATCCAAAGGTGGCAAGTCCTTAGAAGGTGTAACATTATTCTCTAATATCCTTTGAGGCAAGAAACATAGAAGATGTGATTTTTTATATTCTTGGGTAGCTCTAGCTCATAGGCTACTTTTCCCACTTTTCTTATGATCTTATAGGGGCCATAAAATTTTGGTTTCAACTTTTCATCTCCTTTCTTCTCTAGTGAAGACTACCTATAGGGCTAGCCTCAACTAAACCATGTCTCCAACTTTAAACAATCTTTTGATATATCACTAATATACATGTAGATCTTCTACTAGTTCTGAGCATGTTGACAATGGCCCTTAAGTGATTTCAATATCTCTTGATTTTTTTGGCCATATGGGTTTCTCTAGGTACCCTATTTTATATCATTGCAAGATATAGGAAAAGTTAAAGAATTATATTCATACAAATCCATGAAACACAACATACTTATAGACATTTGGTGGGAGGTGTTATATAGTAACACTCTCCCAAATTTAGCCTCTTGACCCAAATTATTTTATATGTAGAAACATAATTTATTAGGTACGTCCCTTTGATCCATTTGTTGATAATATCATTTTTCCCATCTATTTGGGGTGATAACTTGTTCTAGGGGCGAGTTTTGTTCCTACCAAATAAAATAATTCTTTCCAAAAATGACAAAAAAATTCTATCCCTATCAATAATAATGTTCTCAAGAAACTATGTTATTTAAAAATATCCTTGAAG
This sequence comes from Sequoia sempervirens, assembly GCA_007258455.2. Lineage (NCBI taxonomy): Eukaryota > Viridiplantae > Streptophyta > Pinopsida > Cupressales > Cupressaceae > Sequoia > Sequoia sempervirens. Next base: position 738,139,211 of record VDFB02058242.1, on the reverse strand, counting down.
AGTAAATCAACAATTTAGGAAGCCATAAAATTAGAGGATATGGCATTAAAATGCACATAGTTAGTATATCTACCACATCAAAATATAGTATATACCATTAACTTTAGTTAACCCAATGATAAAGTCCATATATATACTTTCCCACTTCTGCTCAAGGATAGGTAAGCACTGAAGTAGTCCTACGTGTTTGACCTTGTTTTGTTGACAAGATAAGTATTCCTTAATATGCTTGAGCACATCCCCTTTCATTCATTTCCAAGATAATATATCTCTAACTTAGTTGTATGTTTTGGAATACCCTGAAAGCCTAGCCAATTGAGTGTTATGTACATGGATCTTAAAATATTCTCCTTCATCTTTGATTATGGACTAAGTATATCATCTCCTTATGTGGCTTTTGAACCTATCAATCTATATCCTTACAACTAGTATGCTAGTAGAAAAATAATTCTTGGCACATTTAAATATGATAGTGATGACCCAATAGTAGAGTTATTAGAAATAAACATAATGTAGGAATTCAAGATAATGCATCAACAACTACATTATGTTTCCTCTTCAAATATTCAATATCAAAATAAAATTCCTATAACTTGCTTACCCATTTTTGTTGTCTATCATTCAAGTCTTTTTGATTAAAAAAGTACTTATGACTATTATAATTTATCTTGACCAAAAACTTACCACATATCAAATATTGTTAGAACTTCACTAAGATATGCATGATTGATAACATCTCCTTATTATAAATAGATAATTGATTTTGTACTTCTATTAGCTTTATACTTTTTAAAGTAATGGGATGTTGTTGTATCACCACTGCCTTCCCTAAAGGTGTCATATTTGAATACAAAAGCAAGTGAAAATTTTGGTACAATAAGCACTCAACATGAACACATTAACTCTTTCATTTTATTAAAAAAATCTTTTCTAAATATATCCACTTAAATTCTCCCTTTTAAGTTAGGTTTGTGAGTGATGCTATTAGTTTGGAGAATCCTTTTACGAATCTTCAATAATAGTTGCACAGTCCTAAGAATCTTATTAATTATGACACATTATTAGAGGGTGGTCAATCTTAAATGGTTTGGATCAAGTATGTTGATCCATTTGGACACCTTATTCACCAATTACATGTACCAAATAGAAAATATCCTTAAGAATGAGCGTTGTGCCAATATGCTTAAGAGTTCATCCAAGTACTTTAGGTACTCTTCCCAAGTCTTGCTATATATCAAAATATCATCAAATAAAACTAAGATAAACTTTATTAACTTCTTTCTAAATACCTTTTCATGCATGATTGGAAGGTTATGAGGGCATTAGTCAATCCAAAGGGATGAATAGAAACTCAAAGTGTCCACAATTTCACTTGAGAGCAATATTTTGAACATATCCATCCCTCATCCTAATTTGATGGCATCCTAAGCTCAAATCAATCTTTGATAAGTATACAAATCCATGCAACTCATCTATCAATTTCTGAATCCTAGGGACATGATATATATTCTTTGTTTTTTCTTATTTAATTCCCAATATTCAACACATACCGTCATGGTACCATCCCTTTTCTTCACCAATAGTACTACAAATGCAAATAAACTAGAGCTTGGATTGATGTGGCCCATATCCAACTATTTCATTATTGAATTATCTATCTCTTCCTTGTGAGTCTTATAGTAATAGAAGGCAATGATTATCATTAGATTTACACTTATTTCAAGATCAATAATATGATAGAACCCTTGGTCAATGGTAATCCAAGGAGAATACCTTGGAAACTATTGTTATGCTTTTCCAACACAAATTATATATCAATATGATAAGCATCATTTGTGCTTATGGACAAATTTCTAGGTGTGGCCAAGTAGAAAGCTACCCAAAAAAATTGTCCTCTTCTAAATTCACTTTTCATCCTTTTAGTAGAATCACTTGGAGTGATCCATTATTTTCCATTGAAAGCTACTTCCTTTCCTTCCTTTCTAAATTTTAATTCCATAGACTAGTAGTTCTATGATAATTATCCCAAAGATTGTATTAATTGTATTTTAAGAACTGAAATGAAAGAAAAAGGTGTGGGGGATTGTTACACCCCATGTGTTATTACGTATTTACTATTACCTTGTTTGGTAAAATGATTTAATATATGTGAATGTGTTTTGTATATGAATCCTAATGAAAATATAATGAATGAATGTTTGATTCAATTTGATGTTTTATTATGATTTTTTATATGAAATATATGTGATGCATATGAATTTATTGTTATCAGCTAACTACTGTTATGATGTACTAAGTGGAATGGAGGAACATGTTTAAATCTCTAAAAGAGAGGGGAAGTATCACTCAAGAGAAGAACTTGGTCTGGTAACCTTTAATTCAACCTAACTAAGCATTCACACACTCACACCCTAGTTGGTCTTAGTTGAGTCAAGTTAGTTCAAGTAAATAGTAAGTGATCTTCATTTTTGGTTGTGAATGTTTATATTGGTTTACAATTTGGTTTTATGAATGTTTGGATTGAGGAATGTGATTAAGTTTTGATGTTGAGTGGAAGTCCTACCTTGTGTGTTTATTTTTATATCGATGAGATATATACATAAAATGTATATATGTATATATGTATGTGTCTATGATAAACTCATACATATGAGTGAATACATACATGAGTATGCATAGGTAGACTTATCTATGCATGCTCATGGACGGATTACCCATATGCATGGGAATACTGATTGGACTAAGGTGACATATATATGCACTTCGTGTATATATGTTGATCAATGGATACAAGAGTATAAGTGTTTTTATAAAGGTATTCAAATAATTTTATGTATATACATATTTATGTATAAAATAATATAGATACACATATATTAATATATTTATATATAATTGTGTGTATATATATGCAATGTTATTTGATATATGTTTATATATATTTGTTAATTAGTAATTAATGTATTTTTTAATTATGAGTAATGAGTATATATTAATATATATATATGTATTTATATTAAGATGGATATATATACATATACATATATATATATATTATATAAATGATAATCATTGAGATATATTCAAGTGCAATATATATCGTTGAGAGTTGATAATAATGAAGTAATTTAAATGTTGCTTATGCGCGTATAGCACTGCATTGTATTAATGCATTGCATAGTGTTTAAACCTATGCATGAAACAAGAGTCGACCAAGTCAACATGCAATGCATGTTTATTGGCTTAAAGAGAAATGTTGGCAAAGGAAATGTAAACAGTTTAAATGCTGGAAGAAGTCTTCAACAACGCTATCTATAAGGGTGCCAAAACATGAAATGTGGTTGTAGTCACCATAATTCTGACAACACTTCTTAATTAATTAAATGTTATTGTTTAATCAAATCGCCCCTTCCCAACCTTAATTAATTAAATACTTATTATTTAATTAATATTTCCATCTTCTTATAATTAATCAAATATTTTATTTATTTAATTAATTATATCACCTCCTAGACTGAAGTTCTTCCAATTAATTAAATAATGGAATTATTTAATTAATCCCACCATTATCCCCATTCCTTCTAATCTTTGAGTAATTAACCTTTTAACCTTCATTATCCCATTCTCCAACTTTTAACTCTAGCCTAGTTAATAAACCCATGGTTCATCGACTCAACCTACCCCATTAAATGAATTAATCTTTGATTAATTGATCTAACCATCATTACCATTATCCTCCTAATTTTTAATTCACTAACCTCTCCCCAAACTTGTCTCATAATGACAAGTGTCATAAGCCTCTTGCTCACCTCCTTGAGCACACATGTGTAAGATCCCACCTACCCCCACTAATTCTTACACTCTCTTACACCTAGCCTCCAAAATTAATGGCTTCTTGATCCAAGCTGTTCTCACACATGTGTGAGAACATGTCATCATCTCCCCCTCACCCAATTTGTCACAATGCTAATAAGCCACACCATCTTGATCCAAACCCTACCCTCTCAATCAATCCTAGCCCTTCATCAACCAAGCAATCTTAGCCCTCCATTTCTCCCTTCCAATTTCTCTAAATTGAAGCTTCATCTCTTCATTTCACCATCTTGAGATCACATAGCCTTACTATGTTGGAAAATTGGTGAGCAATCCACATTCAAAGAAATTGAGCAAATCTTCAAGACTTGTTGAAAATGAAGGTAATATTGTAGCTTAAAACTTGTAAAACTATGAGACTATAGATCTAATTAAGTGTTTTTTGTCACAATTCTTTGTGTATGATTAATTTGTTTAGATCAATTTTACCAATTGTAAAAACAAACAGAAGATTGAAAAAGAATGAGACAAGGAGATAGAAGTGACACAACATATACGTGGAGAAACCCTTTTGGGAAAAAAATTCCACCATAATCAATAGTGCTTTTATTATTTAACCTTAGAACAAGATTACAATAATACTGTGTCAATCCTTGATTGATATGCTTCCTTGCCTTTAACAATCCTTCTTCACAACCTGCAATAAAATCTCATGGAACTCTCATACACTTGCTACAATTAATAGACAATAATATGAGCATGTAAACTCATAAGAGTTGTACAATACAAGAGCTTAAAGCTCCTCACAAAAATCTATGCCTAGATTGGGAAAGTAGAGTTCCACAATGTAATCTGAAGTCAAACCAAAGTCTTCCTCAATCTAGGCACCCCAAACTAAACACTTAACTGAAATTTGGTGAAGAAGATATCATGCAAACTTCACCTCAAAGTTGGCACCCAAGAATGGGCCCACTTGGCTGAGCCTTGTAAATATCTTCTCATGCAAAAAGTGTTAACTAAAGATGACAACTTGGGCACCCAAGGTGGACCCAAGTCAATTTTAGTTAACTGAAACATATCTCTCCACCAATTCATGCAAACATTATGCATGATTGATCATCCCCACTTAACTGAAAGTATCCACTTGTTATCTATCATGCAACTGAAGTCATTAGTCATGCAACTCAAGTCAACTAGCATTCAACTCAAAATAACTACATGCAACTGAAGACAATTAAACCATAACTGAACTAAACTGAACTGATATTGAACTGATACTGAATTGATAGTGCAACTCCACTCATCTAAATATCAATCCATAATTCATAGGATCAAAACATGCATTACTAAAGTGTTATCAATCCTCCAAATAGTTAACTAAAGAAAGGTGGGTTCCACCTTCCATGTGGGCACCCCATGTACTCCTATCTTGTAGGAGCTCTTCTTGGACATCCCCAAATGTACCTATCATTTAGGAATAATCACAAATGCCAATTTACATGTTAATTTCATTCGAATTTAATCTTTTTCTAATCGTAGTGTTGGGGAACACTTTCCAAGGACTTAGGAGATACATGAAATATGTTTAGCATTGCAATTAAATGGAATCCTATTCCCAACATTCTCCCACTTGACACTATACATTGTAATTATTCTAAATAAGGAATCATTATTATAAATAAAGTACAAGACTCAAGGCCAATGGCCTTCTTGCACCAAGAGAACTTAACTATAGGAACTGGTTTCGTAAGATATTCTGCAACATTGATCAAAGTGCCAACTTTCTCAATCAATACCTTCCCACTCTCAACCATTTCTTGAACAAAGTGATACTGAACATCAACATTCTTAGTATGAGCATGATACATAGGATTTTTGGCTAAAAAATAGCACTCTGACTATCACATTCAATTCTATTTTCTTGCAATTAAAACCAATACCTTTCCCAAGTCTCGTAACCAAACTACCTCTTTAGAGGCATGTGTAGCAGCCATGTACTTTTTTTATGGTGGAAAAATCAACTGTGGGCTGCCTCTTACTCATCCAACTAACCACACTCCAAAAAAAGTAAGCACATAGCCACTTGTCGACCTCCGACTATCCAAGTCTCCCCCCAATCTGAATCAACAAAACCTGTATGTCCAATGATTTATGCATAATAGCAATATCATTAGCACCATGATAAACCAAATAGTAATCAAAATTACCTCGTAAATATCAAAACACCCTCTTAACATAAGTCCAATGTTCTTTACCACGGTTAGACATAAACCTACTTAGAACTCCCACTGCTTGGGCTATATCTGGTCTTGTATAGACCATTGCATACATCAAACTACCAACTGCACTAGCATATGGAATTTCAAACATTTCCTCATGATCAAAATCAGATTTAGGACCCATGTCTAAACTTAACTTCGTGCCAATTGGTAAAGGAATATTAATTGGTTTACTATCATGCATGTTAAACTATTTCAAAATAGTATCAACATAGTTGCTTTGACTTAAGCAAAGATTTTTGTTACCTCTATCTCTGCTGACCTCCATACCAAGGATATATTTTGCAGCCCCTAGATCTTTCATCTCAAATGTGCTAGAGAGTTGTGCTTTCAATTCTTTGATCATTACCTTGTTGCTACCAATAAACATGTCATCAACATACAAGATAATAATTAAAAGTTGATCATCACTAAATTTTATGTAAGCACAATGATCTTCCTGACTCCTAACATAACCAATTTTCAATGCAAAAGCATCAAACTTTTGGTACCACATTCTAGGTCACTGTTTCAATCCATATAAAGATCTCTTTAACATGCAAACCAATAATTATTTTCCTTTTACAACAAAACTATCAGGTTGCCTCATATAAATCTCCTCATCAAGATCCCCATGTAAGAAAGAAGTTTTCACATCCATTTGCTCTATCTCAAAATCATAAGCAACAACAATAAATAAAAATAATCTAATAGAAGTTAATTTAGCAACAAGAGAGAAGATTTCATTAAAGTCAACTCCCTCTTTGTGGGAGTAGCCCTTGGTTACTAATCTATCCCTGTACCTTTTGAGATTACCATGTACTCTAATTTTCTTTTTAAAGATCCATTTACAACCAATGGCCTTTCTTCCTTTGGGAAAACTCTCAAGATCCCATGTGTCAGAAGTATATAATGAAACCATTTCCTCATGCATAGCTTGTGACCAAAGCTTGTTCTCATCTGAAGACAAATCTTCCATGTAAGATCTAGGTTCATCATTAGTACTCATCAAAGCAAATATACAACAAAAATTAGGTGGGCTATACCTATCAATAGGATTCCATTGTCTTGTGGATCTTCTCAAAGAAGGTTCTTCTTGTTCCTCAATATGCTTATCATGAGCACCTATCTCAAAAACTCTATGAACTCTCCTCATCCAGTCCTTCCAATTGTTCTTCAACATGTGCATCTTCATGCTTCTCAGTATTTGTCTCAAAATGCACTGTTTGAGAAGTATCCTTCTCCTTTGGTTGTTCTTCTCCTGGATAAGATCTAAATTCCCTGAAAATCACATCTCTAGATAAAGTAATTTTTTCGGGTTAGAGGATTCCAAAGCTTGTAACCTTTTACATTTTCACCATAACCTATGAATATGCATTTTTTTGCTTTTGGATCCAACTTAGACCACTTTTCTTTAGGACAACATGAACAAAAGCTTCACAACCAAAGATCCTTAAATGTGCAACACTAGGTTTCCTACCTAACCACATTTCATAAGGGGTTTTATCTTCAATAGATGAACTAGGATATCTATTGATTAAATAACAAGAAGTACTTACAGCCTCATCCCAAAGGCACCAATCTAGCTTAGCACTACTTAACATACTCCTAGCTCTTTCCATAAAGGTTTGGTTCATCCTTTCTACTACTCCATTTTGTTGAGGTGTATATGGAGTAATTTTATCTCACAATTCCTACATGCTTACAATAATCATCAAATTCCATAGAACAATATTCACCACCATTATCTGATCTCAACACTTTTATCTTATGATTTGATTGTTTATCAACTAAAGCCTTAAATTATTTAAACTTATTGAACACATCAGATTTTTTATGCATAAAATAGATCCAAGTGTATCTTGAGACATCATCAATAAATGTGACATAATATCTAGATTTTCCAATAGAGTCAATATCCACAGGACCCATAACATATGAATGAATAATCTCTAATAATCCTTTAGCTTTATTTGTTCCATTAGGAAATGAAGATCTAGATTGCTTTCCAAACACACAATGCTCACAAAAATCATTTTTTCCAATATTATAATTAGGAATACCATCAACCAATTTCTTATTAAGAATGGTCCTAAGACCTTTTTCACCAATGTGGCCCAATCTATGGTGCCACAACATACATTTATTTTCATCTTCAGTTACATTGGTTGATTTACTCAAATTAGAGGTATCAAGCTTAAACAAAGTCCCAATCCGAGATCCTTTAGCAACCACCATATTCCCTTTCACCAATCTGCAACCACCTTTGTCAAATATCACATGCATTCGAGAATAATTGAACTTAGATACAAAAATTAGATTTCTAGCAAGTCTTGGAATATGTAAAACATTATTAAGGGTCTTAACCCTATCATCACTGAAACACAACTTTACCTCTCCTTTTCCCACAATCTTTGTCATGCTATTATTTCCAAAGAATACATTCCCTCCATCATATGCAGTATACTTAGTGAACCACTCCTTGTTAGGAGTCATATGATCTAACAATATTAGATGTAATGATCAATGCATCAATATCGTCATCCGAGGATTTCTCTATAGAAGCATCAAAAATCTTTTTCTTGTTCTTACAATCCTTCTTTACATGTCCCGGTTTCCCACAGTTCCAACACTTTACCTTAATTACTCTTGTTTTAGACCATCCTTTGGACTTACCCTTTCCTTTCTTGTCTCCCTTAGGTGCCTTTTCCTTAGGCCTACCTCTTACAAACAAGGCATCTTGGGATCTCGTTTTAGACTTCCTCCTCATCTTCTCTGATAGGAGAGTAGGAATTATATTGTCCATCTTAGGATTTACACCACTACCACTAATAACAACAATTAGATTTGTAAAGAACAAAGTAACAAAATGCATTTATCTCCATCTTCTAGCTTTACATCTATAGATGCTAACTAACTTAGAATCAAATTGAAAGCATTTAAATGATGTGCAACAAAATCACCATCTTTCATCTTTAAAGAATACAACTTTCATGTTTCAGATACAACTTATTAGTAAGACTTTTGGTTTGATAGATATCACCTATCCTCTTCCACAATTTATATGTGGTAGCTTCATTTGAAAAATTCAAGAGAACAACATCAACAAGACATAACCTTATGGTCCCTCTTTCCTTCTTATCAAGCTTATCCCAAACCTCATTTTACATCATTGTAGATGGCTTTGTCTCATTACAAATAGCTAACTATTGATCTCTCTCTTCAAGGAGATCCTTCATTTTTAGTTTCTACATCTCATAACTAGATCCATTGAATCTTTCAATATCTAGATGAGAAGTAGAACTCATTGTAACACACTTATTTTACAAATCTGCAATAACACAATAGTAAAAGCTCCCACTACAGCCAAAAAACCTTCAAATTTTTAAGAGAAAGGCATCCCAAAACCTAACCAACCATTGGCTTTGATACCAAATGTTGAAAATGAAGATAATATTATAGCTTAAAACTTGTAAAACTATGAGATTGTAGATCTAATTAAGTGTTCTTTGTCACAATTCTTTGTGTATGATTAATCTATTTAGATGAATTTTACCAATTGTAGAAAGAGACAGAAGATTGTAGAAGAATGAGACAAGGAGATAGAAGTGACACATCATATACGTGGAGAAACCCTTTCAGGAAAAAAACTCCACCAAAAACAATAGTGCTTGTATTATTCAACCTTAGAACAAGATTACAATAATACTATATCAATCCTTGATTGATATGCTTCCTTGCCCTCAACAATCCTTCTTCACAACCTGCAATAAAATCTTATGTAACTTTCATGCACTTGCTACAATTAATAGACAATAATATGGGCATGTAAATTCATAAGAGTTGTACAACAAGATAATAACGCTCCTCACAAAAATCCATACCTAGATTGGGCAAGTAGAGTTCCACAATGTAATTTGAAGTCAAACTAAAAGTCTTCCTCAATTTAGGCACCCCAAACTGAACACTTAATTGAACTTTGGTCATGAAGATATCATGAAAACTTCACCTCAAAGTTGGCACCCAAGAATGGTCCCACTTGACTGAGCCTTGTAAATATCATCTCATGCAAAATGTGTTAACTGAAAGATGCCAACTTGGGCACCCAAGGTGGACCCAAGTCAATCTTAGTTAACTGAAACATATCTCTCCACCAATTCATGCAAAAATTATGCATGATTGATCATCCCCACTTAAATGAAAGTATCCACCTATTATTTGTCATGCAATTGAAGTCATTAGTCATGCAACTCAACTCAACTCAACTCAACTAGCATTCAACTCAGAATAACTACATGCAACTAAAGATAACTGAACCATAACTAAACTGAATTAAACTAAACTAAACTAAATTGAACTGATAGTGCCACTCCACTCATGTAAATATCAACCCATAATTTATAGGATCAAAACATGCATTACTAAAGTATTATCAATCCTCCAAATAATTAATTGAAGCAAGGTGGGTTCCACCTTCCATCTGGGTGCCCTGTGTGTGTAAGGAAAGCTTAGGTGTGGAACAAACTCTGCTAACGCCAAAACCTTAAGGAAGAATACATAGGTGACTTTAAATCTTGCAATTACAATTCAATAAGATACACTTGAAAATAATTAACAAAAAAGAGAAATGAACACATACACAATTGGACACCAGATTTACGTGGGAAAACCCTTATGAGAGAAAAACCCACCACACCAAGAAAAGCCTCTTTGTATTACAGTAAACAAAATTACATACAAAGTACAGACTTCACTTTCTGATGTCAATTTTACAACAACATTCACTGATCAATCTTGTACAAAACATTAATCTCATAATGCTCTTAGACGCATACCATGAATCCACTCAGATCAATCCATGTTGAGTATCGAACAAAAATCTCCATTACCTGAACTGATCATTATCATCCGTTACAAAATATATCTCATTATGTTCATAGTTTGTTGATCTTCCACATAGGAATGGTTGCAACTAAACAACTGCTAATAGTTCACATACTGCTTCTCTGATTGGTCCAAAACATACCACATAGGATAGTCATTTGGTCAAAGAAGTTCAAATGAAATCACATGTCGGTGAGACACTAGACCATGTCTCCCTGATGCCAATATTCCCGATCACAAAACCATTGGCATGACTATCGCTATTGGAAACACCCTAAGAATTCATATCGAATTCACCAGCCTGTCGGCGAGACCACATCCATCGGCAAGAGTTCTTACTAAATGTAAACTTGACTAGGTATCATCAACCAAAGTTACACCGATGTCATCGACAGTTCATGTCACCCTGACTAGTCTATTGGCAAGAGAAACACCATCGACAAGAGGTTACACCGAAGTTCATCATGTGAAGATCCATCAACAATTCATAAACAAATTCGTCAATGAGACTAGCGCTCTTGGCAAGAGTTCATATTGTCTCCCTGATGACACCCTTCCCCAATGACATGTGTACACTACTTGTGCATTTTCGGAGAATCAAGATGAGAATCTACAATATTCTCAATGAGTCTCCTAGAATTCCAAGTGGTCCCCACATTCGTCGGCTCAGGTTAAGAAAATCCCGAACACTGCGACATGGAAGGAGATCGTCCAGTCGGAGAAAACACAAACTTAGTAAATCCGCGACAAGGTTTCAAAGTTACAAAAAACACTGATGCGGCGACAACGAAGGAAGTTGGTCAATCAAAAAATTTTGTAACTTCCAAACTCCGTGAAATGGTTCCAAAGTTAGCAACTCTAGCGATCGACTGACAATGAGGACTTAGACATAAATACAAGCCAACAAGTTGAGGCACCATTTTCTAACAATCTCCCATTTGACGAAGACTTACTGGCTTCCTTTAAGGTCATGGGATCCAAGGCCCATCGAACTGGCACACTACCTGAACTTGTTTGTGCTCACTGGTTTCATCAATGCATCTACAACATTTTCTAGAGTATCCACTTTTTCTAAAGAGACCTTTTCATCCTCCACCATATCTCGTACAAAATGATACTACACATCAATATGTTTCGTTCTGGCATGGAAATTAGGATTTTTTGCCAAACAAATAGCACTCTGACTATCACAATAAATTGTAATTTTTCCTACATCAAACCCAATGTTAGAACACAAACGTTTTAACCAGACTGCTTCTTTACAGGCATGTGTTGCTGCCATGTATTTTGCCTCTGTAGTGGACAAAGCAACTATAGCTTGTTGCTTACTCATTCAACTAACTACACCACCATTCATCATGAAAATATATCCACTGGTGGATCTTCTGCTGTCAATGTCCCCTGCCCAATCAGAATCCACATAGCCTCGAATGCTGAGATTCCTCTGTGATTCAACCAAATTTCTATGGTAACAAAAATCATATTTTGAAGTTCCCTTTAGATATCTAAACAATCTTTTCATAGCATCCCAATGTGTCCTTCCAGGATTTTCCATAAAATGACTAAGTACTCCCACTTCTTGGGAAATGCCTGGACTTGTACAGACCATTGCATACATTAAACTACCAACTGCACTAGCATAAGGCACTCTGGTCATGTCCTCCATCTCAGTAGGAGATTTTGGATAGTCTTCAATAGATAGCTTCGTTCCCTACAAAACTGGAACAACTAGCTACTTGCATTCAATCATACAAAATCTCTCCAGAATAGTATTAATATACTTACTTTGACTGAGCCAAAGTTTTCTACTCTTCCTCTCCCTAGTTATTTCAATTCCCAGAATATACCTGGCTACACTAAGATCTTTCATTTCAAACTTTGCAAAAAGACTGAGATTTTAGATCAGAAATCATTAACTTACTATTGCCTATAAACAACATATCATCAACATAGAGAGAAATAATAAGAACACGATCATTTTCAGCTTTGTAGTATACACAATGATCAGATTTGGATCTTACAAATCCCAAAGACAAAACAAACATGTCAAAATTTTGGTACCACATTCTAGGTGATTATTTTAATCCATATAGATATTTTTTCAACTTGCAAACCAGATTTTCTTTACCTTTTTCCACAAAGTGCTCAGGCTCGGACATATAAATTTTTTCTTCAAGATCACCATGAAGAAATGTTGTCTTCACATCCATTTGTTCAACCTCTAAGTCATACGTTGCTGCAAGTGACAAAATAAATCTGATAGACATCAACTTAGTTACAGGAGAAAAAATGTCTCCATAATCAATTCCCTCTATCTGAGAATACCCTTTCGCAACCAACCTTGCCTTATAATTTTCCACACTGCCATCCAGACCTATTTTCTTTTTAAATACCCATTTGCAGCCAACAAATTTTCTGCCTTCAGGAAAGGATACCAAACTCCAAGTCTCATTCTTTTCTAATGATGCCATTTCTTCATTCATGGCTTCCAACCAAGAGTTTGAATCAGGCATTCTAATTGCCTCTTTCACAGTCCTAGGCTCATCAGTGCTAGAAATTAAAGCATAGGCACAAGTAGAATCTAACAAAGAAAACCCATACCTATCAGGTTGCTTTCTTTCACGTGTTGACCTCCTCATAGGTTGAGGCTGAGGTTGTTCTTCTTCATCAGAACTCTCAGAACTACTTGAGCTCTCCTCAGTTTCATGTACATTTTGAATTTTGAATTCCTCTTTATCTAGTATCAGAGGAATTTCAACTACATCCTTTTTATCTTCTGATTTTTTCTCTGACTGCATATCCAAAGTAGAAGGCTTCAACTCACAAAAAATAACACTCTTGCTATATAAAATCTTCTCAGTATCAGGATTCCAAAGCTTGTATCCTTTTATGCCAGCACTATAACCAATAAAAATACATTTAGCAACCTTGTTTTCTAATTTAGACCCTTTTTCATTTGGCACATATGCATATGCCTCATAGCCAAAGACACAAATGTGTCTCAAAGAGGGATTCTTTCCAGACCATGCTTCCAAAGGTGTTTTCTCAACAAAAGTGGAATTCAGAGAATGGTTTATCAAGTAACATGCTGTTGCAACTGCCTCAGCCCACAACTTCTCCTCCAAGCCAACACTACTCAACATACTTCATGCTCTTTCCATCACTAACCTATTGAACCTTTCAGCAACTCCATTTTGTTGCGGAGTTTAGGGTGTATTTTAATGTCTTTTAATTCCATGATCTTTATAGTACCTCTTGAATTCATCAGAACAAAACTCACTGCCATTGTTAGTCCTTAAACATTTTATTTTTCTTCTAGTCTGATTTTCCAAAGGTTTTTAAATTTCTTAAAATGATTGAACACTTCTAATTTACTTTTCAAAAAATAAACAAATGCCCTTCTTGAATAATCATCAATAAACGATACATAATATCTTGATTTAGACAAAGAGGGAACATTTACCAGACCAAAAACATCAGAATGAATATAATCAAGTAAACTAGAAGATTTTTGAGGACTGGAGTAGAATGAAACACAGTGTTGTTTGCCATATATACAATGTTCACAAAACTCGAATTCGAGGTTACAATCATCAAGCCCTTCAACCAAGTTTTTATTTTTCAAGGTTTTTAAACCTTTTTCTCCAATGTGGCCTAGCCTATGATGCCAGAGCATAGTCTTTTTTGCTGGAAGTTTAACTTCCATAGAGTTTGCACTATCAAGAACTTTTCCCTCCTTTTCTCCATGAGTACCCTTCTGTGACTTTGCAGAGACACTATTGCATTGCACAACACATGCATCCAACTTATACAAGGTACCAATACGATCACTCCTAGCTAGCACCATTAAGCCTCTAGTCATTTTGCAGTCATTTCCAGAGAAAATGACTTGCACTCCAACATTGTTCAACTTACTAACATAAAGTAAATTTTGAGCCAGACTTGGTATATGCATTACATCATTGATTCCCTTCAATCTTCCATCAAGGAACTATATTCTAACTCTTCCACAACCAACAATTTCTAGAGATGAATTGCTTGCTAAATACACCCTTCCACCATCGTATTTTTCATACTTAGTGAACTAGTCTCTATGAGATGTCATGTGGAAAGATGCTCCAGAATCAATCAGCCAGACATCATTTGATGCCTGAGTAGCCAAGGCTGCAATTAATGCATCTACATCACTCTAAGAAGAATCATTGTCAGAAGAATACTTCTTCTTTTTCTCTTCTTTACAATCCTTTTGGACATGACCAGGTTTCCCAAAATTACAACACTTCACCTTGGACTTCTTGCCAGGAGACATTGATCTCCCTTCTGATTTTGATTTGGACTTCTTGCCTTTTTCTTTCGATCTGCCTCTAATAGCAAGGGCCTCTTTCACAATCTCAGAAGATTTTCTTCTCATTTCTTTTGATAAAAAAGAAGCAACAAAATCTTCCATCTTAAAAGTGGATGTCATACTCCCAATAGGCATCACCAAGTGATCCCAAGAATCTGGAAAAGAACATAACAATAGCATACATCGATCTTCTTTATCAATCTTCACACCCACAAATGCTAACTGAGCAATCAACATGTTGAAAGCATTCAAATGATTAACAAAAGATGCTCCTTTTTGCATTTTCAAAGAGTACAACTTCTTCCTCAAGAACAACTTATTCACCAAGGACTTGCCCTGATAAATAGCTCCCAGTATTTTCCACAAAGAAGATGCTATCTTTTCTTCATGAACATTCAAAAGAATAGAGTCTGCTAAACAAAGCCTTATCAGCCCCTTAGATTTTTGATCTACAAGGTCCCAATCCTCTTGCTTCATGCCTGTAGGTTTCGTTCCACACACAACAAGCGAAAGATCACAGTCAACTAACAGATCTTCCATTTTAAGTTTCCACAACTCAAAATTGCTGCCATTGAATTTCTCAATTTCAATCTTTCCTAACGTGCTTGCCATCTTAATCTGTAATTCAAATTACCAAACTTCTACAAGACTCCCACTGAACAAAATTGACACAAAAAATACAACGTACCCACAAGGATAACACAACTAGCCAGGCTCTGATACCACTTGTAAGGAAATCTTAGGTGCGGAACAAACTATCCTAAAGGAAAAACCTCAGGGACGAATACAAAGTTGACTTTAAATTTTGCAATTACAGTTCAATAAGATACATGTTGTGCCCTTAGCACACACACCCCATTCGGAACGGGGATCCTCTTTTCCTTCCCTTGCTAGGTCGTCTTTATCGCCGCTTCATTTTGCATGCCCTATTTTTTTTGTGTGCCCCTGATGGTCAATGTACCTCCAAAGTTCCATCATAAGTTGACCATCCTTCCCTTTGGTTCGTTTTGTCAAGTTTTGGTGCTTTTTGGGGTCTTTCTGGTAGTTTGATTTTGCTAGCGGCCTTGGGCCCGGTTGGGCTCGCCCCATCAAGTTTCCCTGGTCAGGTTTCCCTATTGTGCCTACCATCCTAGACGGCAGATGGGCTGCATCCTCCCAGACTTCAGGTCCTGGCTCTATCTTTGCTGTCTGAAATCTTGCCTCTAGACCCCGAGTCTCCCACCCCCAACAGTGAATTTAAATTCACCAACCTTTGTTCCATCGTACCTACATTCAATGAGGCCATTAATGGCAGTGGGGGTATAAAAGACCCGCTCAAGCCTTTCATTTTCACTTGATAGTGTTGTAGAGAGTGATTAGTGCTTGCCAAGAGGAGTCCACTGCCTTCGAGACCTTCCTGCCCACAACCATTGCCTTTGACTGCTGACCGCTAGTGGACCCTGCACCTTCTCGCATCAAGTGTTCGAGGTAGATCCTCCGTTCACCCTCCCGAACATTGTTTTCGTGATTTCTAGGGCTTAAAATGAACAAGAACAATCAAGAGGACATGTGAATGATAAAATGTGACACGACGAACAAAACCCATATCCTCAAAAATTAAGTAAACCAACACAACACCCTCCTGACTAATTCAAAGCTTTATTTCCATGCGACCGTTCTTCGTAGGGGCATTTGTGACCCTGGGGCCCAGACGCTCCCTTTTCCAGCGGAGACTTGGCGGAAATGATAAATGTTGAAACAACTTTAGGGTCTCTCAGGCCTAGGTATCCAGGATTCCACACCTAGGATTCTGCCCCTCATTCTCTATAGGAAAAACCAGTCCTTGTCAACGAAGCTCATGGTGGGTTTTCTTTCATCTTGCCGAGTTTGCTGTTGCTAAGACCTCCCTGATTTGGCAAGACCTTTCACCAAGCATATCCTACTCTTGTCGAGTGATTTGTCAGGGAGACATTCATCTATCGCGAAGACCTCATCGCGAGCTCCTTTGGTCTTGTCGATGCCTTCGCTTTCGGCGAGACTCCTGGTAGTCGCCAGGACTTCACAACGAAAGCTTTGTCTTGGCGAACCTAGATCCCCTATCGGGGTGACTTCACGAGGTCAGCAAGAGGTTACGTCGATGGGGATTTTTGTCGGGGAGACATCGCTAGTTCGCTAGGACCTTTACCCAACCCGAAAACTTACACCGAAGACTCCTTTGTCGGCAGGACTCTCCATGTTTGCCAAGACCTCACGACGACATCAATTTCCCCTTGGAAAATACTCGACGTCCTTCTGACCTCTAGGCTCCAGACCCCCGTTTACCACTGGGATCCAACTTGAGCAATGAACAAACTCATTCGTACTTGGTGTCCGTCTGCCTTCCGAGCCTCAACCTTCCCTCATCTGCCGTTTCGAAAGGGCAGATCTCACTCGCCCCTCCGAGCTCTGGGCTCTACCCTTCTGACCACTGTAGGACTGAAAATAAAATCAAACGGTGAACACTTGTGCCAGGTCCAGTCCTGCTCTTGGCTATCAGCGAGACTTGAGGACCTCACCAGGACCTTACCCCATCGCCATGACCTCACACCGACTTGCCTTCCCCTGTGCCCTGATCTGTGAGACCTAAGGCATTCACTATGACATTGCATCAATAATTGATCTCCTGCCGACAGTCACATTGGGCCCTGACTGTCAGGTCACCCCCTCCTTACTTCTGCCTAGCAATAGTAGTACAAAAAAATGAAGGATGGGTGACTTCTTGGTGCCTCAGACCCGAGCGCTCAGGTGGAAAATTACAATCTTCTGGCTGCCCTGCAGCCCGCTGGACCCTAGAGTTCTATCTCTGGAATTCTATTTTTGATCTACCATTCCCAAACAGCCATCTCCTAATGGCCTTCCGACCTGGTACCTTCGGATGCTCCTAAGCTGACCCAAACGAGCCCAAATTTGAAATCCGATCTTGACCCATGTGCTTAATTTTGGTCCTCTTCATTGTGAACCTCTTAAAGTATCAAAATTCGATCGAGAAGAGTCTCCCGGATTGTTCCTGCCTGTTTGCCTACCCAAACAACATTCCTGCCAGGGAAGTCTGGCCCTCTGGGCCCGAACTGTCCAAATGCCCTTAATTAAAAGATCAATGACATCAGAAGATAAAAGTTCATGTTATGCTTGATAGATTATTTAAAATGGATTTCATCTTTGGGATTTCGACTAACATGAATACTTTTGTCATCTGTTGCACTGAATACGCCTTTGCTTGCAGAATATATGGAATCGGGTGCAGGACCTTCAGGGGCACTCGTCGAGAAGGAAAAAGGAAAGAATTTAGGCAAGGTTCCTCAAGGGAAAGAGGACAAAGACCAAATGAAATACCAGTTCTAGGGTGAGCCTCTACACTCGAAGATTACCACGGATTGGAAAGAAATCACTGACACCAACATAGGCCATGTCAATATTAACAAATTTATACAAAGGGTCAGGGTCAATCCAATGACCAAGAATAAAAGACTAATAAGACAAAGCAGAATAACAAAGGCAGTGGGATTTCCTCCATCTCTTGTAGCCCCAGAGCCCGTCATGGCCTGTTGGCAGGCATATCAATCGGATACAAGGACAATTGTCAACAGGGACGGTAACATTCTAGCTGACATGTTGGCTGAAGGAATCACAGAAACCTTCCACATCCCTACTTTTCAAGAAATGGAAATGCCCACCATTGAAGAATGCCAGGCAGCATGGGATGATAATCTGACAGGCTGTAAAAGGTTAATAAATCAACATTGGCTTAAGGAAAAGTGGGGCAGTGCTGCGAAGGTTCCTCACGAACTCTTCCGCAGTGACTTCCACGAGGATTACCATGACTTGGTCACGATGCTAAGCAGGGTGATGGGTCTTCCCACGATCGCCTTCTTTCAGGAATGGATGGCATACTTCGTCGAGTAGATTCTTCAGGGGAATGATGATGTTACCACAAAGACCTCATTTGATTGGTGAGGTATAATTAGCAATTGCTTTCATGAGCAGTTCCTCAACGTGAAGAAGAGCTCCAAGTTCTATATGACTTCATACCTCATGTACTCCTTGGCGGGCTGGAGACAATACAATGGGTTATTTGTGGCACCCGATCAGGAGCAGGGTCGAAAACTCAAGGTCTATGATAGATACCCTTAGCTCCACTACATAAACTTCAAGAGGGAGTATTGCAGAGTGAATGATGCCTTCATTGGCCATATTGTCAGAATGATTGCTGGGGATTTCGAAAGGAGAGTTTCCCACAGTGCTAGGGCATTTTTGAAGCAGTTTGCCTTCCTCTTCATTCAGTACCCGAAGTTCACATACATCCGTGCCTAGGGCTTCACTGAAAGGCCAGACAAATTGCCTCGATACCCCAATGACAGAATCATCTTATTGGAGCTTTCTCGACAGCTCCAACACATACAGGCAATCTTCAGTGGCAAACACGTAACAAGGATCTTTTATCCCATGACTCTTGGCCAAGGCATGTATAAGCTACAAACTTCCCAGTGTGCTGGTAACTCTAAGAAGGAACTAAAGGATTACCATTTTCACCTACACACTGCTCACCCATGGATGGACTCGTATGGACACGTAAGAAAGGCACTAGGGCCGGGGTTCTCTCACCTCCACCACATTGAGGACTTCTGGGTGGATTGTCAAGATGACAAGGAAGTGTGGGCAAGGCACTATATGTGGATGACTGCGTATTTTGTCAGAAAGGTGCAACTCTTCCCCATACCAGACCAAATAGAAGAAGACAAGAGCACCATAATGGACCCCAGGTACCCCGCAGTTGCTAGCTTGCTGCTACCAATAATAGATTGGGACGAGCAGGAGGTTGATGACCTCGATATCATAACCAAGCTAATCTTGGCTCGTACTAAGGAGTGGGTTGATGGACAGATAGCCCAATTGAAATAGCAGGAAGTGATTTTGACTTATGAAGGGCTCAAAAGTGAGCCAAGTGCCACAAAGGATGCCGCTGCCACCACTTCAACCGACGGGACATCCAAGTCTCCTCCGGTCACTAGATCCAAGAAAAGAAAGGAAATAGAAAAAAATAGTCTCCTGACCCCAAGGACTATACAAGAAAAGAAATAGGGGGCTAACCCTCCAAAAGAATTAAGCGGACAGGGGGTATGATGGAACAACTCTTGATGCAAGAAGAAGAGGTAGAAGGTACTGATCAAATCAAGCCTATTTTGGATTTGGCCTACTTTGGCTCCCCCACCATCTACCTCCCTGGCTATGGTCACTGCATCCCCGCTAGTAGTGGACATCTCTGTCCATCTTGCCCCTTCGCCCCCGACTGAGCCTATGATTGTAATTGACTCTTCTTCCACCATGACTACTCCTCCTTCCTCTACTGCCATGTCACCCACTACGTCACTCCCATTACCTACGGTGATGACACCTATGCTTGCTCCCACTTTCCTTGAGGCCTTATCAAAGCATATACAAAATATCCCTTCCAAGCTCTCCCAGATCCTCATGGATCTCACGCTTCAAGCAGCCTTGGCTCAGGTCCTCGCCACTGCCCAACCTTCGCAGCCTCTGACAGGGCTACCGACCATGGAAGCCACCATGTTAATTTATAAGGAGTGGGAGGAGCGAGAACAAGAGGTCTCAAAGCCCTTTGAGGAGGATGCCAATGAATATCACGAACACCCAGAATACAAACATCACACTATTGACAGAGTTGCCTACGAAGAGGAGGGAACTGTTCCTCACAGAGCAGAGACAAGGAAGATAACAATGGTGGCAAAGTAATCATGTGAGCCTTTGATGATGATCTTGAAGAAGAACTAGCCCGGTAGCCAAAGGACATCGAATCAGAGGTAGAAAGGCTGCTCCTTGAAGAAGAAGAATAGCAGCAAGAAGACAAAATTGAGGGAGAAGCCCAAGTAGTCAAGGGCCTCGAGATTGAGCAATTCAAGGAACATGCACATGAGGTTGAACAAGTTAAAGGAAAGAAAAGGGAGGAAGTGGAAAAGAAAGAAAGTCCCCTATGACACTCGTTGGCCAAACCTCCTGTTAAGTGCGTTGTGTTCATCCAAGACTCCGATGAAGAAGAAGGAGATGCTGCCAAGGAGAAAGAAAGGTCCCCAGAAGATAAGAGAGCGGAAACCTTGGCATTGACCAAAAGGGGTGAGGATGACCATGATTCACCTAAGGGAAAATTTGCTATACCAGAATGGTTGGAGAAGCAGCTCGAAAAGAAAACTCCCGTACTAAAGGACCTGAGGGTGAGACTAGAGGCTATCTTAGCCCAAGCCCAAATTGCAACAAAGAAGGAAAAGAAGTTTAAGATTCGATCCAAGGTAATGATGGATGCTTTTGGATCTCAAGCTTTGCAAATAGCCATGCCTGTGGTAGGTCAGGAAGGGATAACTTACAACATCTCCACCATGGATCTAGGGACTGCCACCAGAGAATAGAAGGTAGGACATCTTGAGGAGTCAGTGGCCACAGTTGTACATTTAATAAGGCAAGACAATATTTCAAAAGATGAGCTCAAAGCACAGGTGGCTACTTTAATAGATTATATCCAGTAGTGGTCATCGATGGATGACCTGCCTACCACGTTTGCAACCATGCCCTAGCTACTGTCCAAAGAAAAAATTGATAAGATGGAAAGAAGGAAGAACTTGGAAAAGACTATGGAGGATTGGTTCTGACAAGTCTTATATGTTGGAAACATGGGAATTGGCTGAGCTGTTCGAACAGCCAACAAGTTCTTGGACCTACAGCAATCCTTGGAGGGCACCAAGAAGCTATGCACTGACTTCCTTGCAGCATATGACTCCACCTTTCCAAAGATCGAGGCTATCCTTCAATTTCTAGAAGCCACATGGGAAAAGGAGCTTACGTTTAAGAAGGATGATCACTAGCTAATGGATGTATGGCGGCAGGACTTTGGCAATAGGAAGAAAAGGTTGGAGCAAATAATGAGCAAGGTGGATCTGGATATAGAATAGATAAAGGAAATCAGGGCAGAATGCACTCATTATCTCAAGATGATGACAGAATATGATATGCCCGTAGTGCAAATGGATCCAGAAAAGGTGAAGCCTTACTTCCAACGGAAGATGGAGGATGGGATGTCTAATGAAATCACGATGGAATTCATGAGTTTTATTGCCCGCACCTTCGATCAGTCAAAGCTATTCAAGGATCAAGGCACAAAATATGATGAGGACTGGAAGAGGTTGGAGGATAATGCAAAGGAGTGGAGCTACCATGTGCTGCGGTATGAAATTGTTGAAGTAGACAAAATGCAGCCTGTCATCCTAAAGTTTGTGGAATATACAGCCTCTAAAAGGCAGAAGGACAGTCCTCTTGAGGATGAAGAGCTCCCCAAAGAGTAGCTATAGTAAAACAACAATCAGCTAAAAGACAAAATACTACAGTGTCGTCACTAAAGGAAAAAATAGGGAAGGGACAAAATGTAATTTTAAATTGTGATATACTGGGGGTAGGTGAAACCCTATTTTGTAATGAATCTTGGCCACACAATGAGAATTAATCTTGTCCATTTATTTCAATTTTGAGGCACTATAAATAGGGGTCTCCTCTCATTTGCAAAGGGAGTTGAGTTGTTGTAAAGAAATGCTACATAAATTTACAAGGAAAAGACATTGACTTGGTGCATTTTCTGGGTTTCTCACATGTTACTCGATTCAATCTCCATTGTTAGATGTTTGACTTAGATTTTATTGTTGTTTTAGTTAATTGTTCTCTTACCTTGGTAGATCTTAGGAATGATGTCCTATGATCATGAAAATTCCTACTATGTAGATGACTTCTTAGTCCATACTTTTTGTTGTTTGCTGATGGTTCTAGATAACTGTGTAAAGTTAGTTTGGGTTTGAATTCAAAGCTGCTCCAAAAATTTCATCTTTATTCATGCATGCATATGGTGAATGAAAGATGAAACATTTGCAGACCTTAGAAGATAGCACAAATTCCATGAGACTGTGAGATTTCTGGTTAAGTGGAATATTGTTCCAGGAAGCTGTCCATTGCAGGAACTCCATTATCACTGTTCACAGTCAGTTGCAAATCTAGAAGCCTTCTCTCTTCCCTGCCTTTTTTCCTTTTTTTAATGAGTGACCTATGCTAAGGTTCATTGCACATTGTAAAGCTAAATCCAATGACAAAAAATGGAGTTCAAGACTGCTGTTTGAACCTACAACAAACACACAACTCTCCCATCTTAAGAACTCCATTTCAAGATCCAACTTTCCATGCTTTGTGATCCATTCGTAAGACCGCCTTGTGATTCCAGCAAATCACATCAAACAACTAAAATATTCCAAGCACTGTCAAGACTTGACATTAGAGACCTTGGGATAGTGTTCTGCAATCCGATTGTGGAAGATTGTCTTTCAAGAGAGGTAGTGCACCTACACACTGCCTGTGTTGAGAGGTGCATTAAAAACACATCAACAATACACTTGAAAAGAATTAACATAAAAGAGAAATGAACACATACACAATTAGACACCATATTTACGTGGGAAAACCCTTACGAGAGTAAAACCCACCACACCAAGAAAATCCTCTTTGTATTACAGTAAACAAAATTACATATAGAGTACAGACTTCACTTTCTGATGTCAATTTTATAGCAACAAAATTCACTAATCAATCTTGTACATAACATTAATCTCTTAATGCTCTTAGATGCATACCATGAATCCACTCAGATCAATCTGTGTTGAGTATCGGACAAAAATCTCCATTACCTAAACCGATCATTATCATCTATTACAGAATATATCTCATTATGTTCACAGTCTACTGATCTTCCACACAAGAATGGTCGCAACTGTACAACTACTAACAGTTCACATATTGCTTCTCTAATTGGTCCAAAATAGACCACATAGGATAGTGGTTCAGTCAAAAAAGTTCAAACGAAATCACATGTCAGTGAGACATTAGACCGTGTCTCCCCAATGCCAAGATGCCCGATCATAGAACCATCAACATGACTATCGCTATTGGCAACACCCTAAGAAGTCATATCGAATTCACCAGCCTATCAGTGAGACCACATCCATTGGGAAGAGTTCTTACCAAATGCAAACCTGACCAAGTATCATCGGCCAAAGTTACATCGATGTCATCAACAATTCATGTTACCCTGACTAGTCTATCGGCAAGAGAAACACCATCGGCAAGAGGTTACACCGAAGTTCATCACATGGAGATCCATCGACAATTCATAAACAAATCCATCAACGAGACTAGCACTCTCGGCAAGAGTTCATACTGTCTCCCCGACGACACCCTTCGCCAATGACACGTGTTCACTGCTTATGCATTTCCAGAGAATCAAGCTGGGAATCTACAATATTCTCAGCGAGTCTCCTCGAATTCCAAGTGGTCCCCACATCCGTCGGCTTAGGTTAGGAAAATCTTGAACACCACGACACAAAAGGAGATTGCCTAGTCAGAGAAAACACAAACTTAGTAACTCTGCGACAAGGTTTCAAAGTTACAAAAAACACCGATGTCGCGACAATGAAGGAAGTTGGTTAGTCAAAAAATTCTATAACTTCCAAACTCTGCAAAACGGTTCCAAAGTTAGCAACTCCAGCGATCAGCCGACAATGAGGACTTAGACAAAAAATACAAGCCAACAAGTTGAGGCATCATTTTCCAACAATGTGCTCATATCTTTTAGGAGGTCTTCTTGGATGTCCCCACATGTCCCTATCATTTAGGAATAATCAAAAATGTCAATTTTCATCTTCATTTCATTCGAATTCAATCTCTTTCTAATCCTAGTGTTGGGGAACACTTTCCAAGGACTTAGGAGATACATGAAATATGTTTAGGATTGTAATTAAATGACATCCTATTCCCAACAAGACTTGGGTGCACTCTTGAGCTCAATAAATGGAGGGTTATTGAAGGTATAACTTTGATTATACATTTGAGTTCATGTTATTTGTGTTGCTTTTACCTTTGATGTCAATTTATCCCCTCATTGTTTGGCACGCCCGATGGAACCCACATCCCTTCTAACATTTGTTTGGAGTTTTTATGAAGTTTGAAGTGTGCAAGTCTTGATTTTTTTTAAATTATGCCTTCACTTTGAATCATCGCACCTATGTCACGAATTTCAATGCCTACACCTTGTTTTGTTGCACTTATGCTCAAATTCATGGCACTTATGTTGCGATTTGCAACACCTGCATTCGTGATCACTACGCCTACGTTCGCTGTCACTAGGCTTACTATTTTTCCAAAAGTTTGATATTGCAGGTCTTTATCTTGGGCGTTTTGGTGCTTGTGTTTAGCTCCAATTTAAGTATGCATTCTGTTTACGTATTTATTAGTGCAAACAATACTATCTTTTTCCTTTTTTACTATACAACTCTTACACTAAGAAAAAGATAAAATTAATCCACAACTTGAAAAGCAATCTAAAGCCTATTTAGGTTACACAAGATTGCTAGTTTCACCACTCAAATTTTTATTTGGGCATTAAAATTAATCCTAAAGGTTAAATAATTCACATTTCAACAAATTTTGTATTTTGGTTTCTCTGTTTGAGTCCTAGTTTTTTTGCACTTGCACAAAAAATTGCAATGCTTACATGCTAAATTGCGACACTTATGTGTTGACTCTTGGCGCTTTTGCTCTGCAAATTAGTGCATGAGTAAAATTTTTTGATTCCTTTGTCACCACTTACTATACTTGTACATCAACCTGTCACACCTCTGTTTCACAGAACAACAATTTTGTTTTCAACTAGAGGAATTAACACAAGTAGGTTCATTTACGCCAAAGGCGTATCCTACTATGAACTGCACCAAACCATTTTTTAAAATCGACGGCTGAAGCCATCCTAGAGATGACTCTCCACACTCTGACCGTTCATCACTTAGAAACCACGCCAGTCACTAGTTTTTAGGTTACTTTCTGTCACATTCAAAGCAGCCACATGAGGTCAGCTATACCATGTCGTGTATACAAGTTGAAAGTGTCCAAGCTTTAATAAGCTATGGTGTATGAGTGCTCAGGAGATGATTACTTTGATCACACCCATTCACGTCTTCTGTCTCTGCAGCATTAATGATCTAACTACTATACATTCATATCTGCTCATATACACACAAAGTTTGATTTGAATGCCATAAAGATTACATAGATCTTTTGTGAGTAGTAGAAGATTACATAGATCTTTTGCATTGTAGATCTGTCCACCTCATTCAATCTACCGCCTTCATGCATCTACACCCATAATAATTTTCTTATGTCATAGCAATTTTCTTAGGTTTACATTCAACGAAGGCTTCTTAGAAAATTTGGATACGAAATATCTTGTTGCGCTTTCATCTACCACCTTCATAAGTGACCAATATAGATGTACTCGGCATAAATAAAATTGATTGTTGGTAAATAGATACTAAAGAATGCATTCCCAAAACATCCTTTCAACCATCTCTGTAACCAAAACGTCTAATCTATATTTATTTTGCATAGCTGTAAATTTTATATCTTTCTTTCACCGCCCCCTCATCGCCGTCTCCAATGTGCTTAAATAAGCCGACTGGTAATATGGTAGATGTGAAAATGAGTTTATTGGTCCACCACCTCTCATTTTCCATTCCAACAAGTTGCTTTTGAAGAGACAGTGAAGAAGTGTTTGTCTTTACCTGCACATCACCGAAACCACAGGTTCTATCTTGTTATTTTCCTGCATATACATTTACCCATTTCGGTTGTGCCAGTCTTGTTTTTACTACAACTGTAAAGAGGGGAATTCAGGTCTCTTTTATTTCTAAAAATGCTTACTTCTTTAATGCTTGATTCTGAAAAATAATCCACTTTTGGAATTGTAAAGTGGTATCCTCTATATTTACTTCTTTCTCAAGTTTTTTTTGAAAGATTGCGATTATTTTTTAACTAGAAATCTATCTCTACTTAGCTCATTTACTTTTGAGGAAAAAAAACCTGCCATTCTCCTACTCCCTCTATTGTGCAGTCTTGAAATGGCACAGGAAATATAGAGATAGGGAAGGTCAATTGGGAAAATTAACGGCTTAAAGCAACATGCAACGATTTTGCATAAAACAAATACATACAGCCATCCATTGTAAGAAAATATAGCATTAGGTTAGTGCAATGCAAACTATAAAGGAATACGCAACAACTAAACCTATCTAAAGAAGTCTGAATAAGATATTATGGAATCTTTGTAGGTTTCAGCTGTTTTGCCTGAAACACCATCCTACAAATAGGTCTAAAGATACATTCCATCTTTTCAAATTTAGGTATCTGGGAGTCACCACCATTTAACTAAGGTGTTTGTGTAGTTGTGTCTCCTATGGATGCAAGTATACTACCAATTAAAAATATTCGATATACTGTAGCTGTCAAATCTGATAGTTAATGATAATAGAAGAAAAATAATAGTAGAATTGGAAAAATATGAAAATAAATTTTATTTTTTTCCTTCTTGCCTTTTTTGAAGACTGAAATTTGAAAACTTTGAAACTATTTATGTGAATTAAAGAAATGTCATAATTACCAGAGATGTAAGTATACCAGTATGGAAACTGATGTTTTTAATTAAAATTCTGATTGTTCTATTATGACAAGTAGTAACCCAGTCTAGAATTCAGATTTGTATCTCTTGCAATTACTCAACAATTAATTTGTTCCAGAAAGAGATTTATACATATTAAATAATAAAGAAGTTGTTACTATGTGAGGAGTGAGTTATCTTGCGCATTAGTCTGTTTGGAAAGGGCCTTGTGAAACACTTAAAGTTTTCCATTTTAATCATGCGTCTAAGAAACAGCTGGACACAAAATTTTAATTTTTTTGAACAATTTCAGTATTTGGGATTATCGGTTATAAGAAACTGTGGTTTTATAAAAAATTGAGCTGGAGGCAGAATTTTAATCTTTTTGAACAGTTTCAGTATTTGGGATTATTGGTTACAGGAAACTATGGTTTTATAAAAACTTGGCCAATCTATGACCCTTTTTTAGAAATCAATCTGAATCAAGACAAAATATGTGTGTAGGTTAAGGTGATATTTAACAGTAAACCTGCTAATGAAATCTCATTTAACTGCATCATACCTCATTTTTCATTCGAATGTCCTTTTATTATCAGCTCAACTTTAAAAACTGCATGAAAAGTTCCTTGTCATCTACTCACAATTATGTTTCTAACTATAAGGTGCTAATTGTTTCAAATTTAAAGAGTTTTTTCTTAGGTTAGTTAGGAATAATGTTTTTCCTTTTTCTTTTTACCACTTTAAAATAAGGCATTATAAACCAATAGTGCATTGTTCTCTATTCTAGAGTCATTTTACAAGTTAGATTTAGATATAAAACAAACTCCCTACACTCTGGCTCAATTTTCTTCATTAATATTCATTATGATATATAAATGTAGTGCAGATTTCCATTAAAAAACCCCCGTCTTGTATCCATTTTCTGATTACCATACAAATCTAAAATAAGATTATCTCCACTAATTACCATACTATCTTTCTGATTACCATGTCACATTTGAAGGCCATATAACTATATTTATGCCTTAATTGTATTTATGTACTGTATTTTTTTATATATCTGTATTTATGCAGCCAATGAAAACTTATCATAAATCCTTCGTTTCACTATGAAATCTCCACATATGAGTAAAAGAAATCCCCAAATTATAACGGCCATATATCTGTAGCAAGAAAAGCCTTATTTGCAGGTGTACCAATTGAATACGTAGCTTTATAAGATTGCAAGTTTGTCTGATTTGGTCACTGATTTGTTTGGCACCGGACCATTTTGATCACATATTTGTGTGTTGTTCAAAAGATTTTGTGTGCTGTCCACAAGTTTATGTTACATTTTCCCATAGGATCTAAACATTTTAAATGAAATTCCAATTTAAAATTCTCAATCTTGTCTTCTCTTTTATTATTGAAAGTGATATACCCTAGATTAATTATTTTCATTGTTCAATGATTTATTTATATCTTTTGTCCTTTTTATTCATTTCATTTATATATTCATTTTTTGATAACTATTTTTTTAAACTATAAATGTACATTTTCTATATATTATGAAATGAATTTGTCAATTTAAATGAAAATGTTATCCATTATTGTATTTAACATAATGACATTAGTTAACATTAAGTGCTTTTTTGACATTTACTTCATCCAGGAATGGCACTCCCCAACCAACATACCGATATAATTGAAATATCAGAGAGTGACAGCTCCCCTGAAATTCCAATTGGTTAACCTCTTTCAACCAATTGGGATGGATCTTCTGCAAATGTTGTGGATCTGTCAAATGATATCCATGTCAATTGTTTTGACAAATTGAACACAATAAAAAAAATTGTTAGAAATGTACATACTGTCAAGGGCTTCGAAGTGCAAGCAATGGAAGGGACACTACAAGAGTTCCATGAAATGTGTGACACACTTGCCGCATTTTGTACTTTCTTGAGAGAGATGCAAGCTGATGAGTTTTATGGAATGGGTGGTGCTCCGTACGTAAAACATGCTTTCCAAAACTATTTAGATCATGCATGAAAATTTTTTTATTCTTCAAATATGTATATAGTTCACTTTTGTAATGCGCTTACAAGTATTCAAAACTATGACTACTGTCCTACCTTTTTGCATGAAGCTCCTACAATAAGTCTTACTTTCCTAGTGCAGCGAACAACGTTGTATTCATCATAGTAAAAATACATTCCTTAAGTTCTTGAAGGTTGTTTACTATGTAAATCAGTACTATATTTAATATAATCTATGTCCTCTAATAACCGTAGATAAATCATTTTTCGTACATGATGTAATACATATGCAATAGTATTCATACTTATCTCTCATGATTTGGCTTGTACACTCTATGAATTTTTATTACAGTATATGAAATAAAGGACCACATTTGTAACATTCTTAAATTGTCTACAATAAGTATTACTTTCCTAGTGCAATGAACAAGGTTATGTTACTTGTAGTAAAAATACATTCCTTAAGTTCTTAAAAGATTGTCTATTATGCAAATCAGATACTATATTCAATAGAATCTTTGTCATCTAATAACAATGGATAAATCGTTATAGGACATAAAAGACCACATTTGTAACCTTCTTAAATTACACCATTTATTTACTCCAAACTTCAAGTCTTTGCAATATTAGAATGTAATTTTTATTAGCATTCAAAATGGCACTTCTTTTGGACTGGTTTTCTCAAGTTCTTCGTTATCCACAGGAACAAATTTTTTTCAAATCTTCCAATCCTTGTGACTACTACATATAAAGGTACTATCTATGGGTATGTCTCAAACTCACTATCTTTGAACATCTTCATTGTTTAAATTGTATTGCATACTCTCCATGCACCTTTTAAAACTTTCTCTTCCTACATTTATACATTTACAATGACTCTCTTTTATTTATATACAACTCTTTATGATACAAATTTATTTGAAAATTTCCCTTCATAATAAGTTGAAAATTTATTGTAGTTCAAAAAAAGAAAACAATCAACAACACATAGTCTTGAACTTTTTCAAAAACACCAAT
This sequence comes from Sequoia sempervirens, assembly GCA_007258455.2. Lineage (NCBI taxonomy): Eukaryota > Viridiplantae > Streptophyta > Pinopsida > Cupressales > Cupressaceae > Sequoia > Sequoia sempervirens. The sequence goes on along the minus strand of VDFB02058242.1, from coordinate 738,108,338 downwards.
AGCATTTTCCAAAATTGTACAAACTTACATCCTATTTTCCACAAAGTTCCCTCTTTTGTGGAAAATTTACATTATCCGCATTCACAAATTAGCATTTTTCAATTTGGTTCCAAACTTATTGCTAACAAAATTCAAAATTTCCAAAAATCCTAATTATCACATTTCAAAATGCTGGCAGGCGCATTTAGTACACTAAGTACGAACAAAACGATGGCAACATTGACTACAAATGCCATTGCAGATATTCTTGCAGGCATCTCTACTTTGACCCCTGTTTTGCAAGTTGCATCCATCAACTCCATTCAACAGGCTCAGTCTAAACTTCTCAAATACCGTGTTGAACTTTCTGATGGTTTGCATTCCCATCATGCTTTACTTCCTACCCAATTCAATGATCTTGTGTTGGAGGAGGCTCTAGTAAAAGGTTCTATTGTCCTACTTAAACAATATAACTCGAAGATGTTTCACAAATTTACGTACGTGAACATACTCCCATAAACTTTTCCTTCTTTAATTTTTCCCCCCTGCATTCTCTTACTAAATGTTTCACTTTGCAAAATTGCAGGGCTATCATTATTGAAAACTTTGAATTAATTTCAAAGAATGCACCAATTGTTGGGACTCCAACTCCTCTCCTGCAATCTAGAAGCTCCCTCCCATCAAGTAGCACTCAAGCTCCACTGGGATCCTCTCAATCTACAAATGATTCATTTGAAGAAGACGTTGAGCCTCAAAGTCAAAAGAGTATATCCCCTTTTAATCCAATTCCCATAAAAATGTTAACCCCCAACCATAAGTATTGGACTATTGAGGGTCGAGCCTTGATGAAATCATCAATTCACGAATATAAAAATGCTGGACATGATGGAAAAGTTTTTGGTTTTGATTTCGTAGACATGGCAGGCTCTAAAATTCATATTTCTTGTTTCAACGAACAAGTTGGAGAGTTTTACCATGCTATTAACTTTGATAGTCTTTATGTCATCTCCAACGGATGCATCAAAGTTGCAAACACAAAATATAGTAGCTCCACACATCCATACGAAATAATCCTGCATAGCTCATCAACTGTCATTGCATCCACATCCTTGAACTCCACAATACCCACACATACTTTCCACTTTAAAAGTATCCAATCATTGTCCTTGTTTCCTATCAATTCCCTTGTCGATGTCATTGGAATACTTGTAGCTATCTCCCCTACATCAACTATTCGTAAAAGAGATGGTACAAAGACAATTAAATGCACTGCTACAATTGTTGATATGTCAGCTTGTACCATAGATGTTACACTTTGGGGTCATCATTGCTATATTGATGGGATACAAATTTCTGATATGCCTGTACAACCAAATCCTTATGTAATTTTGATTAAATCGGCACGTATTACCACATGGTGTCAGAGAGGTCTTGACACTATTTTCCCAACTAAAGTTCAAATTAACCCAAATTTGGCAGAGACCTCGGCCTTACAAACATGGTATGCCACTACAGATATTGCCAAGCCCTTTACTTCCTTGTCAAATAAACAACTTTCTCCCATACAATTTGCCAATCCAGTCAATATCTCATCTCTAAAAGATAAAAACATGCTTGAAAAGAAAAAAGTTTGCATAAAGGCCTCCATTTCAAATCTGGACCTTGACACCTTCTATTACCTTTCATGTCCTCTATTGGTGGACAATAAAAAGTGTAAAAAAAAGGTTTTGCAAACTTCCCCTACTACATTTCATTGCCCAAAGTGTTGTAAAGATCTCCTTAACTGTGACTTTAGCTACATGCTCAAAGTGGACTTGAAAGATGCAAGTGGTGAGCTCCTCAAAGTTACTGCATTTGAAGGTCCAACAAATTCATTAATTGGTGTTGCCGCAGAGGATTTTCAACTACTACTTGCTGAACCAAATACTGCTAAAGACATTTTGGACCATATTATTGGTAGCCAATATTACATTGATTTGAGCATCCAACTGATTCCCTTTGGTGGACAAGACACACAAAGCATTGTTATTACTGCCATTAAGCAAATTTAAATGTTGCACTTCTCTCTTCTTAGCAATATTGTAAACTCCGCGTACCCATATATGTAAAGTTTATCAGTGAATGTAAAAGAGTTTTATTTTGTTATCAAAAACATTGCATAATCACACATATACAAATATTTTCCTACATTTTCCTTCCTTGTCACTTTGATCATGGTTTTTCTCAAATTTAAATGAAAAGAACATATTTAAATTAACACTGTCCATATTTTTTTACAGCTTTATGTACATTAAAATTTCTATGTACAAATTTGTATATATGCATCTTGTATATTGTACTTATTATCTCTCACAATTCTATTTCATTCATTTTACCATCAGCATTTGCTATTATGGAGGCAGAAAATGAAAGATTGCAACAAATACGCTCTCACCAAAATGCACTGAAACAAAAACAATACCATGCAAGGAAAGATGATATTAACAAACGAAGACGTGAGGTCAACCAAAATATTGTTTCTAGAGCCTCAACATCTACATTCTCTCCACCTCTTACAGTACCCATCCTACAAAGTATTGCACCTCCCCCACAAAATATAGTTCATCCACCCCAAGATATCGAAATGCACCCTTCGCCACTTTTCTCCCAGGAGTATTTCTCTGCTAGAAATAACTTCCGATCAAAGTTAGATAGCTTGTCAAAAATATCAACTTGTATGGTTTGCATGGAGAGATATCCAGGAATCAAAACTAGGCAAACAAATGGACTCACAACTTGTTCTAGATGCATATCTGAAAAGAATGATCATCGGTTCTCAAAGTGGAACAACATGGACCCTGGTGAACAACCTGCATGTTTACAAATCCTATCCCAAATTGAGGAAATGCTAATAGCAAGAGTTAGCCCAATACTCCAAGTTTCCTATGCAAGGGGGGGGCAACTAAAATACAGTGGCCACACTATCAGCTTTCCACAAGATATATTTGCAATTGCATCCTATTTGCCTAGGCATATTACTGACCTTGATATTCTAATTGTAAACAGGGAAAATATCAACCAACAACCATATAGCTTCCTTGTGAGTAGAGGTCGTGTCCACGAGGCACTAAAATATAAGATATGCAATGACCCATACTACAAGGATGTCCAAATAGATGAGCTTGCATTATCAAATTTTCCAGAGTGTTCTACTGATGTCTCAAACCTTATTTTTGCAACATCTTCAAATCCTACTACCACAGAAGCAAACTTCAACGAATCAAGCAACACCGAATATGACCCTACTGAACACAGCTTGTTGTCGACAACATCCTTTGTAGCGAATCTCCCACATGCACGTACAGAGGTCGAAGAGGTGCGCTCTTTGCTACAACTAGGTGTAGGATGACCAACACCAACCATTGCATGGCTGTCCATTTCACCAACTTCATAAGATACCATGATCAGCGGTTTGGGCAACACCCTCGGTTTAGGTACTTCATTCTAAATATCATTATGCGCCACCGTAGCCAACAACCTCCTCTGTATTTGTCAACAAAAAACTTGATGGTCATCTTCCTTCAATCTACGACTTGCGCCAAAGATTAAAGGACATGCCAGATGACAAACTTGCAGATCAGCTCATGCGATTTAGCTCGACCATTCGTGGAACGCGTCCATTTTGGACCCAACGTCGAGGGGAGCTTTCAGACATGATCATTCAAATTGGTTGCCCGTCACTCTTCTTCACACTGAGTGCTGCAGATACTAAATGGCCAGACTTGCATGCCATCATGCCAACCAAGCCTCCTACAAATCCTTCCATGGCTTCTAGATGGAGGATCCATAACATTGTACAAAATCCACATCTTACAGCTGTCTACAAGCACCATAGGTTTACTGCATTTCGGGAAGAGGTCTTGGAAAAACTTCTTGGTGCATCTGAATATTGGTATAGGTAAACCCTTTCTTTCTCAATCTTCAAAATAGACGCATACTTCCATTGTTTACAATAAATTATCATTTCACTTTGAAAAAAAACACTTACCTTAATAGTTTTCTAAATATCATCTTTTCACAGGTATGAATGGCAACACAGAGGATCTGCACACATTCATGGTTTTCTATGGCTTGCACAAGCTCCTGATTTTGGTAGATTAGAATGGAATAACATTCAATCTGTACAAAATGCACTTGATTACATAGATAGATATGTCTCCGCTTGGAATCCACGTAGCCTCCAATTGAGAGGCCAATCAATTCAACGCTCTATTCTTGATGATCCATGCTTGCTAGACACAACAAGGATATTGTCATGTGAGCCCTCAACAGACTATTGTGAGTTAGTCAATCGTGTTGAACGACACACAAAGTGTAATTTGCTAACATGCCTCAGAAAGAAAGGGCCAGCTATTGTATGTCGCTACAAAGCACCATGGTCCATGCAAGATAGGTCAACTCTTTCAAATGATGAGACTGGTCATCCTAAGCATACACCAGCTCGTAATGATGATTGATTGAACCTTCACAACCCATCTATCCTATCTATCTAGAGGGCTAATGTAGACTGCCAACCTGTATTATCAATTGCTGCTGTCCTCAAATATATTGCCAAATATGCTACAAAAGTTGAGCACAAATCAGAATCATACCATACCATGTTATCTCGCATCTCCACAAACTTAGAGTCAGAATTGCCAGCCCCAATTGCTTTTCATAAATTGCTTACTGATAGCCTTGTCGATCATGATATTAGTGCCCAAGAGACTTGCCACCTTCTACTAAAATTACCCCTCTCCATATCCAGTAGAACATTTGTGTCCTTGAATGTTAACCACCATAAATTTCAACGTGTCTCAATCTCACCCACATTAGTTACCACAACACCTACGTACATTGATGCATACATGGCTCGCCCAATTCATCTAGATGCAATGCCACTCATTGAACTAACCCAAAAGTGGACCTTTAGAGCCTCCCAAAAAAATGAACAATGGAAGCAACGCCCTCATAAAGCAATTGTTCGCGTCTCACCTAGGTTCACTACCATCCCTGCAAGAAATGACCAAAGCTTTCATGAATTTTGTTGGAGTGAACTTATTTTATATCACCCCTTTCGCAACATTGACACTGATTTTGGGTCCTCTGAACATCAAATTATATTGCAATGGGAGAGGTTTTCTTCTACATACAGGGCATGGCATGTACATCGCACACTTCCAACTCCCACAGAAGCATCAGATGCAAGCAATAGCTCAAGTGTTGACCATTCCATACAAGGCCAAAGCCTAAAAGAGTGGCAGGTTCTCTCAAGTTTGCACCCAAACCTTCCAATACAACTTGATGCACTAAACATGCTTGGTCGCCGTGAAATTGACATTCACCATGAATGGCAACAATCCAACCTGACCCCAATACAAATGCATTTTGCAACTACTTTCATAGATTCTAATAGAGCAACCTTTCAAGTGCACCATGCTCTCCATGAACACATCCATACTACTTTCTCTACTCAGCAACAAAAAGCATTTGATATAATTTGGTCTCACCTAAGCACACTTCCATTGCAACCACCGCTCAAGCTAATTGTTCAAGGAACTGCAGGAACTGGAAAGTCACATCTCATTAAAAAAATAAGGCATGCCCTCATGAGCTCAGCTCCAATTCACCAATCACCATTACTACATCTTGCACCTACAGGTGTTGCAGCATTCAATATTCAAGCTTCAACAATCCATTTTGCTCTTCGTATTCCAATAAAAGAAATGGCCCCCCTACAAGGGCAAACACTTGCAACATTCCAAGAAAGTATGTACTTTATTAGGTACATTTTAATTGATGAGATGAGCTTCCTTGGTCCCAAGTTGCTAGAACGAATTGACATGCGACTACGAGAAGCATTCCCCAGCCACAACCACTTGCCCTTTGGAGGGCGTTCAATCATGCTATTTGGTGACTTGGGCCAATTGCCACCTGTTAAAGATATCCCCATGTACGCTTCTACCTCCTATGGTGGGACTCTATGGCGCAGCTTCACAACAGTGGTGACTTTGACAAAAATATTTCGACAACTTGGCAATGATCCTTCCTAGATTGCTTTTCGTACGCTCCTCCACAATCTACGTAATGCACATCCTACAGAACAAGACTGGGAAATTCTAATGTCACGTTCAAGTTCATCGCTCAATTCTACAGAAAACTCTTCTTTCTTGTCAAGCATGCATCTTTTTGCAACAAATGAATTAGTCTCACTACACAACAAATGTATGTTGTTGTCTTTGGCAACACCTGTTGCACTTTCCATTGCAGAGCAACTAACAGGGTCAACATACATAAATCCTGATGAAGAACAACTTCAAGCTCAAACTTTCTTATCTATTGGCCAAGAGGTCATGTTATGTTCAAATATTTGGGTTGACACAAGACTCGTGAATGGTGCACTTGGTTAGGTAAAAGCTATTGTATACAATCAAGGTGACAAACCACCTCAACTGCCATTATTTGTTGTTGTTCATTTCAAGAATTACCTTGGACCACCTTGGGACCATATCAATCCAACATATGTTCCAATAACACCGCTCAGCCGAGGACTTCGCCGTCAAATTCCTCTTAAAATGGCATGGGCATTGACAATACACAAATCACAAGGACTTACGCTCCCGAGGGCCACTGTGGACATTGGCAACAAAGATCGACAAGGACTGACATTTACAGCTATTTCCAGAGTTCCAGACCTACAAAGCCTTCGCATCCACCCAACCTTCTCATTCCAACGATATGCACGCATTCAACAAAGCCCATATGTTGCTCGCAGAATAAACGAAGAGATTCATTTGCAAGCATTGTCAAATTCAAACAACTAATACAATTAAAGGGAATGTCAACTACTACAGGTATGCCACTTTTTTTTTTTCCCCTACAATACCAACTATTACTATTGTTACTATCTTCAAAAATGTATTTCTCTTCTTCCTTAAATACACACTCCTCCCATTGCTCATTTACACAAGTGAAGATATTTAACAAGAATACAAAATCGTGAAAAGAAATGGAGTACGTCTTTTTCTAAATTACTTCAGTACCAAATTTGTTATTCTTTAGTTCTTCTAAATTACTTCAGCACCAAATTTGTTATTCTTTAGTTCTTCTAAAACAGGTTCTTCCGACATCCTTTGATTAAAATTGCGCACTAATAGATTTTAAACTTGCCTTGTAAATGTCGCACCTACAAAGAGTCCGCTAGAAACGTGGTTAATATCCCCAATAAAATTTAACATCATAAATGTATTTGCCCTCCTTTGGATTTATAGTTAATTTATCATTTCAAGTTTTTGTTAAAGGAAATGCTTATGTAAGTTAACAAATATGTAGAATCATGAGAGGACATCACCAGCTTCTACGAGTCCCCACTCAACAAACAATTACAATCTACAAAGCAAGGCCACGACTTCCACACCTGCTGATATCAAAGAGTTTCCCAACTCTTATGCCTTCATAATAGACATGCCAGGCCTTCAAAACAACGACATCAAGGTATTTCCCTTCTAAAGCTCTCAAACCCTCATTTCCTCTACAATTCGAATATGATTCAAAATCAAATCACTTGCCAACTATTACATTAACAAATCTGATACTTTTTTGTTTGACAATAATCAGGTTCAGCTAGAGGATGACAATATAATGACAATAAGTGGAGAACGAACAAGGGAAAAGGAGGACAATGCAAAATTTATCCGTATGGAGCTCATGGTCGGCAAATTTAAACGTAAATTTACCTTGCCTGACAACTGCAATATAGAGGCCACTTCTGCCAGCTGCCAAAATGGAGTATTGACTGTTACCATTCCAAAGCTTCCACCTCCACAGCCCAACATACCAAAGACTTTTGAAGTTAAAGTTACTTAGCCACCAACCTATCCAAAATATGTTTTTACATTTCCATTATGCAACCATATAAATACAACTACTGTGTTTATTATAAAATAGGTACAATGTGTAGTATTTACAAACTGTTTTAAAACTATAAATGGTACATCTTTCATCATTATGTAAGAGCATGCGTCTACAAACATTAAATCTATTAAATGGTACATCTTTCTTCATTATCTACCAACATGTGTTTAATTTTTCAAATGTTTTCTTTTAATAACTTACATACAAATTCTTATGTTACAACTCATATGTCTACACAAAATCCCTAACATTTTACTTCTACAATTAATCCCCTTTCCATCATTTGCCCCTTTCTTTGATGGAACATTTGTGATGGATGTGATAATGCGTTCTACTATTCTTAGTTAGATTTTTCAATTTTACTAAGGCTGATCCATTTCAAAAAAAAAACTAAACATAATCTAAACATAATCAATTGCATCAAATTATTTCCATTTCTACCTTTTCATATAAACAAAAAATGTTATCAGTTCCAACCAAAAATTCGGCATACCCAATTGCACACAAAAAGTGCAATAGCTGCTAATATTATTTCCTCATAACCACCTTAAAATATGAAATTCTCACCGAAGATGTTAATACTAGCTTATTATTATAGCAGAAATATTGGTCTTCCTTTAAACTTTGTCGGTGAGGTAATTTCTTCTTCTGTACAATATAACCAAAAAAAATTCTTCAACCTTAGTGTAATTTGCAAAGAGGAACGGTGGTGTTTTTGAAATTTGCAAGCCTGTGAATAAGAAAAATAGTGATGAGAGCAACATGATATAAAATTCTGCAATGGGTGGAGAATGGAAAGTGCAATCATGTTCATCAGAGTCGCCCGTACACAAGGCAGACAATGTAGTGCGAGAAGAACTTTACAGAATTTGGCAGACCGAGGAACCTTCAGAGGAAGCATGGCTTGTTCTTCAAACAGACCCTCCAAAGGCTTTTGAGCGGTTGGAAATAGTGAATGCAAGGGCATCTCTTATAGAGCTTTATGGTTTGCCTGAAGATGGGTCTGAAGAAGAATTACTATTATCCACACAGCAGGTGATGACACTTAAGGATCTCACCAACAAGACTAATAGGACCAGGAGTTTTACCTATGCCATTCCCCAAAAACTTTCTCCCATTGCTGCACAAAAGAGGTAATATTATCAATTTTTAAAACTGCCCAGTTCAAAATCTTTGCCCATTTAGAGTGGGGTTTTCTTTCTCTTCTTTACTCTTCATACATACTAGGGTTAGGGACCATAGACCAAGAAAAAATTGAGTGAAAAAGCTAGTGATCCATAACATAAAGCTCACCAGAATTTCATGTAGCCCATTTTTTCACATCACATTGAAGTGAGATTTGATATATATCTTTGTATTTTATTTTGTTACAATTCATTTGGTCTATGCCATATGTTCACTGCTATTTTTTCTTTATGCGCAGAAGTATGCATTTACTTTTTTTTTTAATACGTTAGGCTTCACTCAGAGAATTCTCTACAGCAAAGGCAACACTGTGAACAAACCCTAATTATGTAAATGTTGAATCAATTTGGGTTAGGGATGTGGTATGCGAGCGTATGTGTTTAACATGCTTGAATTAGAACTGAGGTATAATGAATACAATTCTGTTATTGAATTGTTGATTTATTTAGGAGGAGCGCACCAGTGCTGAGGGATATTCCATATGGATTTCAGTGTCTCAGAATTCTATATCATCTATCCAAATTGAACTTGACGTCAGAGTGTTCCTACTTATTTTGATCCTGGATTCCGGGGAATGCCTGCTAGATTTTGATCCCGAGTCATTGTAGCAATAAGCGACTCCTATGTTCTAAATTTACTGCTAGACCACAACCTGCTTTTTTTCTTTTAACGATTGATTTTGGAACCTTAATGCTTTTCAAGAGCTTCTAGGATTGTTCATGCAGGCCTTCTTAACCTAGGTCATCCTCAGACATTGGCCCTTTCATGGTGACTGATGAGGATGCCACACTTCCAACTCCGATGCATACTAAGTCCTTGTTCTTCATCAGCATCTTCCTCTCGGTTCTATTGAAAATTAATTTTGTTTCTTTAGACCGTTGCTTTCCATGATTATTTTGCTTGTATTACACGGTTTTATATTTGGTTCTTTTTCTAGGGTATGCCAATCCAGGTTAACTCCCCTCTTATTAGGCTTTTCTTTTTTCCTCTAGGTTTTGTCTAGATTTATTACTTATTGCTTTTTGGAGTTTTCTTTTGCACTTGGGATTTGGTCATTTGTGAACATTAATATAGTTTCTTCCATTCTTTGAAAATTGTCTTAAAAGCTTCATAAACTTAGGTCTATGGTTTCTTTTGGATTGTTATTAGCTGTTCTATTCATACCTAAGATTTACAGAGTCAAGAGCAATGGTCAAGCACAATTGGTGATATATGATGGAATTCTTTTGTTTTGTAGATGTTTTCAGATTAATTTCTTGTCATTAAAATTCTGTTCAAAGAATTTCATATGTCCAGTTGTGAGCATGTTAGTATTGATATATTAGTTGCAACAGACACAAGAAGAAATCTTCAATTTTTTTTTGAGAACAATAGTGGTTGGTGCAGCCATGAATGGTGAAAGATTATCCAACCATGCAGCCTTAACACAATTACTCACAACCAATGCACATTGAAACTCAATTATTAATACAGTCATATGAAATGAATTGGAATCAATATATTAATACTCAACAATCTGAATTACATCAATAGTTTCTGCCTGTAGGGCTGACAATCAGAATAGACCTCAGTCGTAGATTACAATACAAATTAAGCATTAAACATGAGTATGGCTCCAAATGTTTGCTTCCTCTAGCTGGTCTTGCTATAGTAGCTCTCTTTTGCTTTGTTGGACACCACTTGGTGTTCAGATCTCTTGCTGCTAGGAAAGTTCGTATGGGATAGGGACTGTTCAGAAATTACCACACTAAATTTTATTTATTTATTAATTATTTATTCTGAAATTGACTTCCTTGAGTCTTGATTTATAATTGTAATGATCCAAATCCTAAGAATGAAAATGTTTGGGTCACTTTCTAGCCCTAGGCGGGATTTCAGAATTAGTCATACTGTTATGCCTTCCTTTCATTTCCAACACCTCACTTTCCCAATTGTTTGCCTTCTATGGCCTTTTGGGTTTTCCTTTCTCTCATTATGTTGGTATTGCGGCGCTTATACTTCGACGCATCCTTGCTGGTATTGGTATCTTGATTTCCTTGATCCTTGCAACTTGCATTGGATATCTTTGAATCTTGGTCTTGATTCCTTCCTATATTAGGTATCTTTGAAGCTTGATCCTTAATCCTTGTCATGCTTCCCTTTTTCAAACCTTTTAGGGTTCCCTCCATCATCCCTTTTGCAAAAGCTGTTAGCGAGTATCTAGAACCTAATTCCCCATTGTCCTGCTGCCTTGCCTATCCAGGCTTGCAAATCTTTGCATTCACCCACATATTGGCATCCTTGCATCCCATTCCCCAAACCTTCGATTTTGGACCTTTGGAGAACATAATGTTGACATACCAAATGGAAATGCTTCTAAGTGATATCCTAACTCTTGATTCCTTGGTCCCTCTTACTATTGCATCTTTCTGGCATACATTACCCCAAACTCCCACATTTAAGTATGCCTTTTCCTAAACCCTTAATACTCGAACAAAATATTTCATCTATCACCGTGGTTGACCAGGGATGACGTTAATGGCATCAAATTTGAATGCAATAAAATGGAAAGAAACATTCAAATGTCTCTCAATACATATGGGCCTACGCTAGGTCTTCAACCTCTATATAAGATGGGCAACTTCATTAGTTTGCATCTTTTCGCCATTCAATCAACAAACCCTAACCTTAGTATGAGCACTTGCATTAAGCTATTGGATTTGAGGACAAACACCCTTAGGTTTTTGGAGATTAGTGAACGAAACACCATTGGTTTCTTGGAGTTTAGATGACAAAACCCTTTGGATCCTTGAGGGCAACTTCATATGGGGGTTGTATCTACACTTCAAGTTTGGGGGTTTTCAACATTTGGGTATTTTCATAATATTTTTATAATTCTTGTAAAAGTAAATTTTGTAATGATTGCAACAGTATTGTGTTTGAATGAATTATTAAGTTTCAACTAGTATTACATGTGCAAAATCTATTATATTTGTTGTTGTTATTTCATGTTTTTATTATTTATCTAATCTATTGTCAAAAAATTTTGGTGGGTATTTCAAGTTTGAGCATTTTATATGAATATTTTAGCCAAGCATCATTATAGTGGTATTAGAGCTATGATCTTCCAAGGAAAACCAAATTTGTTGATGCTTCTTAGTGAAAGAGGTACTTGATACCAAAGGAGAGAACAAAAGAAATTACAATAATCCCTTGATCAAGCACAAGATCCAAAGGAAGATATGGTAGAAGGGGGAAGAGGAAAGAAGAAATTTATTAGAATAATGTAGTTTCCTTAATGGTCATCTTAGTCTTAGTTAGTTTAGTTAGATAGTTTCTAACTTCGTCTTTTGTTAACGATTATTTCTAGAAACATCGTCATTGTAATTCTATTTAAGGAGCCTTTGTCTCCTTTGTTTAATATAACATTGATTATTTGAACATGGTATCAGAGCTGGTCTGAGCTTGTCTCCCTCACAGGAGGGCATAGGATTTTGGGAGAGCCTGTTGAAGTAGGGTTTCTGAAAATTGCAAGCAAGGGTTTGTGATTCTGTTTTCCAAAAGTTTGTGTTCTTATTTCCCAAATTTCGTGGGCTTGTTAGTTTGTAATTCATGAGAATCTTTTCATGTGAGATATTTTTTGGCTCTTAGTTATGGTAGATGCTTTTGTTATGGTCGTGGTGAGATTGCACAGGAGGATTTGTTCTTGGCGCGTCAAGAACTCTGTGTTTTTTTCGCTCGATTTAAATCAACGCGTTTTCTTCCATATTTGGTGCACGGGTTCTGTGTTTTTGCATTGGCTCTCTGTTCGTGGACGTTTTTTTGGAAGCTGCGTGACTTCCTTCTTTGTCTGCATGCCTTTCTTGCTCAAACCCGTGTCATTCTTTCTTGCATCCTTCATATTCTGCGATGGCCCTAGGCCCTCGTTTTTGATGTGACAACCCTGTTCCGACGTGCGACCTCTACATATCATGATTATTTTTGATTTTTTGCTTGAAAAAATCATGGAAGGGTTTATAATTTTTCCTCAAAAATTAAGGGTTTGCTCTTGTATCCCCTAGTTAGGGTTTTCGCAATTTGGGAGGGCTCTCGGTTTCTGGAAAGGTTTTATTGTTTTTCCTTAAAAACAATGTTTTGTATGTTGATCCGTGTTTCAAATTTTGTGCCAGCTATCTGTTTGGTTTTTTCGATTTTATCCTCAAAAATCGTTTTTGGGCTTCTATAATTTACAAAGTTGTGTGGGATTCCATTGTGGGTTTTTACCCTTTTTTTTGAAAAAATAATGCTTTGTAAACTTGGGTTTGGCAAAAATTTTCTCTCAAAAATCGCGGACTTTTTGCGTGATAAGTTTTGAGGTGTCGCTACCATTTGCAAAAAGTTTGAGTGGTTTTGCCACGATCCTCAAAATCGTGGCAGCTGTTCTTGGTGTGTGTCTCTGGCTACAGGGAGGGACATCTTTGTTATCCAACATTAAGTTGGACGTTTAGTGATCATTTTTGGTCATTTTCCAAAAGTTCTATAGATTCTGGGAGGGTTAGTGTTAGACTCATCTCAAGTGGCAGAGTCAGTGGCAGGGTCTTGTCTTGTATCGCAGAACGTTCTGAGAAGAAGGGGGTAGTCTTCTCTATTTTTTTCTGGGTAGTTAGAACGATGACCATTAAGGGAGGGTATTAGAATAATGTAGTTTCTTTAATGGTCATCTTAGTCATAGTTAGTTTAGTTAGATAGTTTCTAACTTCGTCTTTTGTTAACGATTGTTTCTTTTAGAAACATCGTCTTTGTAATTCTATTTAAGGAGCCTTTGCCTCCTTTGTTTAATATAACATCGATTATTTGAACAAAATTGATAGGGGCAAAAAATTGTATTTCTTCTAGGAGACCTTGGTTGGAATTCGTCAAAGCCAAGAGAGAATGTTATTAGGCCAAGATAGACTTATGGCAAGACAAGAGAGAATGAAAGATTTATTGGCAAGATTGTTGTTTAATACATCCACCAGCATCCCCCAGGATCAAGGTCACACCAGAACATCACAAGGAGGGGAAGGCTTTTCTACAAATAATTGACCCAGGTAGTTCCATTCCACAACCCTATAGAGCCATGTTCTTACAAAGAGAAGAAGAAAGAGTGGTACTTGAAGATCACTATGGAGAAGGGCTTGATAGATTGTTTGAAGAATATTAGAAAATTGAAGAGTTTAATGAAGACATAACCCTTGATCGATTTTTGGAGTTGTGAGGGAAAAGTATTCATCATAAAAGAGGTCAAGGGAGTAACCAAAATAACAGTGGGAAATAATTAAAGCATAAGGTGAGAAAGCTAACTACATCACTTTTTGATGGCACTGACAAGATATTTGCTTGGGCTTGGCTGCATAAACTACAAAGTTACATCACCCTCCACCCCATGATGGAAGAAGATGCAATCTAGTTTGCCACATTGCACTTGGAAGGGGTTGCCTATGATTGGTGGCACCATGGTCTAATTTCACAAGGGCATAACCTTGTGCAAACATTTGATAAATTTAGTTAAAGGATTTTGGATTGCTTTGAGTGGAAAGATGAGGATGAGTATTTTAGAGAACCTGTTAGAGATAGACAACAATACTAAGTGGAATCTTGTGTTGTTGAATTTTAGTGAGTTGTAGTGATGGTACTTGACAATTTTGAAAGGAGAATTACTTTTCTATTTGTTTTAGAGCTTGTTTGAATGCCTCAAAGATCTTGTTTTGCACCTACTTCT
>VDFB02058242.1:738050820-738093423 GCA_007258455.2 Sequoia sempervirens | reverse complement strand
GCTTGCATTATCAAATTTTCCAGAGTGTTCTACTGATGTCTCAAACCTTATTTTTGCAACATCTTCAAATCCTACTACCACAGAAGCAAACTTCAATGAATCAAGCAACACCGAATATGACCCTACTGAACACAGCTTGTTGTCGACAACATCCTTTGTAGCGAATCTCCCACATGCACGTACAGAGGTCGAAGAGGTGCGCTCTTTGCTACAACTAGGTGTAGGATGACCAACACCAACCATTGCATGGCTGTCCATTTCACCAACTTCATAAGATACCATGATCAGCGGTTTGGGCAACACCCTCGGTTTAGGTACTTCATTCTAAATATCATTATGCGCCACCGTAGCCAAGCAACCTCCTCTGTATTTGTCAACAAAAAACTTGATGGTCATCTTCCTTCAACAATCTACGACTTGCGCCAAAGATTAAAGGACATGCCAGATGACAAACTTGCAGATCAGCTCATGCGATTTAGCTCGACCATTCGTGGAACGCGTCCATTTTGGACCCAACGTCGAGGGGAGCTTTCAGACATGATCATTCAAATTGGTTGCCCGTCACTCTTCTTCACACTGAGTGCTGCAGATACTAAATGGCCAGACTTGCATGCCATCATGCCAACCAAGCCTCCTACAAATCCTTCCATGGCTTCTAGATGGAGGATCCATAACATTGTACAAAATCCACATCTTACAGCTGTCTACATGCACCACAGGTTTACTGCATTTCAGGAAGAGGTCTTGGAAAAACTTCTTGGTGCATCTGAATATTGGTATAGGTAAACCCTTTCTTTCTCAATCTTCAAAATAAATGCATACTTCCATTGTTTACAATAAATCATCACTTCACTTTTCAAAAAAAATCTTACCTTAATAGTTTTCTAAATATCATCTTTTCATAGGTATGAATGGCAACACAGAGGATCTGCACACATTCATGGTTTTCTATGGCTTGCACAAGCTCCTGATTTTGGTAGATTAGAATGGAATAACATTCAATTTGTACAAACTACACTTGATTACATAGATAGATATGTCTCCGCTTGGAATCCACGTAGCCTCCAATTGAGAGGCCAACCAATTCAATGCTCTATTCTTGATGATCCATGCTTGCTAGACACAACAAGGATATTGTCATGTGAGCCCTCAACAGACTATTGTGAGTTAGTCAATCGTGTTGAACGACACACAAAGTGTAATTTGCTAACATGCCTCAGAAAGAAAGGGCCAGCTATTGTATGTCGCTACAAAGCACCATGGTCCATGCAAGATAGGTCAACTCTTTCAAATGATGAGACTGGTCATCCTAAGCATACACCAGCTCGTAATGATGATCGGTTGAACCTTCACAACCCATCTATCCTATCTATCTGGAGGGCTAATGTAGACTGCCAACCTGTATTATCAATTGCTGCTGTCCTCAAATATATTGCCAAATATGCTACAAAAGTTGAGCACAAATCAGAATCATACCATACCATGTTATCTCGCATCTCCACAAACTTAGAGTCAGAATTGCCAGCCCCAATTGCTTTTCGTAAATTGCTTACTGATAGCCTTGTGATCGTGATATTAGTGCCCAAGAGACTTGCCACCTTCTACTAAAATTACCCCTCTCCATATCCAGTAGAACATTTGTGTCCTTGAATGTTAACCACCATAAATTTCAACGTGTCTCAATCTCACCCACATCAGTTACCACAGCACCTACGTACATTGATGCATACATGGCTCGCCCAATTCATCTAGATGCAATGCCACTCATTGAACTAACCCAAAAGTGGACCTTTAGAGCCTCCCAAAAAAATGAACAATGGAAGCAATGCCCTCATAAAGCAATTGTTCGCGTCTCACCTAGGTTCACTACCATCCCTGCAAGAAATGACCAAAGCTTTCATGAATTTTGTTGGAGTGAACTTATTTTATATCACCCCTTTCGCAACATTGACACTGATTTTGGGTCCTCTGAACATCAAATTATATCGCAATGGGAGAGGTTTTCTTCTACATACAGGGCATGGCATGTACATCACACACTTCCAACTCCCACAGAAGCATCAGATGCAAGCAACAGCTCAAGTGTTGACCATTCCATACAAGGCCAAACCTACAAGAGTGGCAGGTTCTCTCAAGTTTGCACCCAAACCTTCCAATACAACTTGATGCACTAAACATGCTTGGACGCCGTGAAATTGACATTCACCATGAATGGAAACAATCCAACCTGACCCCAATACAAATGCATTTTGCAACTACTTTCATAGATTCTAATAGAGCAACCTTTCAAGTGCACCATGATCTCCATGAACACATCCATACTACTTTCTCTACTCAGCAACAAAAAGCATTTGATATAATTTGCTCTCACCTAAGCACACTTCCATTGCAACCACCGCTCAAGCTAATTGTTCAAGGAACTGCAGGAACTGGAAAGTCACATCTCATTAAAAAAATAAGGCATGCCCTCATGAGCTCAGCTCCAATTCACCAATCACCATTACTACTTCTTGCACCTACAGGTGTTGCAGCATTCAATATTCAAGCTTCAACAATCCATTTTGCTCTTCGTATTCCAATAAAAGAAATGGCCCCCCTACAAGGGCAAACACTTGCAACATTCCAAGAAAGTATGTACTTTATTAGGTACATTTTAATTGATGAGATGAGCTTCCTTGGTCCCAAGTTGCTAGAACGAATTGACATGCGACTACGAGAGGCATTCCCTAGCCACAACCACTTGCCCTTTGGAGGGCGTTCCATCATACTATTTGGTGACTTGGGCCAATTGCCACCTGTTAAAGATATCCCCATGTACGCTTCTACCTCCTATGGTGGGACTCTATGGCGCAGCTTCACAACAGTGGTGACTTTGACAAAAATATTTTGACAACTTGGCAATGATCCTTCCTAGATTGCTTTTCGTACGCTCCTCCACAATCTACGTAATGCACATCCTACAGAACAAGACTGGGAAATTCTAATGTCACGTTCAAGTTCATCGCTCAATTCTACAGAAAACTCTTCTTTCTTGTCAAGCATGCATCTTTTTGCAACAAATGAATTAGTCTCACTACACAACAAACATATGTTGTTGTCTTTGGCAACACCTGTTGCACTTTCCATTGCAGAGCAACTAACAGGGTCAACATACATAAATCCTGATGAAGAACAACTTCAAGCTCAAACTTTCTTATCTATTGGCCAGGAGGTCATGTTATGTTCAAATATTTGGGTTGAAACAGGTCTCGTGAATGGTGCACTTGGTCAGGTAAAAGCTATTGTATACAGTCAAGGTGACAAACCACCTCAACTGCCATTATTTGTTGTTGTTCATTTCAAGAATTACCTTGGACCACCTTGGGACCATATCAATCCGACATATGTTCCAATAACACCACTCAGCCGAGGTCTTCGCTGTCAAATTCCTCTTAAAATGGCATGGGCATTGACAATACACAAATCACAAGGACTTACGCTTCCGAGGGCCACTGTGGACATTGACAACATAGATCGACAAGGACTGACATTTACAACTACTTCCAAATTTTGATACCTACAAAGCCTTCGCATCCACCTAGCCTTCTCATTCCAACGATATGCACACATTCAACAAAGCCCATATGTTGCTCGCAGAATAAACGAAGAGATTCGTTTCCAAGCATTGTCAAATTCAAACAACTAATACAATTAAAGGGAATGTCAACTACTATAGGTATGCCACTTTTTTTTTTTTTACTACAATACCAACTATTACTATTGTTACTATCTTCAAAAATGTATTTCTCTTCTTCCTTACATACACACTCCTCCCATTGCTCATTTACACAAGTGAAGATATTTATCAAGAATACAAAACTGTGAAAAGAGATGGAGTACGCCTTTTCTAAATTACTTTAGTACCAAATTTGTTATTCTTTAGTTCTTCTAAATTATATTACTCTTTTACTCTTTTTGGAAATAAAATATTATCACTATATCAATATATTCCGCTACATCCATTCTTTTCACAACCCATATGGAATTATTGCTCCCTTACGCGCAAAACAGGGTCTTATGACATCCTTTGATTAGATTTGACTACCATTCATAATTATTATTTTCTTTCAAAAAATTTGATATCATAAATGTATATGCCCTCCTTTGCATTTATACTTAATTTATCATTTCAAATGTTTTGAAGGAAATGATTATGAAAGTTAAGAAATATGCAAAACCGTGAGAAGACATCACTAGCTTCTACAAGTCCCCACTCAACAAACGATTATAATCTAGAAAGCAAGGCCATGACTTCCACACCTGCTGATATCAAAGAGTTTCCCAACTCTTATGCCTTCATAATAGACATGCCAGGCCTTCAAAACAATGACATCAAGGTATTTCCCTTCTAAAGCTCTCAAACCCTCATTTTCTCTACAATTTGAATATGATTCAAAATCAAATCACTTGCCAACTATTACTATAACAAATCTGATGCTTTTTGTTTGACAATAATCAGGTTCAAATAGAGGATGACAATATAATGACAATAGGTGGAGAACGAACAAGGGAAAAGGAGGACAATGCAAAATTTATCTGTATGGAGCTCATGGTCGGCAAATTTATACGTAAATTTACCTTGCCTGACAACTACAATATAGAGGCCACTTCTGCCAACTGCCAAAATGGAGTATTGACTGTTACCATTCCAAAGCTTCCACCTCCATAGCCCAACATACCAAAGACTTTTGAAGTTAAAGTTACTTAGCCACCAACCTATCCAAAATATGTTTTTACATTTCCATTATGCAACCATATAAATACAACTACTGTGTTTATTATAAAATAGGTACAATGTGTAGTATTTACAAAGTCTTTTAACACTATAAATGGTACATCTTTCATCATTATGTAACAACATGTGTCTACAAACATTAAATCTATTAAATGGTACATATTTCATCATTATGTACCAACATGTGTTTAATTTTTCAAATGTTTTGTTTTAATAAATTACAAACAAATTCTTATGTTACAACTCATATGTCTACACAAAATCCCTAACATTTTACTTCTACAATTAATTCACTTTCCATCATTTGCCCCTTTCTTTGATGGAACATTTTTGATGGATGCGATAATGCGTACTACTATTCTTAGTTATATTTTTCAATTTTACTAAGGCTGATCCATTTCAAAAAAAAAAATCTAAACATAATCTAAACATAATCAGTTGCATCAAATTATTTCCATTTCTACCTTTTCATATGAAGAAAAAATGTTATCAATTCCAACCAAAAATTCGGCGTACCCAATTGCACACAAAAAGTGCAATCGCTAGTTTTAACTTTTTTAGGCTTTTGTATAAGCAATTAATCTGGAAAATAATAGTGGGTTGTATTATTCAGACATGCATAATTAGCATAATTAGAACTCATGGTAAAATTGTCCAAATCTATTTCACAAACTTAGACACAACTTTCTCTATTTTGGCACTTGCATTTTAGATATAAAATTTATTTTCTATAATTCTGTGCTTTTGAATCAGTTTATCTGTAGAACTATGCCTTCATTTTATTCTCATATTTTAAACTATTTTGCTAATGTGTTGGACTAACAAGTGGTGCAGCTGATCTAATTGACCAAGACTAACTAAATCAGACAACTAATCTATGGTTTTGTAGGATGTTTATAGAAGATTTTGGTTTTTCCACTAAATTAGGCACTAAAGTTAGAGTAGTGGGTTAATGAACTTGTGTGTCATGTTTGGAAGGGTGCAATAGACATATGCTCCCCCCTTACACTTAGAATAATCTTGGGAATCAAAAATCTTTGCATTTCTTCATTTTGTTTAGATTGTTTTAGGTAAACATAAGGTGTGCTATTTTTGTGTGTATGCCCTCCCCTCGCACTTTGTGTGATCTTGGGGATCAAAAACACCCAGCATACCTTTCCCTTTAGAAGGCCTACTTAGGGATTTCATCACCCTAGGGTACGACCTCAACCACAAGCGATTGATAGGGTATATAAAGGGGGGAGAATGAAAGTTGTACCCCAATCTAGTTATGTCATAATTGGTGAAGCTTTGATTGCTTAAGGTAATTCCAAGCTAGGAGTGAAGGGTTGGTCTGAGCTTTCTTGTCAAAAGTGCTCAACCCATGGTTGTGATAGACTAGTGTCATGGTTGTGCCTCACACACCCTCCTGGTGTTTAGAGGATGCCTTAGAAAAACATTGTGTAACCTAGATAAGGTCTTAAAACATAGCCATTGTAGTGCAAGGGATGTGCATTACACCTTGAAGTTACTCACCATATGGCACCCTTAAGATGAGACAAAAATCCTTGGCTTAGCATAAGCTACACATAGCTTTCTAGGGAGAGGTTGATTGGGTCATCCTTCTAGTCTTGGAAGCCCCTACCCATCCTCTCTCACAAAGACAATAATGTACACACTCATTTAGGTGTCCCTACATTTGAGTCGAAGGATATTCCAAGTTGTGAGCCTACACTAGTCTATAAAACCCACTTTAATAATTTAGATTTGTGAACAAGTGCTTGAAGTTTCTTCTTGTGCAATTCCAATGGAAACTAATTAACCAAGGGGTTGAGGATTGACCATACCCTACACAAATCTATCAAATTTGGCCATTGTGCTTTATTGTTTGCTAAATATCTTGCCATAACTCATTGACTATAAAATCGTGCCTGTGACCAAAATTGTTGCACCTCTGCCTAAAATCCCAACACTTGCACTTTGAAAATCTATGCCTGCTCTTTGCCATATAACCATGACCATTTTTCACTTCTGTTAAAAACTATTTTGCTTGTGTCCTTTGAAACCACACTTGCATTTGGCTCTGTTTGAAAACTCACACCTACGTTTGGCTACAAAACTTGAGTCTCTTGACACTGACCTCATAGGGTTCCCTGGTTAGTCTAATAAATTTTGTAACTCTATCATTTCCTGATCATGATTTACCCCATACTTTTTCACCTCATTACATACCTAAATCTTGTCATTTTCATCCCCAATCTCCCACCCTCGCTATCATTTGGACTTGTTCCCCTAGACTTAGGATAACCCTTGGAACTCTTCATCACAATCTTGCTATCTCCCTCATTTCCATCACCTACATTATTTTAATCATCCTTGCCATCCTTTTGACACCATAATCATCTTGGACTTGGTATTAATCCCATTTCATCATTTCATCACCCTTGTCACTCCATTGATCATTATTATCCTATCCAACCTTAGGACATATTTCTTAACCATCCAAAATCATCGCATAAAAAAATCTCATCCAATCCCGTCATTACCCTTGTAAGATCAAATTTGTGACTAGGGTTTAATCTAGATCCTTAATCATCCTACTAATCTAGGGATAGCATAAGAACTTTCCTATCTTAAGTTGCACCCTTGGTTAGCCCATCTCTTTTGATTATTTAGCTTGAGGATTTGGCTCCCTTAAGTTAAATTTTTCAAAAAAATCCTTATCTAACCTTGCTTAGAAACTTGCCTATCCTAAGTAAGAAAAGATAAAATACAAAATAATTTCATCCTAAGGATCTAGACTTTAGCTTTTAGCTGCAAAATTGGTTTTGCACATAATCCAATCCAATCATTTAACTCAACCAATCAATGATCCATCCTAAATCAACCAATCAATCATCCTACATCAAATCATCCAATTACATCCAATATCACAAAATTTCATCATCCAAACCTTATTCAAACATTGTCATCTTTTATCCAAGACCCACAAATTCCCAAACCACCTCATCACAAATGCAAGTCCAAACCTAATCCAAAGTTCACATAAGCAAGGAATCCTTGATTTTCATGCCAATCACTATATCACAAGCAAAGAAACTAATGGAATCCCAAGGAGAATATTTTTTTAACACCAACTCATCCCAACCACAAACACCCCATGAGGAAATGGTAGATGCCCAAGAGGAATCCCCTAGACTAATGGAATTCACCACTAATCCCCATAACCAAGAGATGATGGATAGACTCTTCCTACTTGGAAAAGACAACCTTGTACTCAACCTCATAGCACATGGGGCTAAAATCCCTTCCATTGCCGATATTTTACAAGCTAGGAGTGGTGACCCCTCTAATAATATTTCATAATCCACTAATTTCTTTAATCATGTCTTTGGTACACAATCCAATACCAACCAACTTCTCCCTACAAACACAACACAACCCAATACTAATCCACCTCTCTCCACAAATACAACCCAACCTCTTAACAATTTACCCCCACTTCTATCACATTTAAGGGTCACCATCCCTCCTAACACCAATTTCACTTATGCACCTACCAACCCAACCATACCAACACAACCTCTTCCCACCTCATATATCCACTCCAATTAAATTGCACAAGGTCCTAATGTCTCTCAACCTCAACCACTAAAAAACTTAATCAACAATCCTCCACTGCCACCTCCTAATAATCCCCCACATAACACCAATAGTCCCCCAATTTCTAACCCCCAACATACCTCATATAACAATCCTCCACCCCCACCTCCTAATAATCCCCCATGTAACACCAATAATCCCCTAATCTCTAACTCTCAACATACCTTATATAACAATCCCCCACCTCCACCTCCTCATAACCCTTCAACATCAAACCTTCAATACAATCAATAAATTAACAATCCACCCTTAACACCTAGCCATCAATAACATAACCAATATACCAATAATCCCCCATTAACACCTTCATACCAATACATGTACAACCATTTACTCCAAAATCCACCTACATAACAACTTTAACCTAGCCCAAGAGTTGCAAAATATGAAGGACATGCTCCAAGGAATCCAAAGTGGTCAAACAAAGAAGACTTTTAGGTATGAAGATATAGTCCCTTATCTATTTGACCAATCCATACTCTCTATTCCCTTCCCTAAGGATTATGAGATGCCAAAGTTTGACAAATACAAAGGGAAAGGTAATCCCATTAAACACCTTAAATAATTCAGAGTGGTATCCCTCTAGGTTTGGTGGTGGCTATCACTATGGTTGGATGATAGAGATGGAGCGGGAACTGTGTGACCATGAGACAAATACCATTGCGCATAGCCCTTTGATCTCTCCTTGAAGGGAGGCTATTTGAAGCTCAGCTCGCCTAAGCGCATCCTACAAATGTTAGTCCCTTGATAGCATTGTTATCAAATAGATTGCACCCAAATGCTTGAATGTCTAAATTTAGCAATCTATTGAAACATGGGAACTATCTTAAGGCTGTGGGTATTCCTATGGCGAAGATAGACCTCCAGATTCTAGGCTGGTTCCTATATGATGATCAATTAAGTACTTGAATGATTTGTTTTGAGAAAAGGGTAAGAAGGATTTAACTAAATGCATGAACTAAAATTAAAACTTTGGTGGTACACCTAAATGATGGTAAACTTGCAAAATTATTCACAACTTATACCCTCATGAATTTTTTTTAACACAGTTCAATTTGAGCACTTTGAACACATTAATAATTCATTAAAAGGCTGTATGTATTCTTTCCTTATTAAGGAAAACCAAGTTTTCATAAATTAGAGGAAAAAGAAAACAACTTTTGAGCACAATTAATGACCTGTGATGAACTTCAATTGTATATATGCATGCATAAACAAGATAAAAATTTGAAGGTTTTGAAAATGACTAATCAAAATTGCATCAAATTACTTAAATAATACAAAACACATGAAATTGGAAAGGTGAACTCTATTGCAATTAATATCATGAAGGAAAAACTCTATAGAAATGATAACTTATGTAACCTGTAAAGTTGTAAAACTGTAAAACTGTATTAAATCTAAAATGTTGAGTTACAAGATAGTCCTCTTTGCTGAAGGAAAAGGAAGAAAACAAGAACTAGAGGAAAAAGACTAACTTTTTCCAATATATACAAAATAGGTATGCACAAAGCAGCCAAAAATGGAATTGAAGTGAAAAACTGCATCTCCAATGTGAAATCCGAGCAGAAGAGAAAATCCATAAAAACAAGAGCCAAAACTGAAGCAAATTGAAGTTAAACAGTTGCAAACTCCTCTCCTCAATGTTCATGATCAAAAGATCTTGAGAACTGATGTGAAACTGAGGTAACATGTCAATAATCTTCATATTGTCTTTCGCATGAAAAAGGCTCCAAGTCAGAAAACGCAACACTCTTGATAATTCTTACTGACTTCAATTATACTTTAGTTGTATTTCCTGCATGGATTTGATCAAAGATATTTGTTTTCTTAAATATTAAAGATAATAAGTGTTGATTATTTTAATATTTACTATGTGAAACTTCTTCTCATTTTTCCTTTCATGCATTATATATTAAATATTAAGATAACTCATAGGATATTATCTTTAATATCTAATTACAATACTTATTTTTTCTCAAACCATGCAAAACATGTAAGTGAAAGTCTCTTTCTTTAAAACTCCTAGTTATCCTTTCTCCTCCCTTAGCTTCACAGGCACCATATCTAAATATTAGATTAATTGACTTAAAAGTCAATACCACGAAGCTAATAATTCATAATGATTTTATTTAAAAGATAGTGAAAAAGTCCACCATCAAACTAGGGTTGGGAAGCAAAAGCAAGTAAAACCCTAACCATCTCTCATTATTCACTATGCACTTCACCCTGTGCTGGAGCTATGCCACCATGGTCTACTATTTTTTGAGGGTTTGAATGGCGTTTGGGAGTGAGATTCCACTGGAAGATTCTTGCGTGAATTGCATGGTAAGTTTTACCTCTTCACAAATTTGGACATTGCTCTCCATTCTGAAAGTGTTTTCAGGCACCTATGGCGCGACCATGAGCAAATTTTTGATGTACTTTGTTTCTACATTCTCTATTGATGCCTTTGCTCACTCAGAGGCCACAATGATTGCATTTATTTTCGTGCAAGAGAAGAATTTCTATGTTGTTCTTCCATAGAAGGATTCAGAAAGCTTGCTATTTCTTTGTTCATCTCATGAGATCGACTTCTGCAACTTTATAGGCCATAACTTTCATTCATTGTTTTGAACTTTAAAGAAATTTATGTATCTTTTCTGTGTGGCGCAAAATGCAGAGTAAGGTTTTGAAAACCCATGAACTCGATTGCTTCATGTTTGAAAAGTTTGCAAAATACAAATTTTGTATCTTATGGTTGCAGCCTTGTTGATTTCCTCATTTCCTTTGATGACTTTTGACTCTGATTGGGAGGTCTATAGATGATTTTCATCTGCACACAGATTTGTGCCTACTGTATGGAGGGTTTTTTTAAAATGGATTCTCCAGAATCTCATGGCTGTGACTTCTTTGCAAAACCCTCATCATTCATTTCAAAACTTATACTTGGATTTCACTATCTTCATTGTGTGACAAAAGATGCCATGTTGCTTACTTTTATGAAGAAGGTGAAAATAAATCCCCTTTGTATAGAAGGCTATGCCCTTCACCATTTTTGGGTGCCTATAATTTTGTTGTACGTTATTCTTTTTTTCATGCTCTAGTGAATCCAAGAAGGAAGCTTTCATTATGTTGCTTGTGTGAGTAATATTTCTTTGTATCACTGCAATTTTACAAGTAAATGATGTAGAAACACCTTCTGTTTGATTTTCTTGTTCTTATATCACAACATGCAGATTCTTTAGTGAACTCCATTGTGCATGATGAGATCCTACTATATTCCATATATATCTTTTGTTAGCATCAAGACATAATGGTTGTCATCAATGTGCTAGCTATCCCATGATCTTTTTAATCATTCAAAACATGACTATGGCTCCATCAATGAATGATGCCTTCTTTCTTCTACTATCCTATTTTATCCTTTGGGCACTGTATTATGACTTGTCACCTTGATCCATAAAATCATAACATTTATCTGAAAGCTCCATAATTGTAGATGTCATTTCTCTTTGTCATTCATCTGAATTCTTATGATAATAAGTGTAGAGCATAGGTATTTTTTGAACTTAGCATGACTGTAATATGGTTGTGTCTGCCCATTTATCTCAACCATGGTTGTTACTTTGTCACTAAATGGTTATTCATTATTATGAGTGACAAGCAACTGTACTTTTTTATGCATCACTATTCCTCCTGAGTGTCTTGTAGACTATGTATATGCTTTGCAGTTTAAAACAGTTTTAAAATTGAATGCTCTATTTTCCCTTTAATGTAAAGGGTGCTTCATTTTCCCATGTAATTGCAAAAGAATGTAAAGCTGAAACAAGATATCAATGAGATTGATGATCTCTTAACATGTTTAAATCATTCTTTTAGTATGATGTGCAATAAGATGCTTGCTCAAACTATTTTCACCATGTTTTAAAAAAAAGGAGCTACTTTATGAATCTCTTTTTTGACACACTACGCTTGTTGTTCCATTCAATGAGAAAAATTATACATTTAATACGGTTATGATGATATCCAATCTTTAACCTATCTTCTCTTTGCTTTGATTTGGCACTTGAAATATGTATGCCTGTTCACTAAATGATGATGCTTGATCAATTGTTCATTCATGGAGAATGATGATTACTCTTATTCCATGATGCTATCCCACATTATTGTTTATGAGTTGAGCTCAACCCTCATGGGGACCACATTTCTCACCACTCATAACAATACCTGTTGATTGAAATGATCTGATTATACCTATTCCTGCACACTTAAACAAACAAATTAGCAAAATAATTGAAGTTGAAAGCTTCCATTGAACTTCGTGCTTCCTGAACATCTTCCTTTCTTATAACTTAATCATTTGGTGAATGCCTAATTGGATGTGCATTACATTTCTATTGGTAATGTAGGCATGAAGTGGGATATGATTTATCATTGCTCTAACACCATCCTTTTACAATCTTGCAGATGCATGGAGCTTGGAATCAAAACAACCTCAAGGCATTGGAGACACAACAATCTTGAAGACATTGAGTAAAAATGATTCATCATTATAAGCAACGATGAATCATTCCCCTTCTTTATGTTTATATTATCTTCAGTAGTGTAGTATACAATCCTACTTTGTATTCATTATTTGATTAAGAAAATAAAATTAAGTTACTCCCATGGCTTGTGTGGGACTTTGGTTTTTACAATATGAATAAAACATCATTTGTTATGCAAATGTCTAATTTTTTGTTACAAATACTTGCATAATAAAACTGAAAATCAATTATAATATGATTTTGGATTAGAATGAATACTTTAGCAGAAATTTTGTACCTTTTAATGAAGAATGCAAATAAGCTCTACCTATTTTGAGTTGTGGCTAAAAATAGGTAACAAGCATAACAACTACTGTCTACCCTGCAAGCTCATCAAGCTAGCTCTACAAAGCATCACGTGCCTGCTCAACACTATTTTCTCTCATCACGACTGCATCTCACTTAGACAGGGCAGTTTGTAACTCCATCGACACCTGGTCTCTCTGTGCTCTAGCAGTAGTGGAATCTACAGTCCTTTGAATCATCTCCACCTGCCCCTCCTTGTATGTTGTCCTTAGGACCACAACCAACTCAAATAAATGGGCATGTTTCCTCGCTGAGGCTGGTTGGTACACGTCTAGGACAAACCCCTAGATAGGCATGACTGGGGTCATCTTTGATATGCACTGCGCTATCAACGTAGTCCATCCTTGAGTGTCCACTGCATCCATAGAGAATAGACCCATCAGTATCACGCGATGTATATACATAAAACCAAAATCAAGGCATATATATGAGATGAAAGTACTAAAATGAAATGACATAAACAAATATTGTACCTGGGTCCCTTGGCTACTAGTACGGGTCTAGGGGTGGGGCAATGTTGGGTCCTACATTGCCTGCATCAAGCACTGTTCTTGGTGCCATCAAATCCATCGCTAGATCAAAGGATGGAGCTAGCACCATTGCTGAGACTAGGACAACAAGTGGAGGAGAGGACATCCTCTGCTACCACCTCGGTCTCACCTCTACTGTAACAGTTGTTGCCTCCTACTGCTACTGCTACCCTTTGCCTCCATTTGTCTACCTTTGCCTTTGTACAGTAGTGCATCGCTCTATAAACTAAGAGACCCTTGGGGGCATCTATTGGGAAAATAGTTGCAGGATGATGAATCAACCACCATGTACAAAATCCTCGCACCACACCTACATCATCAACGGGGTGGGCCTCGGGGTGGGCCTCTGACTGGTCTTGATCATCCACATCATCATCAAAAGGGATGACATCAGTGATGGATGGATGTCGATGGTCACTCAACTATGTAGCGCTCCTCACAAACCATGTGTAGGAAGGGAAGTGAGAGGGATATTTTGGATAATACCAAACTATCGCATAACCCTCCGCTAGTAGGAGGGCATAATCAAAAAATCAATGTGACCGAACAGAAAAAGGTCAAATTATAGGTTCCTAAGGTACCTATTATCATCCACCCATCGGAACCACCTATAAGACCACTGTCTAATCTAGTCGGACCTCAATGTATCTAATTGTACATGCCAAAACTATAAATCTTCGTGTCATCACTGTCTAATAAGCTCATACCAATGAGCCATCGATACTGAGTAATCCCTCACCTAGGGATACCCATCTAGTCATGTGCATGTGATGTGAGCAGATTCCCACACCTATAACAGGGTGCACACAGTCAGGCTCTAGAACTCAAAGTGCATGTACCTGCTTCGCTTGTGGTACAGTTGTGCGAGCATACTCTGCCCCCACATAAAAAAGGTCATGTGTTGCTCTATCACCTTTATGGTGTGCATGAGGCCCCTATGAAGGTGAGAGCCTCGTGCATCCACAACGTCTGGCATGGCCATAGTGACAACTAGCACCCATTGGAGTAGGGGGACCATTGCATTGCCCTACTCAAACCAGTGGATGTAGCTGTGCCTATCTTGTTACTACCATCCTTGCAACCTGAGCAATACTGGACTCCCTTTGCCTACTCCCATCCAAAGAAAGTGTCATTTATGGTCACTCGCTACCCATGGATGGGGAGATCGAGCATGCAATACACATCCTCTAGGGTGGCATTCATTTCACCCATTGGGAGGTGGAAGGACGATGTGGTGGAACTCCACCACTCCATCAATGCCATGAACATGCGATCATGGTAAAGCATCTTAGGCATGGTGTAGATATGTCACAACCCAACTCACCATAGAAGCATCTCCTCATCGTCTGATAGGTGGTAGACCTAGTCTTGGATGAGGCGTAGCACCTACTTATTAAGATGCTCTCAGATCTCTACGTAATCCTGTGAAAAGTGAAAAAAGACCTAAATTAGTATACTAGACATGGAAATTCTATATTAAACATGAAAAGCTTTCTATCTAGTGCCTCTGCAACATAGGCACATTGTGCAAATGTTTGTGCAACACGTTGGAGTCCAAGGCCTGTCATTAAGCTAGATTGGACGCCAACGCATCTAGCGGACTCCAATGCACATAGAGGTCCCCAACGCATTAGCAAGATGCCAACGTATAGGGGGGATGAATGTGCACATGTTGGATGCATGCACTGTTATTTCGTCCCAAACATGGCTAAAATCATAATAAAACACACAAAAACAAGGTTTAAAGACTCACTTGGTCCACCTTGAGACCCTCGACGACATCCTATCATAATTGGTCTAGCTTAGGATCCATGTACTCTCATTTGCATGACATTTTTCTAACTTTTCTCTCACAAAAGTCAACAAAACTCATGTGATGAGGTGATCCCACAATATTGGTTTACAATTTTTGGCCAAACTAAACACTTAAATATTTTTTTCTAACTAAATCTTCACTTTCGGGCACCTATAGTGGCTAAATCATGAGGACTTTGAAGATGATGCAAACTAGTGATTTGTGACATTTTTTTTGTAGATTCTAAATATATTTTTTTCAATTTTTTTTGTATCAGATTGCACTTCTTTTTCCATATCCTTCGAAAACTAGTTTTTTTCAGTAAACAACATTTTTAAGGAGTGACGCTCACCGTATAACGCATAATCTTTTTCTCCATGAAGGATAAAATTCTAATTGTTTTGAATTTAGATTTGTAACTCTGATATCTAGTGCTTCCAATTGGTTAGATAGTGTTTTATTGAATATTTTTTCCTTAATCAAGTTTTGAAGTCAAGCCAATTACAATTCAGACACAGGCGGAGCATATAGTGCGTAACTTTTTTTGTATGTATCAAAATTCAATTTTTTTTTGTTGGATCAAGGACTTCAATATTTGGTGCACTCATATTTGTCAAATTTTTTTGATAATCTGCTATTTTTTGACATGTGCAGAACAGAGAGCTTGATTTTCAGTGAAAAACCTATGTTTAATAAAACTAAAAAATAAATACATAATAAAACCAAAACATATTAAAATTATATTAGTTGGATAGCTCATTCTGAGGACTACCATCATCTAGTTGGGTCTATAAAGTCTCCTCCATTTTCATCCTCAACCCGAGCTTCGAAGGGAAATTTTTTGATGTTTTTATATGCCAGAGAGTGGGAAGGTGGGAAAAGGGGGGTTCAGGCGAACTAGGGGGTTTGAGCGAACCCCCAGGGGTTCACTTGAACCAGGGTTCATTTGAACCCCCTTTCAAAAAGGATTTCCTTTGGTTTTTTTGGTAGGAATGGTGGGAAGTTCATTGAATGGGTTCGCTTGAACCCTGGGTCATTCAAACCCTCTTTTAGTTCATTCAAACCTATTAGTTTGTTATAACCCCAAAAACAATTTTTTTGGAATGGGGTCATCTTTTTCAACTTTTCCTTCCTCACTCCAATTGTAAACCACTTTTGTGGGTTCACCCAATGAATAGTGAAAATGACCCTTCTAGGGGCCCACCCAGACCATTGGGGCCCATTTTTCTTGATTTTCCCCATCTAGCTAGGGGAAAAATCAAGAGGGGGCATATAGTCACCTCTTTACCATGTTTCTCTTCCAAACCATAGAATTTTTTCTTGATCATTCTTCTCATTTTGGTAGCTTCCTCTAAATTTTTTGGACTCACTTAAAATTTGAGTTTTATAAAATCAAAATTTGTGCACACTTTCACAACAAATGTTATATGTTCATTGAGTTCAACTGTTGGGGGCATCTTCCATACCTGCCTGCTTGACCTTTGTGTCCTCTATAGTATCCTTTTTGGCATGCAAATCTATTAAATTTTCAATTTTTTGTGTTGACTTTCTTCTCTACTTTAGTGTGGCTGATTTTTCCCAAAATCGAGCCCACTAAAGTGGGGAAAATGTAATTTTACAAAATTGCACCCTAGGGGAAATTTCACATTTACGCATTTAGCCTTGCATTTATCACCTAAGAATTTTTATGATAAGAACTTCATGGATTGGAATTTCGTGGTTGTAACTCCATGGGGACCAATGATGAAGTGACAATAGTCCGCCACCACCTTTCCTAAAAATTGATGTGTTTGATGCCTGCACGACATGCGAACATTTGCACGAAGTGCTAGCATCCACATGGTTTTTCGAATTTGAAATGTAGAATCTTGGAATCCTGACTTGTGACACATGTCCCCACAGTCAGAACTCGGAGTGTAATGACTCTTCTCACCTCTTGCAACAACAAAAATCTTCCTTTGCTCTCATTTTTGGGGTTTCCTTCTCATTCTAAGACTTGAAACTTTCAATCTTGCTCCATTCTCTAGCTCTTGCTTCTTCGATCTTGCTTCTATGGTGAAGCTTTGCTAGACTGAGGTCCCTCCAACAACCAAAGCTCTCTTGCTAGTATTCAATGCTGCATTCGTGCATTCAAGAGGGGGCCGAGGACTATTGGTAAGACTCTCTTGTTCTTATCTATATGCAAATAGATTACTTTGTTCACTTTGCTACTTTGTGGTACAAGTTCTCCTCCTTGAGCGGGGATTGCTTTTACCACTCCTTGTCTGTTCATTTTGTCTACTTTTCCTATCTATTTGGCCATCTATGGAGGTGGGAACACCAAAGTGGGGGTTTGACTGTGGAAAGCCTTAAAATAGTCCTAACATTTTTCCCTATTCATCTTGTGTGCAGGTTGTCAAAGTGAAGCTTGGGGAAAGGTTTCAAGCACACAATTGTTTGCAAGTCTATCCCTGTCTCTCCTTTGTATTTTCTAGCATTTCTCCTTTTCTATTTTTCTTTTGTTGAACAGACCTCGAATCTTAGCACATTAGTAGATTTAAAGTATTTATGTTCAAGGTTTTGGTTCTTTGTTTTCCTTGGACACCAACGCGTCTGTTGGACTCTAGCATGGCATTTTGGCATCCTGATACCGTGCTATAGTCCTTTGGATGAGAGCTATTCCTTCCGAAGAAGAGATCTCAAAACCTTGCTCTCTTGGATTCTGAAGCAGTCTTCTTAAATATTATCCCTAGTATGATCTTCTTTGCAATTTCTTCATTCAGTAAAGCTTGAGGTAGATAAGGGTAGTTCATTCCCTAGGATTCTCTTTAGAACAAAGAGACTCGTGAGTAGCGAATACCCCTTCTCTTACATTATCTTTGCTAGATCAACTGCAATCCCATCAGTCAAAATTACGTGACCCAAATACTGTACTTCCTTTTGGAAGAAGGTGCACTTCAAAAGTTTTTTGTATAGCTTATGCTCTCTCAATCGTTGGAGAACAATCTCTAGATACTTGAGATGTTCCTCTTCATTCTTAGAGTAGATTAAAATGACATCCAAGAAGACCAACACAAACCTTTCCAAACAGTCCCTAAATACATTGTTCATTAGGTTCATGAGTGTTGTTAGTGCATTCGTTAGCTTGAAAGGTAGGATTGTGAACTTGTAATGACCGTATCTAGTTTTGAAACTTGTCATGAAAATGTCTTTGTCCTTTATTCTTAGTTGGTGATAGCTTGAACATAGATCAATCTTCGAAAAACATTGTCGCTCCTCGCATTTGATCAAAAAGATCATCGATACATGGCAACAAATACTTATTCTTTATCATTGCTTTGTTAAGCAACTAATAGTCAATACATAAGCGTAGTGTACCATCTTTCTTCTTCACAAATATTACTGGCACTCCTTGGGGTGAAACGCTGGGTATTATCAATCCCTTGGACAACAACTCTTCTAATTGTGCCTTTAACTCCATTAATTCAATTGTGGTCATCCTATATGGTACTTTCCATATAGGTTCTGACCCTAGAACTATGTTGATGGAGAAATCAAATATCCTCTTAGGAGGTAATCTAGGTAATTCATGCAAAAATACATCCACAATTTTTATAGGATAGGATATTTCTCCATATCCATTTTTTCAAATTCCAACGCCTCACCTTCTTCGACATCTTGAGGTCCATAATATTCTACATCATCTTGAGAAATGAACTCTTTGCATTCCTCAATTTTCTCCATTTTTACTTAAAGAGTTGAAAACCTTTCTTCTTTTCTCTATGCATCTATACAATGGATATTTTCCATAGCTTAACATCTCTAGGCATTCCTTGCAATGACACCCATTTACCTAGATCATCTAAGCATTCAACTATTTTTGCATGACAATTTACTTTGGCCCTATGTTTCCATAGTCAATTCATCCTTAAGACGACGTCATCAGAACCTAAGGGATCTACATACAAATTCACTTCAGAAGAGAAACTTAGAAGTTCAATACTTGCTTTGAATAGACATTAACTTACTCCAGCTCTTGTTTGGTTTGTATATTCAACAACCCACAACTTTTCCATGTAGCCAACTTTTCGAGAAATATGATTAGCTATTCTAGGAGAAATAATTTTTTTTATGGCACCAGTATCTATTAAAATTGAAATGGGAATTCTAGACGAAGTACTTGAAACTTCTATTAGAGTAATTTGGCACTCCGCTTGCCGATTATCCACTGCAACATGAATCCTTTGCTGAAATGCAACTCTTTGAGGTGGAAGAGAATTACCATGTGGTTGTGACCCTAATGGTTTGCTTGGACAATTACTTGCATAGTGATCCCCACCACATGTATATAAGACCATTTCATTGGTCCTCTCTTTTTTGCAGGTCTTCCATAATTACTTTCATTTCCACCAACATTGCTATTAAAGTTGTTGAAATTGTTGTTTTTCCCCTTTGATCTCTCCTTGGTTCATTCCAATTATTTTGGGGTCCCTTGTTCCCTTTCTTTTGATTTTTTTTCTCTTCACTAGGCTTCTTTAGAGCTTGATTGGTCTACATCCAACCGAAATTCCTTCTATTTTTCTCTTGGTAGTTTTTAATAGACTTAAGCCTTTGTTCCTTCTTGATTGCCTTCTCATACACCAATTCCATGGTAGCTAGACTATGTATGTATACCTCACAACCTATTTGAACATTAAGAGCCATAATAAACTTCCTTATATGAAATCGCTCATCATTTTGGTACATAAGTATGTACTTTAGGAGTCAAGTGAACTTCTCCCAATACTTGTTCACTGAGGAGTCACCTTGCCTTAGGTTTTGGAAGTTAGTGAGCTTTTGGTCACAAAAGAGTTGAGACAACCATTACTTTTAGAAAATCTTCACAAATTCACTCCAAGTGAGACTTAAAGAACTAAGCCCAAGCTCCATCTTCTTATTCATCCATTGTTTGAATGCTTCACCAGCCAACTAAAATGCTCCCCAAACGACTTTAGTGACCTTGAAGTAATTTTTGATTTTGAAATACTTCTCCATCTCCATAAGCCATGCTTCTGCCGCATCTCTAGTATACTACCTTCAAATTTTTATGGTGTGATCTTTCTCATATCACAAGATAACTGACTTTCCAAATGCCTCCTTTTGGTTCCCTCAGTATGATATTGTGACTTATCATTCTCATGTTCACTAGATTGAGTGTGATCGTGAGAATTCTCCCCTTCTTCATTGTTGGGAACTTCATTATTTGGGACTTCTTGTTCCTCTCTTTCCTTTCCCCTAACTTCCTATTCGAGGTTTCCTATTCTTTCTCTTGTTTCATCCATGATAGCCAGAATGTGATCCAACTTAGCTTCAACATTCTCAACACCTTGACCTACTTCTTGACTTCCCCCAAAGTCAGTTCTTGTCCTAACCATTTTTACCCAAGAATAGTTATAACTGGAGGTTTCATTTTAATTAGATCTATGAAATTTTGCTTAATGTTAACAACATTCCAAAAGATCTATCCTTCACATAAGAATTCTATAAAAGAGCTCATTCACAAATTTTTCCAAAATATGTTTTTCATTATAATAAAAAAGGATTTCAATTTCCTTGAGTTTACATAGAATGACTATTCAAATAGTGTAAGGGAGAGTATCCATTAGATTCACTTTCTGATACATAACTTCGTGGGGTATACCCCTTATATTTTTTCTCATATACATCATCGAAAGGGAAAAACCCTTTGATCTATCCTCAAACACATAGTTTTGAGGTACATAACCCTCTGATTCACTACTTGAGGCTATTACAATAACTTCCACTAAAGGAAGAACACGAGGATCCCTAAATATCATGACTGGACTAACACTACATTTTGAGGGCATATCCATAGAAAGTGATAAAGAGTCCAATTTGGCTGGGGAGACAAAAAGGTAAGAAGTTGAAGTTGATAGTCTCTCTCATCCTTCTCCTTTCTTGACTAATTCATGAAAGGGCATGATTGAAAGTCTCAATATCTCTCAACCAATTGGTGTTGTCATAATTGGTTCCCTCAATGATTTGAACAAGGGCTTCTCTTTCCTTCTTGGCCCGTACGTAGTGCTCATTTTCGATTACTGACTTTCTTGCAATCATCTTGACATGCACCATCCTGGCACAAGTATTTCTAAACATTAGACTCATATAATGTTGGATTGGAAACATAGTGAGCACATAGGTTCCAGAGTTGAACCCAGTAGCTCTAATACCACGTGTAACATGCCCATTATTCTACCTAGTAATTTTACTGTTTTACCCACAAGTGAATAGTTTATACATTTAACATTATGAGCAATAAATTTTTTCTTTACTTTTCAATAATAAATGCACCATTTGAAACATAACCTTTCCAAACTTTTCCATTGCATAATCAAAGAATCATTTCATCAATACAAGTATGATTTCACTTTTCACATATTCAAGATAACATTGCATATTTATAATTTCCATATAGTTGGTTACTTGATTACATACACAACTTCAACAATCTTACATGAACTAGAAATACAAATGGTATAGAATGTCCTTCTCCCAAATCTTGGCCGCTAACTACATGAGGAGAAGCATCACTCAAGCACTTTTTTGAACCAACCATGGACTTATTGCGGTCCCCCACACATCTACCAAACTTGGTAATATGGCCCTCCATTTGAGGAAGAGATTGGTTTGGTAACCTCATCCTTCTTATAGCCTTTACTAAGCATAGTGATGTGTCCTACATATCTAGAGCTACCATAATATGACTACAACTACATGTATGATATTCCTAGCCTAGAATGTAAATCAGATCACAGTGAATTGATAGTGTAAATAGTGGCTACTTACACTATTTGGCCAAAGATTATCACCCAGTACTTCAAGTGAGGGTCATCTATTTCACCACCTTAATTTATCAATTTGTTTTTGACCATTAGTATTCTATTCTAAGGTTATCCCCTTTCCCATGGATTATCCTAACCCCAGGAATAAACTTCCCATTAACTCATATTTAAATGACATTGCTACTAAGTATCTCAAAACAACTTTATCTTATGCTACACACCTAGAGTATTGTTATACTATGTATAGTACTAACAATCTACGTATAGTACAAATAGTATACATTCATATAAAATCCAATATAGTATAAATATCTATATAAGTATAAACCAAAAAGAAAGGTTTCACAAGTACAAGAAACATGCAAGCATATCCAAGCATCATAACCCACATAAAAGACATTCTTTCCAAACATGGAAACATGAATAAATAATATTTCCAACATAATAACAAAGGAGTAGAAATCGACATGCCTGTATAAAGCTCCAACTAATAATTCTTCCCTTCTAACTTAATTGCTAAAGCTCACTTGAAACTTCCTCTAAGAACAACCCAATTCCCACTTCTAGCCTCTTACCAAATCCCTCAACAATATTGATGCAAAATAATAAAACTCACTAACTCTCAATCTCTCAACTCACTTTGCATAAAAAATTCAACAGAATATCAAAAAAGTAATCAACTTGAAAAGTGTATTAAATTGTAGAATGAGCACCTCTATTTATACTAAAATGTGAGCAACCAAAGGCTACAAACAAGCTAATACTTCTACCACCTTTCTATCCCCATGCAATGACTTATCAAACTAACTTACAAATTTGCAACACATAACAGTCCCCATCTTTTGAATGGCTGAGTCGACTTGTTCCAAGAGACAACAAGACTCTTTTACTGAGTTAAATGAACAACAAAATATTAAGTAGGTTTCCTACTTGGTTTAAAAGTTGTCTACCCCTATATAATGCTACCAACTTACCATTAACTGAGTTTATACTCATCTACAGATTTAAGACTCCATTTTTGCATCTAAAATCTATAGGTTTTGGTGCCACTGTGAGGGGATAAATTGACATCAAAGGTAAAAGCAACACAAATACCATGAACTCAAATGCATAATCAAAGTTATACCTTCAAAAAACCTCCATGGATTGAGCTCAAGGGTGCACCCAAGTCTTGAAGATTTGCTAAATTGCTTTGAATGTGGATTACTCACCAAAATTCTAGTATAATAAGGCTATGTGATTTCAAGATGGTGAAATGAGGAGATGAAGCTTCAATTTATAGAAATTGGAAGAGAGAAATGGAGGGTTAAGATTGCTTGGTTGATGAAGGGCTAGGATTGATTGAGAGGGTAGGGTTTGGATCAAGGTGGTGTGGCTTATTACCACAAGTGTCACAATGGGGTGAGGGAGAGATGATGAGGTGTGCTCACACATGTGTGAGCACACCTTGGATAGAGAAGCCATTGATTTTGGAGGCTGGGTGTAAGCAAGTGTAAGAGTTAGTGGGGGTAGGTGGGATCTGACACATGTGTGAGAGGAGGTGAGAGAAGGGCTTATGATACTTGTCATTATGAGACAATTTGGGGAGAGGTGAGTGAATTGAAATTTGGATGATAATGGTAATGATGGTTAGAAATGATGGTTAAATCAATTAATTAAGGATTAATTAGTTTAATGGGGTAGGTTGAGTCAATAAACCATGGGTTTATTAACTAGCCAATAAAAGTTGGAGAATGGGATAATGAAGAT
Source organism: Sequoia sempervirens (assembly GCA_007258455.2). NCBI lineage: Eukaryota > Viridiplantae > Streptophyta > Pinopsida > Cupressales > Cupressaceae > Sequoia > Sequoia sempervirens. The sequence continues at coordinate 738,069,238 of VDFB02058242.1, read as the reverse complement.
CAGAATGTTAATTACTCAAAGATTAATTAACTCAATTGGGATTAGAAGGAATGGCGATAATGGTTCCATTATTTAATTAATTGGAAGAGTTTTAGTCTAGGAGGTGATATAATTAATTAAATAATAAAATATTTGATTAATCATAAGAAGATGGAATAATTAATTAAATAATAAATATTTAATTAATTAAGGTTGGGAAGGGGTGAATTAATTAAATAATAATATTTAATTAATTAAGAAGTGTTGTTAGAATTAGAGTGATTACATTTTTCCTCTCTTTTCAATGTGGCATCCATAGTGATGCTATATCAAAGAAGTTTAAAATTTTGCCCCAACGGATTAGAAAGTGGATTATGAGGTGATGCCCTCTCGAGCGGTAGAATAGAAAAATTTTGGAAAAAATATTTTCAATCAATATCTCAAAATAGAGGTGGGTTAGGGTGATATAGGATGATGAAGAAGAGAAAATCAACAAAAAATAGGAGAAGGAACGAAGAAACATGGTAAAAAATAAGAGAAATGAAAGACATTTGATGTGTCCAATATAAAAGAAATTAGGGTTTGGGGGGAGAAATCAGGGTTAATGCCTATAAATAGGCCTTGTGGGGGCCCAAAAAGTCATTTTCAACCTTATGTTTGGTGGAGAGAAGCTAGGAGGCAGTGAGGAGGTATGGCTTAAATTCCATGCCATCTGCATTATTCGAAGAGGGTTCACAAGTACCAATGGTTGGAGGATGTAGGTGACTCGGTATGTGCCCTATCCATTAGGTTTTAGGCTAGTTTAGGGGGGTGGGGATAGGTCAAATTGGTGTTTGAAGGTTGGGACAACGGGGGTGTGAGTTTATAGAGTTGCGCCTAAGGGCATGATCATGATGCTTCCATTGCAAAACATGACGCCTTCAAAAATGATGTGCTTGCTATGTATTTTGGCACTCATGTCAAAAAAATTAGCGCCTATGTGATACACGCCTAGCTAGTATGGGGATGGGGGGTCAAAAATTTTAGGGCTTCCGTTAAAGCGATGCTTTCGTCACTAAACATCGTGCTTAGGGGTAAAACTGTTGCGCCTACACAAAGCAACACTTGGGTTAGAAAAGCACATGCCTATGCCAAAAGAAATAGTGCCTGTGATAAAATGAAGGTACAACTTTACAAAAGTTGCAAATATGCAAGGGGTTTTGAATAAGAAATAAACAAATGATTTAAATGACTTATGTTAGTGCATGGGGTGATGTAGGAGGAGTTGAAGATCCTCCAGTCTCGGGAGTGGCAGATGGAGATTGTGACGACCATTTGGGAGTGATTGATGCTTATATACGATGATTAGCTTTATTTGATGGGCCTGTATTTTATATCACGAATGTCCCGGATTCGTGCTCATCGAGCACTGATGACAACATTGGTGATGCGGTGGCATAGTGAGACCAATATTTTCCATTTTCTTACAGGAGAGGCCACAATCACTTTGGAGGATGTGTGGAAGATCATTCGACTACTGATCATGTGTGGTGTGAGGCCTATCATTTAAAGGGTATTCATGACCATGGATTTTATCATAAGGGGTGTAGAGTTGGATTTGGAGGCTAGGAGGAGGCAATGACCAAAGCTGTCACTATTTACAACTGCATTGATTATAGGAACCTTGATGGTAGATAAGAGATCACGGGGGTTTGTAGTGGGTTGGGAAGGAGTGCTGGAGGGGTTGCTTGCAGACATGACAATATTTTTTGGGGTGCTATTGTTTTAGCAGATTTGTATCGAGAGATGCATTACATAGTATACATGGATGGATGGAGTCTAGGCGTGGGAGTGACTTTGCTACATGTCTAAGCTTTTGAGCATTTTGAGTGCTATGACCAGTGTGTGACATGTAGAGAGGGGACGAGATGCCATATGTGTTTATGTATAGTGGATTTAGTAGGCATCATCATATGGGGGAGTTGGATTATTGACAGAGGGTGATTGATGAGATTGATACTTTCATCTGGCGTCCATACCTTGACTGTGAGGTGTGGGAAGACAACCACTTGTATATTAGAAAATATGGGTAGAGGCAAATTTTTTTTGCACACAATAATAATATTTTATTTATTACACTCGCTTATACAATCATAGATTACATATGCCATTATATAGGAATTGGATCTCCTATATTATAGGAGAATTCCTATAATAAATCCCTTACATCAAGGGATAAAAGATAACCAAACTATAACAAACTCACATAAATATACAAGCTCCTAACAAATATTTTTTGTATGTATCCTATAATTCTAACAAACATGTGAACACTAACAATAGTTTTCCTATCATTCCCCCCCTTAGTGCGAACATGGTAAGAACTCACACTCCACTTGCAGTAAGCCCAACTCTCTTTAGGCTTATGATCTTGATTCAAAACAAAAGGCACCTCCCATCAACCTTTCATGGTTTTCACACAGGCTTACCAAAAACTTGGACATGAATAGGAACCCACCAATTGTCCACCTCGTGTGGTTTTTTGGATCCTCCCACAAACCCTTTCAAGATCCATGAATTGCATTACACTAGTGCTTTTGTTCATTACAATATTTTACAGTAGGGGGTTACATAAGAAAATAACACACATAGAAAATGAAATGCCACCAGAGCTGATAAGCGTCCCCATCGTTGGTGATTGACGAGAGGACGTTGATTGTCCTCTAGCCTTCGATGCTTCCAACCTCCAATAGTTTGCTATTTATTTAGAAAACTTGGCTTTGAGGCTCAATTTTATAATGTCCCCCCCCTCAATATGGACGTCGCATACAAGTGATAATGCATCCAATTACAATTGAGGCAATTTTTATTTTTGACCATTTTGATACAACAATTAAAGACTTGAGAAAGGAACCCTATTTTGAACAAATGTTACACCTTGACTTTAACAACACACTATTTTTAGTGGACTATAACACAAACTAATTTAGACTAAAAATCAACTCTACATACACTACCATTTTTTAAAATTAAATAAACATCCTAATACATATCTTACAACCCAAAATCCTCACACTTCTACTTATTCTAAATAGGATACAACTTGACTCAAATTTTGGTTAACACACAAAATAACTCCTAACAATACCTCTTTATCGACCAAAAAAAAATGATATGATGAACAAAGATGCTGCCTCACAAATGAAACCGAAACCTTTTGCATGCCGCATAAATCAAGCCAACAATCCAATGTCATACCCTCAACACTTCGAATTCATATATGGTGACAATATATGAATGTGTCAAACTCCAGATCCGATACATTCTATAAACATACCATGCAGGATAGAGATGTATGGCCCAACATAAAACCAACACCTACAACAACTGCCTCTTTATGGTTGCAAAGCTTTATCAAGAGCTCAAAGCAAGGAAAGACAACGCTAAAATCATCCAATCGGTTCTTTAATGCACATGGATCAAGTCGTGCCTCTACTGATCTTGGAATAAAGATCTTTGAAAGTGATTGAAACTCCTTCCCTGCGGCACCAGTGATCTCTTTTTATCTTGCACTTCTGATCACGCCAAGGAGAATATGTTCCTCCAACAGGTGCCGTGATTCAAACTCTCACACATACAATCTAAATCATCAGAGCAGTAGTTGCGAAGTCGATGAAAATAACAGAGATAAAATGCAAATAAATGTCTGGAGATATATTATCTAAAAATAAAATCACTCCCATGATATTCTCAACAATGAATACGCACAATCCTTATAATTTTGCTAGCGGCATTTGGAATGCTACAGGTTCAACCTTGTTGTGAACTTCTCTAACTACGCTTCCTTTCTTTTTGCGATAATCCCAACGATAGGCACAAAGAATATCAAAATTTACTCCTCCATGATAGTTGCCTGCTCTGATACCATATTAGAAAATATGTGCAGAGGCAGAAATTTTTGCACACAATAATAATATATTATTTATTACACTCGCTTATACAATCATAGATTACATATGCCTACATCAAGGGAGCTCTCCAACTGATTAGGTTGTCATGCAAATGATATTTTGTGTATAATTTAGACCTCCATGGACATGTGACAACTTCAAATTATTTTTCCACTATGGTTGATTAAAACTCAAATAGTTTGAGTTTGTTCCAAGTCATAGCCATTAGAACCAAGTTGTCATTGGGTGGATTCTCTATACCATGCTTCTTAACTAAGAAGTGATAAAATAATGTTTTGTGTATGACATTTAAAGCTTGCAAGCATATGAGTGCATACCCCTACAATCAAATGTAATGTCACCTTTTTGCACCTGATCAGTTGGAGAGCTCCATTAGCCTATTACAAGGTTCTCGTAGGCTAAGGAGAACTCCCTTAAGAAATCCATTACATCAAGGGATAAAAGATAACCAAACTATAACAAACTCACGTAAATATACAATCTCCTAACAAATATTTTTTGTATGTATCCTATAATTCTAACAAACATGTGAACACTAACAATAGTTTTCCCAACACCATAAATGCCATACATATAGAGGATACATTATCTGATTGGAAGGACCCTGTGATTATTGAAAGGTATCTCCCTATTTGAGTATTGCGACAATTTGGTTAGAGATAGACCGAGCCACAGGCAGAGGCAATTTTTGCTCGGGCAATGCAGGAGAGGTGTATATGGCGTGGATATATAGAGTATGATACTACATTTTAGAGTTGGAGAGACACACCTATAGTTGCATGAGATTCACGACCAGGGGTTGTAGATGTAGGGACCAACCCTGAGTATGATACATGGTGGGAGAGGCATAGGCCTATCTGTCTGACCATCCCTCATGGACAATTAGTAGTTGTGGAGAGCAACAACAATGACAACAATGATAGTGGGAGTGAGATGGTAGCAGTAGCAACAGTGGAGGTAGTGATGATGATGAGGAGAGCATTGACATGGATGATGGTGGAGATGAGTAGCGTCACCGAGTGCGACAGAGAAGCACTGATGTGCAAGCATAGGTACATGCCTTGACTGTAGAGAGAGATTGGCTTTGATAGGAGCAAGATCAAGCTAGACATGATCATTTGTAGGTGGTTGGGTAGTGAGACATGGCTAGGGTAGACATGGTCTGACTACAAGGGTAGGTGGATGTTCAGTTGGCCATAGTGACAATAGAGAGAGATGCAGGGAGGGTCGAGGTTGCCAGTTTACATGCATTGTTGGATGGCAGGGGTGGTGGAGACAGGGGAGGAGGGGGAGATGATGGTGGACAAATGGATGTGATCATTGTAGAGTGAGATCAACTACAGAGAAATGTAGATAGATTGAGGAGGGAGCGAGACACAACTTGCCAGTTTGGAGGGGATGGTGGATTAACATATGCATTTTTAGAGTATGGATGAGCCACTAGAGAGGTCGAGCAGTGGGGGAGACTATATGAGGAGGCTGTCTTAGTAGATTAGAGGGTGGCTAGTGTTACTATTAGCAGTATGCGACTAAGTGCCATAAATGTGAGGGTCAAATGCACAAATGTGAAATTGCCATGGGGTGCAATTTTACAATATTACAGGAAGCATTCCAACAACATCCTGTTATGTTGCCAAAAGATAGATGAAAAAATGAGAGTTAAAGAGATACTTTTATAGAGGTGAGAGGGAAATTAGGGCAACCAAGTTTGAAATCTTTTCCCTCCAAGACTCCCATGCCCCCTTCATGAACTTTTGGTTTTACTTTAAAATCCTTATGTCTCCCCAAGAGTGGTGTCCACCTTTTGAGGCTTATAATTTGGCTTTTTAAAAATAACTTTATTAATACCTTTACCTAGACATGAGAAAAGGTATTTTTTGATGACCCCATAACACTCACTTAAGTTATAAAGTGACTTTATAACATAAGTGATGGAAGAATACAAATATTAATTTAATTAACCTTAGACTCACTAACGCCTAAACTGAAAATATAACATTGTTGCAGTAACAAAGGCCGAGACCAATTTCCAAAAATACACTTACTAAAAATAACAATTGCTAAAAAAAGTTAAGTGTTCCCAAACACCAAATTGGTACAATTTGAGATGCATTGAGACTTACTATAAATAGTAAGTACTAAAAATGGCCACTACTATAAATAGTAACCCTTATCATAAAAGCATAAAAATTTACTACAAATCTCATGTACTAGGCTTTGAGTCCTGTAACCAACACCACTTAGCCTACGAGAACCTTGTAAGAGGCTAATGGAGCTCTCCAACTAATCAAGTGCAAGAAGGGGACATTACATTTGATTGAAGGGGTATGCACTCATATGCTTACAAGCTTTAAATGTCATACACAAAACATTCTTTTGTCACTTCTTAGTTAAGAAGCATGGTACAGAAAATCCACCCAATGACAACTTGGATCTAATGGCTATGATTTGGAACAAACTCAAACTATTTGAGTTTTAATCAACCATTGTGGAAAAATAATTTGAAGTTGCCACATGTCCATGGAGGTCTAAATTATGCACAAAATATCATTTGCATGACAACTTAACAATTGATCTCATACATTTCATTCAGTTCTCCACCAACCTACTCCCAAAAAAAATGGTATGAATATGCATCATACATTTCATTCAATTCTCCACCAACCTACTCCCCCCAAAAATGGTAATATGAATATGCACCACTATCTAGGCTATCTTTTTCAACATGCTCATTTGAATAGACTTATTCATGACATTCCACTTCTAGGCAACACTACTACACTCAACTCACATTTTGTAGATGATAGCATGTTGTTCATACAAAATTTTGAGGAGGAAGTGAATAATATTGGATATATTGGAGTTGTTCTGTATTGTTTCAGGCTTCAAACTAGCAATGCACAAAACTGAATTTATAATGACTCGACTCAACCCTCGACCACCTTGGATCCCTAGTGAATTGTGTGAAGTGAAACATGGCATTATCATGAGATACCTAGGTATCCCCTTTAGCATTGGAGTCTTGCTTAAAGAGATGTGATCTTGGTTCTTACATAAAATTAAGAAAAAACTTTTGAATTGAACAAATAAGTTCCTCTCTATGGTTGGTAGAATCCAAATAGCAAACAAAATTCTTTTGGCCAGTCATGTCTACATCTCCTCGTGTTGGCTACCCTCTAAAACATGTTATAACCAGTTGACTCAGCTTATCAAAATCTTTCTTTGGGATAAATGGGGTAATAAAAAAGGTATGCCTATTACTTCGTGGACTCACTGCATTCAACCAAAAGAGAAAGGAGGGTTGGGAATTATAGACCCATATACTTAGGCATTTGTTGTTGGAAATAGGTTGCCATTTAATTGCAAATCCTAAACATTAATTATTTCATGTATCTCCTAGGATTCTTGGAATGTGTTTAACAACACTAAGATTAGGGATGAGATTAATTATTTGGATGAAATAAATCATGAAATTGACATTTGTAGTTATTCCTAAATAATAGGAGCATGTGGGTGCACACATGGAAAGGTGAAACTCACCTTGAGTCCAGTTAACTATACAAAGTAACAGTTAACACTTCTGAATGCATGTAAAGATCCTAGGAGTTAGGATTTGGTGTTTGCATGCTTGAAGTTCAGTTAAGTTCGCTAAGTTCTACCAGATAGTTCAATGTACCGGGCCACCAAAATTAGTTTAGTTCTCGGGCCTCACTACCGTCTGTTAAATTATCTTCGCCAGATGCATGTTGGTTATTTTGAGTTGCATGTAGTTAGCTTCGCTAACTTGTAATGCATGGCTGAAATAACATTGAGTTGTATGACGATAACGTAGTGGACTACCTCCGCTAATCGAAGGGATGACCATTCTTTGGGAATGGTGTTGAGTAAATGTTTCAGTTAACAATAAAGCACTTGAAGCCAACTTGGGCGCCCAAGATGCTTTATTGGAATTAACTCCAATGCATGATAAGATATTTCTGATGGCTCAGTTAAGTAGCTTTAATTGTGGGTGCCATCTTTGAGGAATAGCTTTGGAATTATCACCGAAGTGAAGGAGAAGTTGTAGCTTTAGTTTGGGACACCCAAATGCATGATGCACATGTTGTAAGCTTTAGTCTTCACTGAAGAACTCTACTTGAAGGAATATGGCGTACCTTTTCAAGGGCTTGAGATTATGCATTGTAATTATCACCATTTGATTATTACAAGGTTGCATATTGTCTATATATCTCATTCAAGTTGAATAGAGTTTTGAGATTGGTTATTGCAGGTGTGAAGAAGATTGGTAAAGACAGAAGAAGCATTCTCAAGCAAGAATTGGAGCTATTGTAATTTAGAGTTTGAATAATAGAATAATTCTTGGTGGAGTTTTTTCCCGAAAGGGTTTCTCCACGGTATATCTTGTGTGATCCTTCTATTATCCTGTCTAGTTCTTCTAAATAATTCTCTCTACATTCTACAACGGTAAAATGGATTAATCAAGATAATCATCCACAAAGAATTTATGTAACAAAGAAAAGACTTACTTAGAACAACAATATTGAAGTTTTACAGAGTATTAAGCTAAGAAAACACCTCATTTTTCAACATTTGTCTCATAACAAAATGGATTGTGAGAGCCTTAGATGGCAATGCTCTTTGGAAATATCATGTTCATCACCGCATTCAAATAGCCATTATTGGGCACTCTTGGGACTTGGTCAACTGGAAAGATAAAATTCTTCTTGCCCCTTACTTTAAAACACATGGTTCTGCCAAAATGATATCCAAAATACTAACTTGGTATGATAAAAAATTGAGTCATGGTTTGAGTTTCGCCTCCTCTTCCATTTGGTGGAACCTTGGTCTAGCAAGATAGTAGTCCTTTGGACATTATCAAAATTTCAAGAGAAAACATCTCTTTAAAAAGACATTCAATTATTTTGAAGTTCAATTGGAAAACTTGAGTAGCTTAAATCTCAGGACTTCCCTCAGACCTCATCTCTCCATGTTAACTCTTGTCTACACTGGACCCTTAACGATTGGACTGAATTAACCTCAAATGACTCTCTCTTAATTATCTAAAGCTGATGTGGAAGCCAATTGATTGCTTGAAAAATTCATGTTAAAGGCCTTATTGGTGATTGACTCATCTTCCTGCTAAATTTTGCTAAAAAAAAAAGACTATCAAACATGCTTTTTGGTTTTGTCCCCATGCTAAAAATATCTGGAACTTTTCTTCTCCAACTTCTTAGCGATTTTTCCTTAGACTTGGTCTTGGAGAACTGCTCTTGATGGTCTCTCCTCATCACACAATATTCTGACTCATACCTTCAGACACATCACTCAAACACATTTGGAGATTTAGATGTTCGACGACTCTCTTTTGCACCTTTCACTCATTGCAAGTTGAATCAATTATTATGTGTTGATTTCTCTTTGTAGATCCATGTTCTCCATTCTATTATCCAGGCTAATTCCGATTTCAAAAAGATATTGGATGTTCTTTAGAAGCAGCTCAAAGATTTTGAGGCAAAAACTTGAATGCAAGCAGGCAGCAGATTTATTCAAATTGGAGACTAGTGAATGACTACTTTGGATGACCTTTGTGTTGTAGATTCCGTTAATCAAGATTATTGCGTGTTGGATGGACCTTGCTACTATAGTTGGCTTCTTCTTGCTGTTCTGCATGGACAACATTGCTGTTGTTTTCATTTTATTATGTTCTCATGTGAACTGCTATAACTCAATGTGTTTTAATACTAGTGTCACTCCATATATTTTTAATTATTTTCTGCTGTGATTTTCACAATATACTGTTACACTATAATTTCCAACTCTTAATCCAATAATTTTTTTTTATAGGAGTCTCCTTCGTCTCCGAATCAATTGATCATACACTTTTGACATACTAAACTTATTGTAATTAATTCCATAAGATATAAAACATTGCTCCATTATTTCAATTCACTTTAAAGAAATATGATTTACAACAAGAACTCTTTAACATATCCTTTCCAAGCAAAAATGCCATTTGCTAATTTAATTCATTGTTTATCATTAGATTTGCGAGGAAGCCGGAACCTTTCCCAAGGGAGTCTCCGTCGTTGTGGAAGTTTCTTGCCTTTCTGATGGACAACGACAATCTTTTACATGCCACGTGTTGATATCAGGTTCTCTGAATTGAAAAATAGCAAAGCGTTAGCCTTCTAATATCGTTATACAACTGACATTAACACATTTGTATAGGGTCACCAGACGCCATGAAGACAAAGGCTCCATCATCCTGCTAATGTGGCTCCTCTTGTTTGCGATATTCTAAGGGAAGGCACAGTGAAGACTAACATCTTGCCCTACACACTTCTCGGTCTTACTTGGTAAGAGCATATTTTACTGCAATACATTTTATAGCGTTTTAGTTCTACTGTGGCAATATTTCACTGCAACACATCTTATGGCGTTTTACTTGGTAAAAGCAATATTTCACTGCAATTCATCTCAATTTTGCTGACCTTTTCAATCTCTTGGGCTTGCGTGTCATAGGAGATACTACCTGGGGTTAGCCTATGGCTTACTCGGTCACTTTCAATAAGTGAAGCTTTGTTTATCCAATTTTAACACTAAAAAATTCATATCTCCTGAAAGGCTCTGCTTTAAAACCTATTATATCCATCGAGTTCATTCTATCGGACAAGTCAACTTGTATGAATTCATTTTTCTTGGGTATGCTTTGATTTTTCCACACTTTGTTTTGCTAATTTTTGAATCTTGTTTGGTGGGAGTTACTATTTTTCTTAGAGTCTGACATATTCATTGTTTGGATCTCTCAACTTAGAGTCTAACAGACCCAATAAAATCATTGTATATTGCCACTTTGAAGATTTAAATCTGCATCTCTAACATGAAAACCCATTGACTTAATCAATTGGGCTCAATCCCTTTGAAAATTTTGTGTGGTATGTTGTTTGGGTGTTGTTTATGATTTTGTACTGGGTATGTGGTCTGCATTTCCTCTTATTGGCTATCTTGTTGGCTTTTCTTTTTGACTTTTTATCGGGTATGTGTTCTGCATTTAACTTTCATTTGGATAGTTTTTGACTTTTCTTTTCAATTTTGTATTTGGTTTGTGTTCTTCATTTCTATCTTATCTGAGTATGTTATTGGCTGTTATTTTTAATTTTGTATTGAGCATGTATTCATCATTTTTATTTGGGTATCTTGTTCGCTTTTCTTTATGATTTTGTATTCGGTATGCATTCTCATTTCGCTCTTATTTGTGTATCTTGTTGGCTGTTTTTGTTTTATTTATTCCGTATTGAGTATGTGTTCTATATTCCACTCTTATTTGGGAATCTTGTTGGCTGTTCTTACTGGGTATGTGTTCAGTGTATACACTTGGTTGGGATGTGGTTTAATGCTAAATTGGTGGGAGTTCGCCACTGCTCCCCCAGGTTTGATTTTGAGGACCACTTGAGGCTGAATTTTCCCACAGTGACACCATTCCAGGGACTTAATCATTCCGGGGTTAAGAAAAAGGGACTTACATAAATGACAAAAAAAAAATTCGTGTATTATATCTTTTTTATTGTTCTTTATTCTGATTCAGTGTCATGTTGTTTTGATCTGGTGAATTCCTACCATTCATTTGGGTCAAGAATGTGGACGGTATGATGTTAAAATTTCAATTGTATCTCTAGGAACCTCTAGCATATTTTTTCTCTATTCTTGTTGTAGCTCGGGAAGCGATAAATTTCAGCATGCTGTCTGGCCTTGGCGGAAGATGAGTGTTATTATATTTCATTGAGGTTTCAACCATCTTCGTATTGAATTTCAAAATTTTCAAGGTGATTGCATCTTTAGGCAATGGTTCCATGGAGGGCGCTTCTGTACTTTTCTCAGCTGTTGCAGTCAAAATATTTTGAAGCGATTTATGAAAAATAGTCCACTGTAAGATGGAATTTGATGCTTATGCTACAGCATTAAAGGAACTCTGCACCATGAAAAATAGTCCAATGTAAGATGGAATTTGATGCTTATGCTACTGCTACAGCGTTAAAGGAACTCTGCACCCAAGACTATCACTAAAAAATATCTCAGTTAAAAGTTTCTGTAACGTGAAATTTAATGCTTATGATAAAGTTTCGAAGGAACTCCACGGTTAACCCTATAACTTAGTGCAATGTATCTCAGAAAAAAAGTAAAATCTCACCACATCAAGGCTTCCTTTTGGCCAGCAAATTACTTGAAACCTCTTTTCAGGCATTTCAATCTTCAACCCTTCACTCTAGCCGCCTGAAAAATCAACACTCCGAGTTTTAGGGCAATGCTTACTCCGTTTTGGATGTTTTGTGAGACGGTCACATCTTAAGAGGCTTGAAGCCAATTATCCATTTGTGATGTTTTGTGAGAGGGTCACATTTTGGATTAGCCTATTTTGGTGTTGCAGTTCTAAGCCTGGCTAGAAGAACCTTTTTTCTTAGGACTACATTGTTGTTATGACATCACCCTTGACTGATTTGGAACCCAAAAATTCCTTGGATATATTTGAAATGCCTAGTGCGTCTCAGTTCTAAAAATTACAATATTGAAAAATCAAAGCACATATCAATTGGCTCAAGGTTCGTTGTTGACGTTGGGTGCTATACAACTCGCGAAGGTTTCAATCAACCACAATGTTAGGATCTCCAGTATGGATAAAAATGATGAGGCTAGCTGCAAGTTTTGGGCAGAGTGGCTACCCCTGAGATGCCGCATCTTAGCGAAAAGGAAGTAAGGTTATTCGGTAATTTTGGACAACCCCTTAGGGGCTTGTGGCCTTGGCATCTAAGCCAAAGGGGATGTATGATATGTGCAGTTGAAATTAAGTGTGTAATCCATCATGAATAGTGTTATGGTACATTTTGTGTACCTTTTTTAATAAAAAAGAGGGGTAAAAATTTATTAAATCAGAAAAGCAAGAGTACACAAATCATCTATCAACCCTTTCAAGAGGGACCAACCAACCCAAGCAATTAAATCAAGAAACATCATACAATACCAAAGCCAATGAAAGACCCCCAGATCACCACCTACAGAGATCTATCCTCAAGAATCAAATTTTTCAATTGCTGAGAAAACTCTGAAGGTAAATGTTCCCAGCTATCAACCCCCCAATCTCCTAGCCAAACAATCAGCCACTCTATTCCACTCTCGCAGAATGTGGATAAACCGAACATCATCCAAAGAATTGCTGAGCTGATGAATCTGGTGCACCACCGACTGCAGCTGTCAATTAGCATCATCAATCTCCCGCCTATTCAACATATTAATCAGAATCTGAGAATCCAATTCACAAATAATTCTACTCCAGCCCATAGCACACCCCCTCCCCTCTCTAAAGCTGTAAGGCTAGCCTGAGCTTCCACAAGATTATTAGACTGGTGCCCTTGGAAGAGGGATAAGAAGAACAGAGTATGAACAGTCCCTTCCAAAATACATCTTGTGTACTTAAGAGATAAAGTGATTTTGAAAATTTGCTTTAAGTTTCTAGGACGACCTTTTTTATTCTAGAGCTATTTTTTTAAATGGGTGCAGTTTGATTCATGATTTTTGTGCTTACCTGCAGCAAAAATGTTGCTTAGAGTCCCTGCAGCTACTTCTGTTGCTATATCATCTTCGAGGCATCTAGATGCTTTCAAGGATAAAGCAGTGGGGAATCATTCTTTGGGCCAGCTGTCATATCAGAGACAAAAGAGAGATCTATTTAGCATACGTGCCATGAATGTAGAGACCAATAGTAAGCCTGTCACAGGCGTTACCTTTGAGCCTTTTGCTGAAGTGCAAAACGAGCTTGTTCAAGTTTCTGAAAACTATACTCAATCCTTTGCACGCCAAAGGTTTGATGATGCATGTGAAGCCGCTTTGAATGAACAAATCAAGTATGTTTTCTGGTTCTCGTTGTTTTTTTCTCTTTTAAGTTTTATTGCTCTTTTAGGTGTATTAAATAAACATTTAACTTACATGAAGTGCTTGTTCCCTTGCAGTGTGGAATATAACGTTTCATATATTTATCATGCTCTGTTTGCCTATTTTGACCGAGACAACGTTGGTCTACCAGGATTTGCGAAGTGAGAATTTCGATCCATTTATCAAAAGATTCAAAACTCTAGCATAGTTTCTATTCTAATGTTTAGTTTTTAGTTCTTTCAACTAGATCTTTTCCTTTTGTCTCAAATTTAAACTATTTGGAGAAAGAAAACCTTAAAATGATGGTTTTTCAAATCTTTATATTGTTATCACTGTTTTCCTCTTCTCTGGCTAATAAACTTCTTTACTTCATAAATCAAAATAATCTAACAGGTAGGCACTACCCGTCTACTAAAGAAAAGGTAAGATTGTGCCTGCCAGGTCAATTCATGTCTCTTTACTGCTGGCCTCCCACATCTTTTTGTAGCAGACTATTGAACAGGGAAAATATTAATGCCTAATTCCGTATGCTGCTCATCCAGAGTCATCTCCTCATACTGTCTCTCTTCATTTGTTTCTAATTGAAAGAGTTCCGACTAATCTAAACTTGGCTGCTACGTGCCCACAACTTCATGAGCTTGTGCCATCAGAAGATCTTGATTGACCTCTTGAAGCTTTTCAGAAGATTTATCTTCTTTGCCATAGTTGGTCCCTATTCTTGTCGGTTTGATTCTTCTCATTGGATTGGACTATCTTCCTTTTACTTCTTTATTTCCTGGCACAAGCATGTGCCAGCAGCCAGACATTCATATTCAAAGTACGATCATTGCTTGGAAAGGTTGTTTCAACAAGTTACCTATGTTCTGTTAAGAAAAATGTTGAAAACACTACCCTGGTTTAAGAAAGGTACATGAAAGCTTTATTGGGTTGAAAAACCTTGTTTGCGTCTTGCTTCCGGATTACAGATAAAAATGGTGTGAGACATTTTAAAGTTTAGGAAAACTGTTTCAACTGAGTCAAGGATAGTAATCATTTACTCATGTCTAAATTGATAAAGAACCTTTCATAATTCGGGTTTAGCATGTACTTTCTGATGCATAATGTGAACAGAAATGATCCAAAGTGTCCCATTTCTTCTCAAAACCAGCTCCTGCTTGAATTCCAGAGGAAGTTAGGGTTGTGGATGGAGAATCCTCGGGGACTGAAACTAACAGTTCCCTTATTGACCAAGTTCTGTTTTGTCAATCCTTGAAAATTCAGTCTACTTCTTCAATGTTGAATGGTACTAGAAAATAACCGCTGAAAATAATCTTCACAGCTAAACCTCTGTTAAGTTTTTTATTCCTCACTATCTATGCTCTGATGGTTTCATTTGTCATTCCATTACCCAAGAAATGACATATCAAGGCTTTTCGATTAAGCACTTGAAATATTACTGTTAAAGCCTCTTCAAATTAAGAAGAAACCATATAATCAACTTTGGAAAATCCTATCACCAACTGATGACAGTGCTAATTTTTCATTGTATTTTTTCTTAAGAAGAAACTCCAAATCTTAAAGCATTGAAAATCGGCCATAGCCTTCCAATCAACACTGACACTAATTTAATCAGTTTTTTAAATTATCCAAATTGAAATGCTTAAATGGCTTAAAGACTTCTGATTAAAAGCCATTTAAGCCAATGCATCTACAAAACTATACTATACTATAGACAGAATGGCCATACAATAATGCTCACCCTAGAATAAACCACCAAACACCTTCAGGCATAAATGGACCATACAACTACATACGAGTGAGGTCAAAGTGCGATAAATATCTGGTTCGTGGCAGCCAACACAAACAATAACAGAGCACAGTTTGATCTATCTCTCATATGCATAGACTATAGGATACTAAGCCAAGGCAACGTAAGTTACACGTTTCAGTTTTTGTGGCAATTGCCAGTACTATTGACATTGATCCCTAGGAAATAGGTCAGCAGTAGCACTCTCTTGGCAAGCACTTCCTCTCCTTGGATATAACATAGGTAGTTCAAACAAATTCGGATCTCATTTGGATTGAATTCAAGTAGAATTGCACTAGAAAATGATTAACTTTGAAGTTTCATGACGTGCATTTGCATATAAGCTAATCTTTGCTCCTTTTGAGCCTACCAGGCGGCAGGCATAGACAAAGAGGTAGTGAACTGTGCTGCCACCATACAAGGCATACATACCCTGCACCTCTCTGGATTCAAACCTCTGGCTCCTTTGGATTACACAAACCTACAATATCGGGTCCACTCTCACTGTACATGTTGGGACCAAAGATCTTACATGCTTTTTTTCTTTATACTCCTTATGTCATGTCAGAAGATGCATTGGTGAGTGTTGGCTTGGATTCTGAGATATTAGTATGGCTTTCAAAACAAGTAAATTTTCCTGTTCTTTTTTGGCAGATACTTCAAAGATGCAAGTGATGAGGAACGTGACCATGCAGTAAAGCTAATGCATTACCAGGTAGAAAATTTTAAACTCAAGATGTCTCAAGCCAGAAGTTTATTACTTTCTTTTGTTTATGATTTTTAGTCATTTATATTGGGTTAATGTCCTCAATCTAAATAACCTGTTTTGAGGATTCATCGGAGACCAGAACATACGTGGCGGTAAAGTAAAACTTCAATCCATATTGATGCCTGTGATGGAGTTTGATCATCCAGAGAAGGGGGATGCCTTATATGGTGAGTTCGTTTCTTGAAGAAGTTATAATAATGCATTTTTCTTGTATAAGAATTCCTAAATGCTAACAATTATTTGGTTTACAGCGTGTGAGTTGTGTACTATATTCTTTAGAGAATCACACTCTAAACTTTGTATGATTTCATTTCATCACCTACATTTCTAATTCCTTCATCTCAAGCTTTTCTTTCGGTGATAGCCATGCTTGATTGCATTTCATTACCTAAACTTCATATTCCTTCATCTCACTTGTTATAACATTTTGTTGTGGTGACAGCCATGGAGCTTGCATTGTCTTTGGAAAAGCTCAATAATGAAAAGCTTCTCAGATTACATAGTGTATGAGGAATTTTAGGATAACATGAGCTTATTTTATAACATGTTGACTGTTGGTTTCTTGGTGTCATTTAAATTGTATCTTGTTTTCTAATTTTTTATTTATCTACTGTTTTCTACATTGAATTGGATGGTTTGTGTTGCAGGTTGCTGCACAGTGTAACGATGCACAAATGACAGATTTCATAGAGGGTAACTTCCTTGCAAAGCAGGTAATCTAATTTGTGAATTGGACATATAATTCAAGGATGGTTTTCTAATTTGTACCAATGGTTGTGCTTCTTGTTTTATAAGGTATTTAATGGTATCTGTTTGTCTGTTTGCTTTATAGGTGGAGGATATTAAAAAGGTTTCAGAATATGTTTCTCAGTTGAGAAGAATTGGAAAAGGACACGGTAAGGGAGTAACTCAACCTGTCTGAGCGCATTACTATTATGATCCAATTCATAACCTATGATTTATCCATTTTGTATATTATCTGATAAATTACAATTCCTCGATAATTAAGCTGCTAAAGAGGTTTTTTGAAAATTGGTCTGGGAGAGCCTTACCAGCAATGAGAATAGAATCTGCAAACAGTCTTGAGATGTCTTCCGTCCCCGTTTCAGTCAATTTGGCATCCTAGTACGAACTACGAAAATGAAGTGTTTTTAATGGAATGCTAAATTGCGTTGTTTTCTTAACAGGTGTATGGCACTTTGACAAAATGCTTCTAAATGGAGCAGATGCTGGTGGAGGTGGTGTTGCAGCTGCGTAAGAAGCATAATTTCTTTTGATTTGAGATACCAGAATTTTCTATACCTTAGCTTTTCATGCAGAGAGATTAATAGTACTGAGAATTATGTCTTGCACCTAGCATTCCTTTATACTTTATTCACATAACTGCATAATTTTGACATGAACCATTCCAGAGATTATATCATTCGAAGGCTATTTGTTTATTTGATTTTGATTTTAAATGACATGGGAAACTACTTTGTTAATATGGTTGCCACCAACTATGCAATGCTTTGTACACTTGATTTTAGTTTAATCTGTAGATGTTGAGGAAACAAATAGACTTCTTTTGGGTTTTGGGAATGGCTTGGGAACTCTAGAACGTCCTTGAGACATGTAAGTGAAAAGTCAATATTTTTTTAAAAAAAAATCTTTTTGATTCATGTCATAAACCCCAACCCAAATGGTCTATGGGCCCCACCTAAATTCTAACCATTCACAAAAAAATATTAATAAGCACCTAAGCCTCGTACCAAATCACTCTCAAGTTTCAAAATAGTAAGGACTTGGTGTTGCAAAAAATAAAGTGGTAAAATTTTGAAAAATGACATGCACCATGAAGGTTTCTGTAGTTTTAAAGGCCTTAATTTGTGCTTGGTGGTGGGGGCTTTGCTCTTCAACCTTGCTTTGTATCATGACATGGAACCCATTGGGGACTTTGCCCCTTGACCCCATTGAGGACTCAACCTTAGACCTCCATAAGGGGCATTGCCCCTCAACCTTGCTAGGGGA
>VDFB02058242.1:738027539-738041143 GCA_007258455.2 Sequoia sempervirens | reverse complement strand
ATCGACAAAATCGAACAAATGGGTAATGTTAAGTTCTCTCTTAGCTTTCCAAGGACATAATTTTTTTCACTTTCTGACAATGTGAGGGCTTTCATCCATAATTTCTTTGTTTGTATGTCTATTTTTTGGAAAAAAGTAGTGTTTGGTGTTTTTTCGTTATAAATTAACTGTTCATCAAAATTTCAAATAAATTACATTTTTAGAAACTAGACTCCATTCTACAAATTTTAAAAAATAAAAATTAAAAAAAATCTATTACTTTCCAAAATTTGTAGGGGGAGCACGGCCAAAATTCTACTTTTTAGGAAGTGCCCACTTAGAAAATTAGTAAAAAATCAAACATTCATTAAAAAATTATCAGAAAAATCATGCATCAACTAGATAATGTTAGCTAACTTCTAACCATAGCAATTTTAAAAAATACTACAAAAAGGTTCACCGTGCTAGGGTCGTACAAGAGTTGCTATGTTATGTTTTTTCTGAGAAAAACAACAACAATTTATGTACATCCCTCTTTTGAACCCCTTAATCTCAACAATTTTCAAAATAAATTAGTAGTTTAGAAAGTAGACTCAGAGCACTTCGATCCTTGTTTTTGTTCCATCTCAAAATTTTGAGTGTAGTTATCCTCAATTTCACGTCCAAGGTCAATATTTGCTGATTTTAGAAAAAAAAGTGGCCACTTAAGCCCCCTTTTTGGGAACCATCTTGGTGCACTTACCCTAAAATTTGATTGCTCAATTTGTTGCTCTAATTTTTGTTTGCAAATTCTAATGTTGTCTCTTTTTAGTTTCTACTCTGTGGCCAAATTTGGAACTATTTATATGGGTGCTTCACCTAGTTAATAAGTATAAGGAATGAAATTTAGAATTTATAAGCGTAGTTTCTTATTATAGGTGCCATTCTTTTAGCATCATGGGATTCTGTTGGGGCTTTAATACAATGGTTAGTGCATGTAATGTATTCTTACTCAATAGCTCAATGTTTGTATGTTGTTTCTTTGAAAGGTTCTGCTTTCTGTTTGTTAGCTCTTTCACAAATATTCTAGGCATTTATTTATTTTACATTGTAGCTATCTTTATGTAACTGGGAAAACATAGGCAAGTTTTCAGCGAGAAGCTGGTTCTAGTATACTGAGGACATTATGGAAAAATCCCTTCATCGATGCTGACATGCGTGAGGTTAATACTCAACAATCTCCTAGTTTTAATACTTGACATTTTGGTTGACATTTGGATTTTCATATTCAGCTATGGAACACTGGAATTTTATGGTGGAAAACAATATTGTACTGAGCTCTTTGTATGTTTAATGATGTGACTGTTGATCAGAGTGTTGTTTCAATGGCAACTTTTTGCATTGGTACTGCCAAAAATTGTTGGATCAGACATGTTCCAAATTGCTACATTTATAGATCTTTACTTCGCATCTTTCATTCCAGGTGATGCTACAAGTATTACATGTGAGTAATAGACAAACTTTCTGTTATTATGTTATATATGAACAGGAAAAATAAGCTTTCCAGTATTTTGAATTTTCCTTTTTCCTTTATGATTTTTCAACCCTCCAGTTAGTCCCTAATGTTCATGAATACTTCTATCATTCGAGGAAATAATTGAACTAAGGAAGAGTAGATCTTCTAGAAGAGAATCAACAAGTCATATTATTTCTTGACCATCTTTTCATTATATAGAGGAAATTACTAGTTTGAATTAATTGGTTGCAATATGCCAGTTGGAGCTTGGGGTGGAATTTGGAGTGGATTGCCACTTCTTTTTTCTACATAGTTATCTTCCAAATCATTGATGGATCAAGTATAAAATTTTCTTATATCTGTGCTATGAATTAAATTTATTAATTTTATATTTTGTTTACCTTTATTGTGTGAAATATGTTTGCATAAAAATTACCCACAATGAGTAGCATTTTGCTTACCAATTGATATAATTCCTCCATGAAGACACACTCTAAAGTTACAATATTCTGTTTCATTTGCAACTATGGTAGCAAGTATTATATCTGTAATTTTTCCTTTTTGTTGTCTATATAGTGAAGAGGAAATCTGGAACTTTAGAATTATAATAGTTATATATAATTTTGATACATTCACTATATCTAGCGCCTAAGTTTAGGGTGCCATAGTTGGAAAAGGAATTTTTTTTTTTTGAATTTTATCCTCTGTATTACTTGACTTTTTTGAGTTTTTGATGTGCAAATTTTCAAACCTTATTTTCAAGCTGTAGCTCCAAATTGGACAAGTGAAAGGTGAATTCCAACAAGGAAGAGTTTGGAGGAGCCGAAACCAATAGAGGTAGGAAAGCTGTGGATTTTCAAGGGGATTAAATGGGTCGACCTTATAGGAGGTCACTACCCTTCCAAAAGGACTGTAGTTAAGGAAGGGGAAAAATGTATAAGTATATGAAAATATGAGTATTCTATTTATATAGTGTTTGTAAGTTGTACAGTGTCACTGAGACATTGAATGTAACCAATGGGATTTTGATTTGCCAATGAAACTTAATGAAGTAAATTTTTAGAGTGGTTTTTTCTCCACTCATAAATACTGTGTTGTGGCTCCTCTTGATTTGTAATCTATTTGTGTTTGTGTCTGATCAATCATATTTGTTCAAGCATTTTAGTCTTCATTTCATGGTGCTTCTTCAACATTTGAATATCTATGATACTTGAAGTTTATATGCATAAATTTGTGAGGATTAATTAAGTTAGATTTGATTTGTAATGACTAAATATATGACTAAAGTAATGAATAAATACATGATTAAATTAATGACTAAATAAATGACCAGTTAACAACAATCAATGACTAAATAAATGACTAGTTAACAACAATTAATGACTAAATTAATGATTAAATCAATGACTAAATCAATGACTAGATAAATGACTAAAATAGTTTAGTCATAAATTTGGTTGCATTATAAATGACCGGAAATAAACTACCAATGGTCACGTGACCAAAATTAGTCATTTATATGCAATTTTTAGTAGTTTATTTAGTCATATATTGCTGTTTTTGTACTAGTGTTATAATATGATATTATTATATTAGTAGGAGATTTATGCAATAAGTGGGAGATAAATGCAATAAGTGGGAGATTCCATTTTGATTTTTTTTTAGCAGAAAAAAGAAAAGCCCTAATCGCTATCAAATCTTGCCCTAATTTCATTTTAAGAAACATACTCTAAAACTCTTTGTCGAAACCTTATTTTTAGGCTACAGGTCGCCGAATTGGAGAAGTGAAAGATTGTGATATGAAGGGATATATTCAGCCGGAGGATGGATGGAGGATGGATTGAGCAATCTTGTGGAACTAACTTTCATGAATACCAACGAAGAAGAGTTTGGAGGAGTAGTGAAGGATAGTGGCAATTTGATCCATCTTATTCGGCACCTCTCTCACTGTTTTCTTCCTTTGTTTTTTTTTTAAATTTTTGCAAAAAATTCTTTCTAAGGGCGCCCTATGTTCACTAGATCTTGGCCGAACTTTCATTTTAATAAACACATTCTAAAACCCTCATCAAAACCTTATTTTTAGGCTACAACTTGCCATATTGGAGAAGTGAAAGGTTAATACCAGCGAGGAAGAGTTTGGAGGAGCCAAAACCAATAGCGGCAGGGAAAGTAGCAAAAAACGGCTACAAAAAATGGGTAAGAGATGCTATAATGTAAAAACCTAAATGTGCTCATAATTGGATCTGTTTGTAATTTCATTTTTTAAACATACTCTAAAACCCTCGTCAAAACCTTATTTTCAAGTTGTAGCTCGCCAAAACGAAGAAGTGAAAGGTGAATACTAGCGATGAAGAGTTTGGAGGAGCCTTGGTTATTTTTTTGTAAGCGCATGGATGAGTGTATGTATTATGGAGTAGGGTGGGATGAAAAAGTTGTTGTTGATGCATGCAGGGGGTTGAGAAATTCATATTTGAAACCCATAATGTTGGGCTAAGGCAATGGTGTTGATCTAGTGTTACAACAACTACAATACATGGGGACCCACTCGAGTAGGAAAAGACCTACAAAGTTAACGTTAAGAGAGTTAAAACAATTAGAAGTATAGTTGGAACGTGGATTGAAACGAATTCAAATCAAAAGGGTGCAATTTAAGATATAAATATTAACACAACTATTACATACTATATGATATTTTAATGTTACGTATTTTCTAAATATTTAGAAGGTTGTTGCAATAAAAATGAAGTAGAATTGACATAGTTCTTCCTTGGTATCTCATTTCAGAAAGAACAATTATTTAAGGAGGCACTTGATCTTGAAGAAGAGGTGAAATTTATTTTTAATTTTTAATTTATATTTATTCTTTTGAATTGAAGTTTTTTTTTTTTTTAGATTGTAGGAATCGGTCAGGTATCCATCCCCCTATAAACTGTAGTGTGCTTGGTAAAAAAATTTCATGTGACCAGTGGCGTTGGCATGACACACCCTCTGGTACCATGGGTTTGGGGGGAGACTAGACCTCGTGACCTCTTGCCTGCAACTTGATGCTTTAGCTAATCGAGCTAGGCCCCTCGCCCTAGTTTACTTATTTGATATTTTATTGTTTATTATTAGTTTTTAAGTTTATGTTATTGTAGGTATTATTAGTTTATAAAGGGAGAATTTTATTTATTTTTAAATAAAACACCTTAAAATTTTTGCTAAGTTTGTCCCTTGGAAAGATAATCCTTGTGAAATTCTTCACTTTGAAAGGGATAAGTCATTTTGAACCACATTTGAAATCTCTAACTCACAATTTCTAGATGAAATTTCTAAGTCATTTTGATTGTGGGTAGGTACAAAGCAAGGAGAAAATGCAAAACTGGTGCCTTCTAGATGCATTTATAGTCCACCCCATGAGCAACAATGACATCATTGAAGACATGCATACAAATCAATGACTTTTTAGTTTTAGTTTTTTTTTTTTTTTTGTAAGCATAATAAATCAACAGTTTGCATACTGTGAAAGATTTTGTCTTCAAAACTCTACACATAGAGTTCTTTGTAACATATTTTATATACAGTGTGAATATACATAGAGAATTATTTTCAATCCTTTGAGTAGATTTGTTGAAGTTTTATGATTATTTCAGTTTATAAATGACTAAATAAATGACTACCATGACTAAATAAATGACTAAACAATGACTAAATAAATGGCTACAATGACTAAAATGACTAAATAAATGACTAAACAATGATTAAATAAATGACTACAATGACTAAATAAATGACTACCATAAATAAATAAAATGGCTACCATGACTAAATAAATGACTACCATGAATAAATAAATGGTTACCATGACTAAATAAATGACTACCATGACTAAGTAAATGACCAGTTAACAACAATCAATGAATAAATTAATGACTAAATATACTACCAAATTGATCAGTTAAAACAACCAATAAATGACTAAAAATGGTTTAGTCATAGATTTGGTCACATTATAAATGACTAGCAATAAAATACTAATGGTCACGTGACAAATTTTTAGTAGTTTTTTTAGTCATTTATTTCTGTTTTTGTAATAGTGACCTGTCCACTCTATTGGAATTTTGATCATCTGGCCCATCACAAACAAGATGAAAAATGAGATAGCATTGTTGATACAATCAACTGTATACTCATCAATATTCTTTATCACATCCACCAACCACATAGAACTAACTAGTAGAATAACAAGCCATAATACTGAATAAATTGACGCGAATTTTTTTTATCAATGTGTTGGATCTCCTGAATAGGAACATCATTAGAAAATGAGTCATTCAAACCCTCTTTTTCCACATTTAATTTGGCTAAAGGCTTAAACTTGTTCGCAATTGATCCTCACACTATGCTATCTATGACACCTTATCATGATTAGAAACTAATTCATCTTCATGCTTAATATCACTAGCTATTATAGACATAAGGGTTAATGTATTGTTTGCATTCACAATCATCTTCAAATGCCCCGTGTTTACAACAGATCTATCATTCTTGATGCAATGAGCTTTCATAATGGATTCAATTCCATCTTTAAACAAATGATAGCTATTATGTTCTGTGTAGAAAATGGCCTTTTTGTCATACAAGTAAGGAGTTCCTAAAACCATCCCACATATGTTAAGTGGAATTACATCCAACTCTACCTCATCTACAAATTTGGATGTGATTGCAAATCTGAGTTTACATTGTCTTGACACATGTAACCGAGCATTATCATGCACCCAACCCAATGGATATGGTTTTAGATGAGGTGTTGTTTTTAATCCCAATTGCCTAACAACTTGTTTAGAGATTAAGTTCACTTGTGATCCACTATCTATGAGTGTATCAATTTTAATTTGTTTTATGATAGTCGTTATATAAAATAATTTGTTCCTTTTATTTTCAATAGGGAACCTATTATACTTTAAAGAAGAACCAAGGGAACTAGTACTAGCAATAGAAATGATACCTTTTATACCCACAACTGTAATCTTGGTTTCATGATCAAAATATGATCTGAGGTCCTACATGATAGCTGCAGTATTTTGCTTACTCTTTCGATCCTTGAACCACTTTGGTTTCTGATCAGGATACAATTTCTAAAATTTTGCATCTTTGTGCCCTTTCTTTTTGTAGTGTGAGCAATACAACTTTTCCTCCTCTTTCTTCACAGAAGTTGTCCACTACATTTCCTTCTTCCCTTTCTTGCTTCCTTTATGCTTACTGGATTCCATTAAGAAACTGTCATGGCTATTCTTCGTGCTAGTTTCAAGATGTATTACTTGTACACTAACTTTTTCAAGGTTAGTTGGATTGAACATAAGTATTGTATGCCTCAAATTTTCATGTAATCCACTTATATACTTCAACAAATTTTCTTGTGTATATAATGGAATGCCCAAAATTAAAGCTCTTTTCCTAAATTCAAGTGTATATTCCTGTGCACTTTGTCCTTTGTCTTGCCTTAATGATTTCCAATTCATTATTTCTTGTTGCATGTGACCTAATGGATAAAATTGTTTCTTAAGTGCAGCTATAAACTTGAACCAAGAAGAAATAATTTTACCATATCAATTAAGATCTTCTTGAGTTTTGCTCTCCCAGGCAAAGAGTGGCTAATTAGATATTTGAAGTATCATCAATAAACTTTTGAATCCTACAATAAACTTAAATCTGATTTATCCAATTATCAAGTTTCTTTGCATCAAGTTCTCCATTATAAGTTGGTAATTCAAATTTAACATCAAGCTTTAACAAAGGTGTATTAGATTTAGGTTGCATAGGTTGTTTTTTATTTGAAGAGGAAGTAAACAAAGAAGATGAAGAAGATGGAGACAAAGGTTTAGGGGGGTCACCACCACCTCCTACTCCTTTACCTTTGTAATCTTTTGAAGAGGATTCACCTTTCTCCTTCTTCTTTGTGTCCTTGTATAGCTCTTCCAACATCATCTTCATGTCTAGGAACATTTTGCAAAATTGTTCTTCATTCCCAAAGATTTTAGAATTGGGAGAATTTCCTTCTTCTGGTTGTGCCATGGTTTGTCTTTAAGAAACTCACCTCAATCCAATCTCTAGATTAATCTCCTCAAGTGCACCTTCTCCTCGCTTTAATTTCAACTTGGCTAACATCCACCACTTGCACTTTTTCCTATTAAACTGCTCTGATACCAACTTGATATGAATTAAAGGTTTACAAAATACTTGTACTTAACCCCTAATTACAATTTTTTCCAATCACAAATAGATTTGTGTGGTTATGTTTATTGAACCATTGAAATTATAGAATTGAGTTCACTAAATCCTTTACACAACCTAATAACATTAACCAATTACTTAAATTTTGTAATTAAAACTCAAAGGAATTAAAGCTGAAAAAAACAAGAGAGAATAGAGAGACAAGAAGGAATTTTTTAACGAAGTTCACCCATGTGCTAGAGCTATGTCTCTAGGTTCGCTTATCAATGTAGGACCACTTTTATTAATGACATCAAGCTTTAATTTCCTTTCTACATCATCCAAGCTTTAGACTTGCATTACAATTTCTCTCATAGTCTCTCTCAACACCTAAGACTCTTTTGCATTCTCCTTTACTTGCATCCAAGGGATCGACTTCAAATTCCTTAGAATTCCCAATTATACTTTAAGGAATACAAGTTTACAATGTAATCATGCATACATTAGTCTCCAACCTTCTTTATTCCTCCAATGTCCTCCCTAAGCCAGAAACTCCCCCTTTTATACAATTTCACATACTATTATGGGGTTAACCATATTATCTCCCCAATCTCCTATATTAAGCCCTTAAAACCAATAAAATATTTTAAAAATCCTTTTTAAAAGTTTTGGGCTTAATATTTTATGGCCCTCATATAATTGAGCCCCTTTAAAATCTTTATGCATTTTATTTTAAAGGTTTCAGCCCATATATTTCAGGCTTAGTTTGTTTTGTTTTGGTTTAACCCATGTATTTCTAGTCCCCTTTGATTATAGACCATCATCACCAACATTTAAAAATAGTCGCGTGCTATATCCGTCAAGGAAATATGCATAACGCCTTTGGCTGAGTGTTGGAAATGTGTGGGCAGGGTGGCGGGTTCAAACCTCATCGCCCCCATTTCTGGTCTGTGAAGTTGATCTTCCTTAAATAACACATGGCTCCTACAGATCTCTAAGGAACCCACTAGCTTCAGTGGTGGAGAGAGTTAATAGGGAGGGGTTGGTCGAGGGTTCAACCCCCCTCCCCCTGCTATAAGACCACGTGGTGCCTTTTCTTTTGTACTCCCCTTGACACATGGCATGCCATGATTAGGCCACATACATAAGTGCCTTGTACATTCAACAACCCAAGGTGACATGTGTCAATCTGCTATTGGTCTGAATTGGCCACATCAGTGCCACCTTGTCTCGACACATTAGCATCGTGCCATAGTGACATCAACATCCGTACGTGGTCAACACTTATTTTTTGCAAACTTTGACCAACCATATCTAGCTCATACAGACTCTGTTTGACATGATTCAAGCAGCGCGAGAATCATCTCAGTGAACACTTTGACTTGGTACT
This sequence comes from Sequoia sempervirens, assembly GCA_007258455.2. Taxonomy (NCBI): domain Eukaryota; kingdom Viridiplantae; phylum Streptophyta; class Pinopsida; order Cupressales; family Cupressaceae; genus Sequoia; species Sequoia sempervirens. The sequence goes on along the minus strand of VDFB02058242.1, from coordinate 738,032,087 downwards.
ATTTTGATCAAATTGGCGATGATCAATTTTTGACCTTGAGTTTGCATCTAGAAACCCTAGTCCTGTTGAACTTTGACTGAGCATAAATTTTGCATCTGACCTCCTTTTGATGCTATTCAAGCTACGTTAGGATCGTGTCGACAAGATCTATCCAATGATGTTGGTTTTGTTGGATTCTGAGACTATGAAATTTTTGGGTCTTTTGGATCCTCTTGGATCATGTTCATTTGAAAAGAATGCATCAATGCTCAAATTTGACTCTTCACTTTCCTCTCTTTCCCTTTCAAAGACTATATTTTTGAAAAAAAACTAGACACGTGCAACTCTTCTCCATCTTGATTACACTATACTAGGTACTCAATTGTTGAAGCTTGCTATGAGTAGATTGTATTGCATTTTTTGTTGAACTCCTCAAAATTTCCTTCATCTTTTCTTTCTCTTGCTAGTAGTGTTGTTTTAATGAAGCTAGTTGTATATTCCATTGTCATTTGAGTAGTGAACTTGTATTTCAATTGATCACTCTTTAACAATTTTAATCTTTTTATTGGAATCCTTATTTGGTGACCTTGACCACCTCTTATCCACTCACATACAAACTAGGGTGTTAATCTCTATAGACCGGGTATTTAGCATTAATAGTTTTATTAAAATTTTGTTGTCTTTTAATTTCTAAACACTCACAGGACTTAATAGCACACACATTCGAATCCTTCCTTGTTCCATTCACTACTTGTGAAGGTTGAAAGACCAAAATAGGGGCTTGCCCTAAAGGAAAGCTCCTAAGTAGCCATCCCCTTTCTCCCCTCTTAATATTATAGGTATTTGAATTATCTCAAATACATGGGTTTTTGATGCAAGACAACTACCTCAAGACACCAAAAATAACATATAGGCATATCAACCCATGAATTTAAATTCAAACAACTTTGAAACTACACTCAAACTCATGACATACCTCTTTTTGAAAATCATTTTAAACCATTTAATGAATTCCTTTTCTAATGAAAACTTGGATAATGAAAGCCCCCACATTCATCTTCAAGAAAGTAAGAAGATCATAATTTTTACCCCATCAATACCCCTCTAATTTGATAGTTGAAAACTCAGAAAGCCCATAATTCTCCACAATCAACTACTAGCTACACACAACATCAAACTGTTGCTACAACACCCAAAACACTCAACCAAGAGATTTGTTTTAAAATTATGAATTCAAACCATGGAGGGTGCATTCCAGAGAAATAAAAATCTCACATCATTTTACAATCTTTGAAATATAAATCTAATTTTTCAATTTTCAAATTTGCAATGTCTCAAAAACAAGTTACAAGAAGCACACTAGCTACAACCAAACTCTGCCACAAACAATATTGTTCATCTAACCACTAAAAATCAGATTTAAAATCTTCATAAATAGCTACAGGCATCAAAAATTACATCTCCACTATGTTACTCCATCCTCTCAACTCTTTGGTTATTTTTCCTTGTTCCTCCTTCTCTCATTTTCTTCATTTTACCTTCCTTTTTCTATCTTAGAGCTTCTAAAACCTGTCACTTTTTTCCTATCACTTCTCCCTCATCCTTGTGAATCTTCTAAAATAGTTTATGGGTTTTATGTGTCTCCTTCCTAGTTTTCTAAAACATTTTGAATTTTTTCATTTCATTATGATAAGAAAAGGATATGCCTAGTTTACTAAGACTGGTTCTCTCAGATTTGACTTTAGGCCATCTTTCTCTACCATGCAGTCCACCTTCAGAATTATACCGCCCTTACTCCTTGGATGTGGGTTTCCTCTTCCTGGCTTGAGCATTCAATATCCATTAAAAAAATATCTTCTCGCCTTACACCCACTCTCTCCATTCCATCAATACCCATCATTCCAATCCTCCAACAAAATGTAATTTTAAATATTTTAAATGGAGTTACAATTTTACAATAAATGCCCACTCACAGGCTTGGGTACGAAAATTTTCCTTTTTGAAAAATTAACACTTCTCAAATATTTTTAAAACAATAAAAAAGTGAATCAATTAATTAATTGATTGTTCACAATCCTGACACCAAACCTTATTGCATTGGAGGAGTTGAGGATTTAAAATAAATGTGCTTGTAAGAAAAATCAAAACAAAACAAAAACATGAAAATTTAATTTTTTTTGGTTGTTCAGGATTGCCCGTGCACCCAGATGCTCCTGCATTTAGCACATCGGGTAGAAATTTTGTGAGCATAGGCTCACAAAAGTAGAGTAGAATGGTAGAACCATTCTTCCAGATTGCAAGAAATCTACAGTGAACTCCATCATTGTCCAAATTCTACATGAAATGATTTCTTCTTCCTCTTCTTCCAACACTTCACCAGCACAAGCACCATCCTCTTTCCACAACTCCATTCACCATTCTTCTCTCCTCTCATGGATTCACATCCACCATGTATTTCCCTCCTCCACCAAATACACTACACTCTCCTCTTCTCATTCATGGGTTCAATCCCATCGTAGACTAACCACCTCCACCAAGCTCCACCTGCATCATCTTCCACAACCTCTACATGCAAATACTAATGCATACACCAATTTGAAACTTCATAAACTCTCTTACTATTTACTTGCACTAGCTCCTTATTCACCTTAACAATATGGAATTTCAACTCAACCTCCTCTTCACTAAATTCAAGAAAATTTAGCTTTACCTCTTTCTTTTTTGTTGTCCCATCATCCTTTTCTTCATCTTCTGTTGCAACTTCTTGGCACTCCATCGATATAACTACATCCTCTACTACTACAATTTCATCAATAGTTACAATTTCTTCATGTTCTACCACTGTAATCACAATTACATCTTCATCCTTTATAGGGGCTACTCTCACTTCTTTCTCCTCTTTTGGGCTGCAACACTCGTTTTCTCTACTCTTCTTCTCGATGTCCTCTTGCTTCTTCTCACTTTTCTTCACCAATGTCCTTTCATATTTGCCAATATTATTCTTCAATTTATCTATCCTCATCTGGATCTTTCTCACTTCCTCATGGACCATTTTTCCCACTTCTCAAACTTCTCATTTTATACCTTCTCCCAATATTGTTCCCAAAACAATATTATTGTGGGTTTCCTCATGACCCACCCCATCTTGTCTAATACAATCTCACCTCAACCCACATGCTCTGCATTTCCATGGCTTGTCCCTATTGGCTCTCAGTTGCTCAAGACTCCTCACACACTTGCAACAATTCTATCGTGTTTCCTTTATCCACCCACCAGTATTTGCATAAGCTACCTCAGGTTCAATGATCTACTTGTGCACTCAAAATATCTAGCTTTGATACCATTTCATGCAAGACAACTACCTCAAGACACTAAAAATAAGAGATAGGTATAGCAACCCATAAATTTAAATTCAAACAATTTCAACCATTTAATGAATTCCTTTTCTAATGAAAACTTGGATAATGAAAGACCCCACATTCATCTTTAGGAAAGTAAGAAGATCATAATTTTTACCCCAAAAATACCCCTCTAATTTCATAGTTGAAAACTCAAAAAACCTATAATTCTCCACAATCAACAACTAGCTACATGAAACATCAAACAATTGCTACAACACCCAAAACACCCAACCAAGAGATTTTGTTTTAAACTTATGAATTTAAAGCATGGAGGGTGCATTCCAAAGAAATAAAAAATTCACATCATTTTACAATCTTTGAAATATAAATTTGATTTTTCAATATTCAAATTTGCAATGTTACAAAAACAAGTTATGGGAAACACACTAGCTACAACCAAACTCTGCCACAAGCAATATTGTTCATCGAACCACTAAAAAATAAATTTAAAAATCTTCATAAACAACTACAAGCATCAACAATTACATCTCCACTATGTTACTCCATCCTCTCAGCTCTCTAGTTCTTTTTCCATGTTCCTTCCTCTCTCATTTTCTTCATTTTACCTTCCTTTTTGCATCTTAGAGCTTCTAAAGCCCATCACTTTTTGCCTTTCACTACTCCCTCATTCGTGTGATCTTCTAAAATGGTTTCTGGGTTTTATGTGTCTCCTTCCTAGTTTTCCAAAACATTTTGAATTTTTCCATTTCGTTATGATATGAAAAATTTATACCCAATTTAATGAGATTGGTTCTCTGGGTCTGTGCAAGATCATGGGGGTCCAAAAAGTGGTAATTTGTGAATAAAGGCATTTTTAACACGCCCAAAAATGAAAAATTTTTGCTTTGAATTTTTGCAAGCTTCGGTACAATATTCATCAAACCAAAACATATATCCATTGATAATGGACATTCATTTTGTTTTTCAAAACAAATATCCACTTTTGGAAAGTGGAAAGCCATTTTTTTGGAAAATAAAACGGATATCCGTTTTGAAGACCTAAAAAACCCTCTTTAGTAAAATGGGCATAACTTTTGCATTTCTTATCAAAATTTAAACTTTTTACAGTGTTGGAAAGGTGATTGAGAGCTCTACACAATGGACTAGGTGGTGTTTATGTATTGTACACAAAAAATAATTATAATCATTTTAACTTCATATTTCATTT
>VDFB02058242.1:737983564-738024854 GCA_007258455.2 Sequoia sempervirens | reverse complement strand
TCGCCACTTGGAGGCCTAGTCTGGATCCCCATGATCCTACACTAACCCCTCTCAGATATGACTTCAGGCCATCTTTCTCTATCATTCTAGTCCACCTTTAGAATACACCCCTTACTCCTTGGATGTGGGTTTCCTCTTCCTGGCTTGAGAATTCAATACCCATTAAAAAATTTATTCGCGTCTTACATTCACTCTCTCCATTCCATCAATGCCCATCATTTGAATCCTCCAACAAAATGTAATTTTAAATATTTTGAATGGAGTTACAATTTTACAATAAATACCCACTCAAAGGCTTGGGCATGGAATTTTTCCTTCTTGGAAAATTAACACTTCTCAAATATTTTTAATAAAAAAGTGAATCAATTAATTAATTGATTTACACAAACATAAAAAAATTATTTATTTTTTGGTTGTGTAGGATTGTCCGTGCACCCGAATGCTCTTGCATCAGTTTTTTTATCCCTCCCTTTTTTATTCATCTTCATTATCTTGCTTAAAATAGGTAGTTTAAAGTGATTCCAATTTTTTATACATTTTTGGTATACCTGATATGTTGTGTATGATAGGTTTGATTATAGAAACCAAACTTGATTTATTGCCATCCCTGAATAACAACATGCAGATTGGATGATAATGTGACATGTTGGCTACTTGGCCATGAGCTTCCAAATTTACTTTCTAGGTTCCTCATTCTTTACATATTTCATTTTCATTTTATATTTAAATTCCAATACTTTTTTATTACACTAACATACCTATAATTATTAAATCTATGTAAAAGACGTTGAGAGTTATCATTTTCGAGGTGTATGCTTAAATTTTTTATTACATTATATAATTTAAATATCATTACATTATATAAAAATTATTGTATTATATTAATTATATTTTTATTAATATGTTAGTATTATTTTTATTATTATATTACATTATATTTTTATTACTATATTATTATTATATTATTATATTTTTATTATAATATTATTATCTTATTATCTTTCTTATAATCTCCACTTTTTAATTTTATTATTATTATATTGTTATTATATTATTATTGTTATCTTATTATTTTATCTTATCTCTAGTTTTCATTTTATGTGCATAAACTTTCAAACCCCATTCTACCATTGATAAATGTCTCTTGACATAATAATTTCTAATTTTACTTCCCAACTCTTAGTTTTAGTGTATAAAAGATTGTTTGATAAGTTGAAATGTTATTTTGCATATTGCTACAAAGCTCAGTGAGATAACTACTTTATTAGATTCTATAAATACTAATTCAATTGATATCGTCTTTGTTCAATTTGAACTTCTAGATTTTGAAGTCGAATGATAGAATGATCCTCATCTTATAATTGTTAGCATCAATTTTATCAAAATAAAATGAACACACATTGATAATGGTTCTAGTCTTAAATGTTTATAGTATGGAATTAAATAGATTAATGTTGATACTTCTTCCCTTACTCCTTCAGAGGTTTCACTAAGAGTTTTTGAAAATGTTGGTCACCAAACTCTAGGCACTATTACTTTGCATATTGAGTTCAACCCTATCACTTTTCTCATCATGATCCATGTCAAGCTAAAGGGTCTTTCATATAGCCTCCTTTTTAGGCCTTATATTCACATGATGGGGATAATTCATCCTACTCTACATCAAACATAAATTTTTTCTATGATGTCAAAATCATATATTGATTAAAGTTGATCAAGGTCCACTTTACTATTGCCATAAAACTAAATCTCTATGGTTTCAAAATTTTATACCTTCTTCTTTTCCTACAATAGACAATATTGTCACCTTCTATAGATGATGCTATGTCCCTCCATTCTTCTCCTCCTAGTGATCATTGAGGCTCACTAGATTTGCTCATTGAATTTTATCTTATCGTATATTATTGTATGGGTGAATACAAGGTTGATTTCTCTTACTTTGACATCTCAAAAATAAAATCATTGCTTCTGCACTACATTCTCCTAAAACTCCTAAACAACATTCTTTATCTTCTCATCATGTGACTAAATCACACATTTTGACCATGCTAGTGATTATGACCTTCCTTTCTCAAAGTTGAAAATTGTTATAACTTGGGTTTTAGGATGATTTTAAAAATGGACCTAATGGAATGGTTTGAGATGCATGGAACAAGGAATTGATGTACACTTAGAGGCTACACTGCATCTCTCTATTGGAAGCCTTAGCTACCAACCTCCTCATCCCTTCTAACCTTTGTATTGTAATTTTGTTGAGGTGGCCATGATTTCTTCTTCCATTTCTTCTCTTTCTTTACATCATCTAGATTTAATTGTTGAGCCATATCATGCAACTATGCTTTCTTTGGATCTCTTCTCTACTAAAGAAGCCCTAGTTAAATTTATAAGTGTTTATGCTGGTACCTTTCATATCACCATGATTGTGGATTCCCTTACTATCTTAATGTATAGATATTTTGGTGAATTCATGATTGATCCCATTATTTCTCTTAAAATTTGTGTTAAAATTTTATTTGTTCCTAAGAAATCCCTTAAAATGAATGTCTCTCTTTATAATAATGTTATTTGTATTCTCAATTTTTGCATGACATCCCTAATTTCTTTGCACCAATATAAGAGGACATGCCCAACATAGAATCAAAAGTCATGGCTTAGAATATAATTCTCTAACCTATTGTTGAACCTTTAAAACAAAAAAAAAACAAAGAATACATCCTAAGGAAACTAGATTATGGTTAAGGTAGGAAATAAAAAGCTCATCAAAGTTGAATTAATTTTCCCCATCAATTGCGTACCTCAGATCTCAAACATTGTTTCCATCATTAAACCTTATGTTTGCATTTGTATTTTCACTATCTTCCATGATCTAAATAGGGTTTCTCCTAAAGACTTCTTTCCTCTTCCAAATATAGATATTATTGTTGACTTAATAGTAGGCCACACACTTCTTTCTTTCATATATGGATTCTTGTGTTACAACCATGTTCTTATCAATCCTCTTGACCAATATAAACAAAAATTTACTATGCATTGGGTTATATTCTACTATGTGGTCATGCCCTTTGGTTTAAAGAACACATATGTAGCTTACTAGTGGGATATGACACTTATTTTCCATGATTTCATTCATAATATTCTAAGAGATTATGTTGATGACATCCTAGCTAAATCTATTCTTTGTCAAGATAACATCTATAACCTTTATCTTATTTTTGAATGCCTTTGTCACTATAAGATGCACTTAAATCCTAATAAGTGTATTTAACCTTGATAACAACATACTTCTTATATTTATTGTATCCTATTGTAGTATTGAGATCGATACTAAGAAAATTGATGCTATTGTAAACATGCCACCTCTTAACATTTCCCAATTGTAGCTTTTAGGGTAAGATTCAAGCTATTTGTTGATTCATTTCATAATAAGTGGATTGTGCCTTCCCCTTCACACATCATCACAATAAGGATGTTTGTTTATTCAAATGCAATGGCTAGCACCACTTCCCTTATATCTCTTGGAAATTAAGGGAAATATTGTTTATTATTCATTTATTATATACCCTTGCTATAATGGACAATTCTTTTTATTTTGATACTCTTTCTTGTTGTATCATTGATTTAGGTGAATGGTATGCTCATATATATGATTATTAAAATAGACATCTTTCCTCCAAATTTTTCTAAAATCACATGCATTTCACTCATAAAAATGTTGCACATTATATTCTTCTATCCAATGTACTATACTGATCATGGTACAAAAAACTCAATTACTCTTCAAGTGCTTATGGAGGTCATTTTGGTGATAATAAATTGGATCATTTTTTGCATTGGGTATTATTAGGGTATATGCAAAAAATGTGACACAAAAAAGATGCCACTTTAATTTTTATGTCCAAAATGAGCATTTACGAGCACCAAATTTGGTGCTTGCCAAATGTGAAACATGTTATAAAAACAAAAAAAAGTCCTTTTCATTTTTTTGTTGTTCAACCCACAACCCCTACATATTTTTTTCTCTTCAACTTGCGCTCACCAAAATACATTGCCATTTTACCTAGAGTTTGTGAAATCTTCATCAAGATGCCTTCCAGATGTTGAGGAGGTCAATGAGGTAAGTATCTCCACATTTTTAGTTTCAAATTTTAATTAAATTGTAGATTGAAATAGGTTTTTTTAATATTGTTCTTTTTAATTTCTAGGAAATGAGATTCCACCCCCAAATGTTGAAAATAATCCATCACCTCCTCATGAAGATCCTCCTGAAAAAGAACCATAGCAAACACTTCCATCAATCCATAGACATCCCCCAAGAACATAAGAAAACATACTAGGGAAAATAGAAGACAATAAAAAATAGCTTGAGGAATTGATTGTAAGACTGAAAGATATTGCTGCAACAAACCCTCATAGGAGATTCCTTGTTGAATCCCTACAATCTATCGTGTTTCATGTAGGATCAATGAGTGCACAATTTAATTTTTGTTCTAATAAGACTTGGAAGAACAAAAATAGTTTTATATAAACAAAATATCTTCCGAGCAAGTAAAAAATAAAATTAACAAATCTTATTTGTGTGCCCTCTTTATTTAACCACGAACCAATCAGCCCTTAGCAACTGGATGCAAGAGGTTCCCCATCCATTGGTGCCACCATGAAAGGATAAATAATGGTTTTTGGGATAGGTGGTGGATGGTTTTTGACTAGCCTCTTTGCAATAACTATGAGGTACCACAATAATTTTTGAGGAAAATCTATTGTGAGTTTTTCCTCAATGAGATTCCAAACTATTTTGACTTTCTAGATTTCCAAGGTAGAGGTGGGGGCTCCTCACATGACAGAGTGGGGACACAACATAATTCACACCTCGCACCGAGACCCTTGGGTCGACCTATTGTGGAGCTTGTGAATATTCCTTCTGTTGTAAAGGACAGTGTCGAGGTGGACACTTTAGACTCCATTAGCTCACTCACTCAAAGCCTTATATAGTATGTGAGGCCTCTAATATAGGGTGATGTGGGTGTGTCTTCTAGGCCTCAAGTTCCAATCCATTTTTTTTCAATTTTGTGGTGTTGTTTGCACTTATGATCCAAAGAGTAGTTAGGATGCAACTACATAGGATACATCAGTTGTGCAAGGGGTGGTTATGACATAATCTTTGTTGAATGAAACATCAACATTGATACTTAGGTAAATTTTAGCAAGCTCATTTAATTTTTTTTTTAAATTTTATTCTAAAATGTAAGAATAACTAAAATAGTAGAATAATTATGATGAAAATTCAGGGTCAGGCTATTCATGCTACTTGCAACATTCCCCAAGCCCTTATTTCATGATGTCGTCAAGTCCACATGTATGTAACCAATAAAAAAGTATAATTATTACATGTGAATAATTAAACTTTATATGAATGGTTTTTTCATAACTTACTTTGGATGTTGAATAGTTTGATGGTGGAATTTTTCCATCGACACCTCACACTTATTGTCATTGAGAAAATTTCACCCAGGTAACTTTTATTCATTAATGGTGTTGTAAAACAATGTTTGGTAGTTTTGGTAATTGAATAATATTTGTTGTTTCATTTTGAGATGTTGACATTAGATACTCTTGATGTTCGTACCATATTGGACCATGGTGTTGCTACAGTAGTAGCAAGTTCTGGTCCTTTGAAAGAGGTATGAAATAAATTAGTGAATTTCACATTATATTTGTTTTTTATTAGTCTATTATTGAAAATTTTAATGATACTCGCATATAGTTTAATTTCTATTTTGATGCTTTCTATAGGGGCTTGTGACTCCAAATTGTGAATGTGCTCCTATTGTGGATGAACATGTTGATTATCTGTATGGGATAAGTGAATATTCTTGTTAGGGATCCAAATATGCACCCTAATGCCAAGCTGTGAATGAAACTTAGTAGGTTTGGATGTAACATGGGACTGCTTTTAGGTTGTGGGTGTCTTATTCGAAAGTAGACCTCTGGATTGTGGGCCGGCTTCCCCTTTTGATGTCACCTAGCTACTAATTTTTGAGGTAAAGGGTAAGAATTGCATGAAAATAAACCTAATACTAGAAATACCTAAGGTGATACACCAAAACAACTTAGACCTGGTAACAACCCATCACATTCAAATTAATATCATAAAGCTTGATTCACACAACTCACTTTCCAATGCAGTTTACATAAATAATTTATAAGGAGGTCTATAAATAGTGCTTTTAAAAGGAAAACATAGGTTTCACAACTAACAACACTACTAAAAAACACAACTTATAACTTGTAAACATACATTTTTTGCTAAATGGATGCATAAACATGAGACAAGTTTGCAAGGAAAGATGAATTTTCACAAGACAAATTGATCAATCATTAATGGAATACCATAAAACATGAAGAAAGAAGGTAAGATGCTCTATTCTACTGATTCAAAGTGCTTACTGTATTACAAGTCCATTTGAGTTACAATACTGCTCCATGAAAAATAGCTCCAAGAAACAAAACTATCCTGTTGCTAGAAAGAAAGAACTCCCTCAAAATATTCAAAATGAACATACTTAAGCAAAAATCCACCAAAAACCTCTCACACAAGTCCTTCTAGAAGGTTTTGGTTGGATGCAACAAAAAAGGCATGAAGAAAAGTTAAGCCAAGTCAATAGTCACACTAAAAGTGACAAAAATGCCTCCAAACAACCCCTTTTCCTCTAAAAGCAGTCAAAACAACCTCTCACACACCCCTCATGTCTGCAAGTCATCAGTGGTCTTCACACAAGTATTGAACCACACTCTCCTCATGCAATATGTGTGTTTTGAAAACACAAGACTCCAAAAATTATTAAAGATAATAATCTTGATTAAGTGATTCATAAAACATCACTTAATAAGTCATTTTACATTTCAAAGCACAAAATAAGGTGCCCACCGTCTCTTTGAATTACATTACATTTGCATTAAAAAGACATAATAAAAGTGATTTTCAAATCACTTAAATGATATCTTTATACATTGAAATAAAATGCAACATATAATGTCACATCTAAATGCTTCCAAAAGCATTAAACAAGGTTAAAAACTTCCAAGGCACATGACCATCTCTACTTACCTCATTTTGCATTTTAGTCCACACATGGTCAATACTCACTGGTTTCAAAGGCATGATAAAGCTCAAAAACACTTGGCCAATATGGCCGACCTCCATAGTTCTTGGAAAGCATATTCCAAGTCACATGATTATTGGTCAAAAACCAAAGGCATCATATGTGTAACTTGGCACACTCCATATGTTGTATTGTTTGAGGACTTGGAAAAGTTTGAAACAAGGGGAAAAGCTTAAGGCATAAAATGCTCAGTGAATAGCACAAGTTTCGACCCCCATTGGTATTAACACATGCTTTCATTTTTAAAAAACATGGGAAGAAAATCCCATCGCCAACGAATAGGGTCAAACCCTAATCATCAAAACACCAAAACAATGGAAAAATCCCATCATTTTGTTGTTGAACATTCCTAAGAAAATGATGCTGCCACTGTGGGGTTTGAGCAAACACAGAAAAATGGAGATTTTCCACGGGTTTTGTTATGATTTCATGAGGGAAACACTTCGACAATAGGTAAAGGTTCATTCTGTTGTTCAAAATCTACATTTTTCTACCATTTGGAGGCCATTTCAAAATCTACAGGCCGCAGCCATGGGCATATTGCTGACCCATATGCATCATTTTGTTCTTTCTATTGTTGTTTCATTTTGTTCATAGCTGCCATGAGAACTCTAATGAAGCTTTGTTGGAAGCAAAAAGCTTGAAATTTTTGCAAGAAAATTGTGAGCAAAAGCTCTAGGTGAGTTAAATCGACTCCATTCTTGTAGATTCTGAGCAAAAGAAACCCATATTTTTGTTTCTACCTTCAGAATAAAGCATGAAATGCTTGTTTCCTTTCTGCATTTTCTAATGAGGACACTCCATTATTGTTTACCTGTCGCTTTCATGAAGAAACAAACTTCTTGGCCATGGCCATGAACAAAAAATAGTGTATTTTTTATATGTGGATTTGCTTCATTTGAAAACCCCATAATGTTTCTTCAATTCTCCTCTATATTAGCAAATTTCTTAACAACCCAGATGGGTTTTTGATATGCAGAAGAAGAAAGATGGCCTGTGAGCTCGGCCTCCATTTTTAAACCGGGTTTCCTCTGTATTTCACAATTTTTCTTCCTTTTGGAATCTAATTGAAAAACCCCTAAGTGGGTTTTTTTTGTAGCACATGTATTTCTGAATCTGCAACTTTTTTTTTAAAAAGAACCCAAGTGGGTTTCTTGGTTTCTTGAAGAAACTCATATTTGTTGTAGAAATGCAATTGGGTTTTGTAAATACACCTTCCTTTTTTTTTAATCTGCAGCAATGTTGTTTCACATTTTAAAACCCCAGGTGGGTCTTCCATATTTTGCAGAAAAAGAAGTCTACTTGGCCACGACCTACATGAAATGGTTTCCATTTGTTGATTTTGTAGAATGTTCACCATTGTTGTTGCCTCTGCATTAGCTTCTCATGACAAACCCAGATGGGTCTTTTCAATTTGAAAGAAAACTCTGATTTTGTTACAAAATAATTCAATGCCATTATACAGTGTGGGTACAATTGAAAGCCCTAGTTTGTAGCAAAAAATGTGTTTTTCTGTGAGCATCAAATGCTTGTTTTGCAAATGCAATTCTTTTCCTGTAGAATGTCTTTTTAAAACCAAAACCCCAAAGTGGGTTTGTCATTGTGAAGAAACTCCTGCATTTGACCTTTTCTTTAGGAGTACCATACTCTACCTTTATTGATGATACCTCCTCATGTTTTTAAACACTCATGGTAACCCTTTTTTTATGCCTCAAACACTTTGACAAAACACCACTATATAAAACTTTGGCACCATGATAAATATAATGGATTACCTTTTGAAGTTTATCTGCTCATAAGGTTTTCAAAGAATGGAATTTTGTCATACTTGTCAAGGTTCATCATAGACTTGTCATGAAATCTCATCCTTTCTTTGTGATTTGCAAATGTCACTTCCCTCTTATGAATGTCATGCCATCTCAAATATCATTGTTGTTATCACAATGTAGATTATGATATTGCTCCTTTACTTCAAAGCTTTCCTTTCAATACTTAATAACTATCCAGTGTTGTCATCATTGACTCCTAAAAAATTTTAATGCCTTGTAATTCACTGTACATGATGAAGGGCTTATAATTTTTGCTAAGAGGGTAAGGTTCCTCTTTACCCTTGAAACACTATTCTTGACATTCATGAAGTGGCTGCTTTCTTTTCACAAGATAATTGTCTTATCACACTGTATTCCATTAGTCATTTTTGTTCATGCATTAAGATCATTTGAATACTCTTCAGGGGGCCCTTCAAGGTCAAATAGTTTTCTTGCCCTGCTTCATAGCTTGGTGGCTACTTGTGATTCATAACACTGTCTTTTATTACTCTTTCAAGATATTAGCTTCTGAGTCTTCTACTTTTCAAATCTGACCATATGAATGAAACACAATGTCATAGAACAACTAATAACACCGTCAAAATACACTTCTTGACAAAATTTGACACCAACATGTTGAGTCCACCAATGTTTGAAACATGTCAAGATCAATATGTGGGGCATACAACAAATTTATGCAGTCGTAAAACCTAAAACATGCTCATGCACATGGAGGTGTAGTAGCATAGTTCCATGAGCTTTTATCCTTCATGTTGCCCTTTAAACCTACAATTTGATCTTTAGGGGCTGCATCTATGTCATGTAGAACTAGATGCCAATTCTAAAGCTCTTGAAATTGATGGTAAAGGTATCTTTATCTCAATATGATCTTGCAACTTTGTTATATCTTCCTTTCAATGATAAAATTGTAGTCTTTTGTTTCACAACCTCTGTTATGTGCATCAAAATTGTATCTTGATCACATCATATGAGGGTTTCAGTGTTGTCATTGACTTCTTGTAATGAAAACTTCATAAAAAATGACTGTCCTTTACCTTTGATTCTTGTCTTCCCCAATTACCATTCTTCTTTGTATGGGCACATTATCTGTGTCAACTAGAGTTGATGTTTCTTGAATTTTTTTTCCTTTTGCACATGAGGAAACAATGCCATCTTGTTCAAATTTCTTCCTGCATTTTGTCACCATCCACAAGGCTGTCATTATATAACACTGTCTTGTTCATGAAGATCTCTTGTCCAATGTGATTTGATTGAGGCATGTGAGGCTTCTCCTTGTTCTCACCAAAAGATGCCATGAATGCACCTTACTCAAAGAATGCTTTAGGACCTCTATGCATACAGGCACAAGGGCTATCATTTATTTTCTTGAGGAAGTGGTACCTAAGATGATGGTACTGCCCCTCTTATTGGACATTACTCTCTTCTCGCTTCTAGCTATTGAGATATTTTCACTGTTGATGTCCCTCTATGAGATGTATCATGATTTTTTGTTGTCCTAATTGTGCCCCAACCTTCATGGTTTCCACTATAGTTGTTCGCTACCCTCATGAGTTTGCTACCTGATATTCACAACATTTGTTTCCTTTTTGATCAAGTGTAACACATAACTGTCTCCCCACTTTGATCCTGGTGGGCAGACACATGTCCCCTATGTCAGTGACCTAAAAGCTCACTGTCCTATGTGATGTGTGGTTGTACAATAGGGTCAAGGTGAGAGGGACCTGCCAATACTCTAGATTGCTCTCTTATTATTTAAGAGATGCATAATTGAACTTAATGCATCTTTTGAATCTGATAATGAAAGTTGATCAACTGGTGTGATTCCATATTGATTTAATGCATTAATAACAGGTATATCTTTGATCAAGTTGCTCAATTTCATTTTTTCTTTCAAAGCATGCTGAGCTCTACCCTCGTGGGAGCCACATTTACCCTGCATGCTATATTTGATCTGAATTAGAACAGTAACCAAACTTGTCCTAAATTTGCACATGAAGCAAACAAGTTAGAAAAATAGATGCATATTTTGGATGTGTTTGATGACTTCATTGTTTTCTAGGACATCCAAGGTTTTCATGCTTATTTAATGCACTTATGGATCAATTTATACATACATAGGTAGGTGTGTATGTAAGGATTGATATCTTTCATTGCTTAGAGCATTGCTCTAATATCATTGTTTTTCCAGATGCAGGAGCTAGGAGCATTCCAGAGCTGGGAAGGACACAAGCAGCTTGGGGAAACAACAGCAGGACAAGAGGGCAACTTCACAACCAGTCATTCTCAGGCAATGACTAGTCTCCATTCCTATATGCACATTGTGTTTTTACTTATTCATGTATAAATTGTTTCTTTATTTCCATTGAATAAGTAAAGTTAGTCCCTTGGCTTGTGAGGGACATGTACCCTTCATGATTATCAATAAAAGATTACTTTTGTATACATATGATTCTCTTTTCTCATTTTCTATAATTGCAACAATGGAATGAAAAAATGTAATTTGTTTCATTTGACAATCTTTTTCCATGCATATTAAACTTAGTAGACTTATGGTTTATCTTTTAAATGTTTAAACAAACAACACAAAAGAATAAACACTAAACCTAATTTCAGCTGAAAGCTAAAAATTAGGTAACAATTCTATTATATGTCATTCTATAATTCAATTTCTATATATATTAATATCTATATTTTTATTGTATTAGATGGGCCCCTAGAGAAGTCTAGAGAGGAGAGTGAGTACAATCAAAATACACCAGCATCATATGCATCTCCATCTACTCGATAGTCAAAGGAAGCTCATGATCTATTTCCTTCACCTAGTAGGAAATGACTATATTAGGGTCCTTTGTTGTATGCCTATATGTCATTTTTGAATATATATTTTCTATTATAAATATGTGTCATTTTATGTCCATATGGATTTTTTGCAAGCTTAAATGACTTGATTGGATATATTTTATACTTTTATTGACATATAACATATGACCTTATGGATTTTTGGTCAATGCAAATCTTTTTTTATCATTTTAATCCATATTTGCACTACAAATAATTAATTGAATAAATGAATAATTACAAAAAGTTCATTGTTAGTAACTATAAAATTGTTACAAATATCCTAGGCCTCTTTAATGGGGCAACCCCTTTTACTTTAAACAATATTGGTAGCACAAACATGTGAGTTTTTGGAGTCTTTGTCAGATATATTATGGATGAATTTTAGATCACAAGCATTTGGTAACATAATGAGACTAAAAATTATTATAATACAACCATAAAAGATATATTATTGGGTCTAATTCACTATATCACATGTGTAGAGATCACATTGTCATCTTAACTTATCGCATCATACTTTTAAAGTTATCCTTACTTTAGGCACATCATGCTTTATATCACTACACATATAGCTTCCATTGCAACATATTTACATTTTAGAGTGACCTATGTCCTTACATCTGTGTTATATATGCTCTCACATACTTATCTTCACGCTCATCCGATGTTATATTATTTGGTTGTTTCATTAGCATGATGATGATTTCTACATGTATGCACAAATAAGACATAGAGATTAGTTCATAAAATTCTAGGATTGTCATGACTTAATTAGGACAGTCTTAGCTTCATTGTTAGGATTGTCATAAATTTCTTAGGAGAGTCATAGGTTCATTAGGACTGTATGTTACATTCTTAAGATAGTGATAGGTTCATTTGGATAGTCATAAATTCATTAGGGAAGTCATAGGCTATTTAGGATAGTCATATGTTTGTTAGGATTGTCATAGTTTCATTATGACTATCGTAACCTTGTTAAGATAGGTTTTAACTTCATTAGGACTTTCATAACTCTCTTAAGATAGTCATAGCTTCATTGGGACTGTCATTTTTGAAAATAGGTTGTCAATGTGTCAAAGAGTACTTGAATTATAATTATATTCCCCTTGGCTTATCATTTTGAGTTGCAGAGATTTGTAGAAATATATGTTAATTTTTTGGTAGCATACCATGTGTTAGAAGTTTAGTGTTGGTAATTCTACTGTCATTTCTCTGTCTAATCAATCATATCACTTGGGTAAACCCACAAAAATGGCTTACAATTCTAGTAAGGAAGGAAAATTGCAAAAACACTCCTATGAATTTTATTTTTTGTTTTTAGGGGTTCGCACGAACTGGGGTGTTCAAATGGACCCTGGTTCGAGCAAACCATATTAAATGATGGGACCCACTTTTTTTTGCATCTCTTTATGATGAAGACAATGGAAAATTGACTACAAGAGGGGGTTCACTCGAACCTAGGTTCATTCGAACCCCCCTTTTCCACCTTTCCCCTCCCTTCTCCCCCTTTGGCATCAAATTTCTGTAGAATTTTTCCCTTTGAAGCTCGAGTTGAGGATGAAAATGGAGGAGAATTCATAGACCCAATTGGATGATGGTAGTCCTTAGAATGAGCTATCCATCAAATATAATTTTAATATGTTTTGGTTTTATTATGTATTTTTTTTAGTTTGATTAAGCATAGGTTTTTCATTGAAAATCAAGCTCTCTGTTATGCACATGTGGAAAAATAGCATATTATCAAAATAAAATTCTAAAAAATATGTTCAGGCTAGGTATTGATTCCTTGATCTAGTAATTTTTTTTTGAATTTTGATACATTCAAAAAAAGTTGTGTTGTATATGGTCCACCTATGTCTGAATTGTAATTGATTTGACTTTGAAACTTGATTAAGGAAAAAATATTCAATAAAACACTATGAAACCAAATGAACTAGTTAGATATCGTAGTTACAAATCTAAATTTGAAAAAAATAGAATTTTATCCTTCATAGAAAAAAATTTATGTTGTATACGGTGAGCATCACTCCTTAAAAATGGTGTTTACTGATAAAAACTAGTTTTTGAAGGAAATGGAAAAAGAAGTGCAATCTGATTCCAAAAAAATTGAAAAAAATATATTTAGAATCTATAGACAATGTCACAAATCACTAGTTTGCATCATCTTCAAATTCCTCACAGTTTAGCCGCTATAGGTGCTCAAGAGTGAATATTTCGTTAGAAAAAAACAATTCAATGTCCAGTTTGGCCAAAACTTGTAAACCAGTATTGTGGGATCACCCACTTATTAGTTTTATTGAGAAGTGTCTTCCTTTTAGAAGTTGGTGTGATTGTTGTATGCTTGCAATATCATGCATGTATCTATTCACTATGACAATGGTGGTCTAACAAATTGTACGAGAATGTTTCGACTCAGTATTTATTAGGTTTCACATTTCTCAGGTCTCCCTTCTAGAGATGTTGTAGGCTCTGTGGTTTGAAAGGAGATTATTCCTACACTTGTTCTATCATATTCTAGAATTTTCAGAGGGTATGTTTAGCATGCAATTTTTTTGAAGTGACAGAAGCTACTGAGTGTCTATTTGTCATCCAATTGGTGTTCAATTCTTGTGCGGTAATGACTAGCAGTGTGCAAAATTCAAATATTACGTGTGGTATTAAGATAGGACCTGATTAAGGTTCATGTGGTATCATATTACATCATGTTCTTCTGGTGGAAATAAATTTGTTTTTGGACCAATGTGTTACATGTTTTATGTAGTTTGAATTTAGGTCCACCTTATGTCATCTTGGCTATTTGTAGATACCTAGACGACATAGAAGAATGTTTTTGATAAGGAAAATTAGGTTTTAAAGGGATCTTGAAACCCTTTACAATGAGAGAAGGATAAAAAATATTAGGCAAAGAACACCAAACAATCCCAAAAAACAAAATAGCTATTACAAGATAGACCGTGACACACCAATAACTAAATCCACAACAAAACAACAACACATAAGCCAAAAGAAAAATTAAAGCAGATTATCTAAAACATTAGCCGCCTCCAGATTATTGGAGATAACATTATTATGCATCTCCAACATGTATTCAAGCTCTTGGAAAGAAGTAGAAACCCTTTTTTTGGTCTTTCTTCTAGTTCTCACACATGAATCATCATCCATGCTCTTCTCCATCTCATCCTTTTGATTAACATCAGCAATCAACTCCTCATTCTCGCCAAGATCCAACTATTTACTAGTCCACCTAAGGGATTTTTCATTCAACAAAGTTAGTCCCTGCGCACTTGAGTTGAGAGACCGATTACTAATTTGCACCACAAATTGCAAAACATGAAAAAATTTATTGACTTTTTCCTCCAAGGACACCAACTGCTCTTCATGATACCTACCGACTTTATCCTCCAAGGACACCGACCTCTCCTCATGATCCCTACCCATTTTCTCAGCAGCCATTGCCACCTTTTCAAGAACAACATTCATTATTTTAAACTTGCTTTTCACCGTCCACTCCTTGTTACAATTCACCAATGCCACATAAACACTCTACCATTCATTTAGCTTAGAATTAAGATCCTTGAAATTCAAGAAAATCCATTTAAACAATGATAGGATATTATTTGTTCCATCCTCAACCATTCTACAAAAAATATCCAGGTCTAGTTTATATCAATTCAAAGGCTCAATAGATGGATTAGCAATATTCTTAGGCTAAAATTTCAAATCCAAACCTTCACCCTTCAAATCACCCTTTGGATAATCCTCCAAATTCACCACTTTGACATCCACCTGCTACTTATTAGAATACACAACCCAGTTCGCTAACAGCTCCAACAACCCTTTCTTATCCTCAACCTGCTTGAAACCCTTATAGTTAGGAGTCACCAACCCAATATGATTTGGGGAAAAATCCCTAGTACTCTTAAAGCCATCGCCCTCAAGAAATTTTTCTTCCACATGAAGCCCCTTATCAACCTTATACCAAAAGACAACATCCTTCATTTCAATATCAATCTCATAGCCTTTCGACCAAGAATTAAATACCTTAGGATCGAGGTCCTGCACAATTTTACCATCTTTATTTGATGAATCCAACTCTTTAGAGCCATCCTCCTCATAATCCCCATCCCACTCCTCTGCAAATTCTCCCATGTCATAACCCGATGGAGGCCCCTTACCTTTCTGTCCAATAGAAATCTTAGGGATTTCAAGAATAAATTTCATTTTGATATAGTCAATGGTAAGGAGCATGAGCCCCTTATGGATAATAGCTTTACTAAGATTTATTCTATTATATTCTATGCTAGTTTCCATGGAGAGGAACAAATAGTAGGGAAATGCAACAAAATATTGTGCCTAAAGTGGTTCAACAACATAAAATGGTATGGTCCATAGATAACAGAATACGAACCATCAAACATGAAATATTTCATAATGTTCAACACCACATCCCTCCAAAGTGGCTTGATAGAAGAATGGTCATACCCTCCACTTCCTACATTCCTGAGCTTGTCTTGTTCCTTACCCTTGAATAAATTAGCCAGAGCGCACCTAGAAGCCCTACAATCTTTGTAAAATTTCTTATCCTTCATGGGAAATCCCGTTATTTCAACAATTAAACCCTATAGTAATATTCACCTCCACCCGTTGATAGCACAACATGCAATTATTCTAACCCTTCACAAAAAAATCAGTGGCCTCAAAATCAAACCCATGCAATTTAAGCATATAAAGGAAAATTCCCCCCTTCTCCAGATACTCCCACACAACTGCATTACCACTAAACTCCTCACAGGAGAGAGGCTCTTGTCTGTAATGATCACCACCCATGGCTACTAGAGACACCCTCACCATGACCTTCTCCTTGTTATAATGAGAAAAAAGAATTAAGAGAGCAATAGAGAAACAAGGAAATAAGGCCCCCATAATCCGTGAAAACCTGACAACATGAGTACACCCAACTATACTTACCACAACCATGAGCTCATTTCCATAAGATATGTAATTATAAATAGGATGGGCTATGAAATCTATACTCCTAAACCAAATAGAGAGGAGATAAATCCAAATTAATAAGCCATTATCTCCCAAGGTTGCCGCCACCAAGACAAGACACTTAATCATGATTAATAATGCTTTTGAGATTAATGGGGATGGTGTCATAAGAATTCTAGAATTTATGAGACAAGACCCCCACATTTGTTAAACCATCAGCCAAAGTATTAGCCTCATGAAATACATGTGAAATTTTATAATCATCAAAGGAACTTAGCATAGAAAGGGAGTCCTCTATGAAATGCAAAATGGACCATGACGGGGGATTCACCTTTATTAGAAAATAGTATTAAGAGAGTCCCCTTCCAACCACAATTTTCTCACCCAAGCCTCTTTAGCAAGAAGGAGGTCATGATAGGCTGTTGATGCCTCTGCAAAGTGGTTTGTCTAGGTTCCCAAAGGGAGTGCCACCGTAGAGACAAACCTACCATACTCTTCACATAACACTCTCCCACAACCAGCTGGTCTTGGATTCCCCTTAGAAGCACCATCAAAGTTAACTTTGAACCATTCTTGAGAGGGAGCTTTCCAATGAACCCCATCCCTAGAAGATTTAGGCTTATTCACTGATAGAGAAATTTCACAAGAAAGATTCCATCTACCACCAATCAACAAGTCATAATCAGAGAGCACAACCTTCAGACCATGGAAATGGAGAAATGAGACTTCATAAAGAAAATTTTCTCTTATCGCTTCAAATTTTTTAAAAGCAAGCCTTAAGGGAGGAAGCTACAACTAACGAAAGGTATGATTATTCTGTTCTTTCCAAATTCCCCACACCACATGCAGAAAAATAAGATACCATAATAGAGAAAGAGCAAGATTTAGAGTAAGAGCCACCCACTGAGACCAAAGATCCATGATAGACAAAGGGAAGAACCATGATAAATTCCACAACTAAAGGACATGGGACCAAACTTCAAATAACTCAAACTGAAGATAGATATGAAAAATGTAAGTACACCCTTAGATCCACAAGACCAAAAACCACATTATGGAGAAATGTGGAGCAAAACCATTTCTCCCAGACACCACTGCAACACACTATTCACATATTGATGAACACAACTTTCTCTACACAACGATCCAAAACTAGAAAATTTGGATATAACACCTCTTAACACCTCTAATCAACATATACAAACCGCATAAGAAAATATTCAACATAGAAGAATTTTAGAGAAAAAATAGAACACTATTGTGTCACATATAACACCTCTTCAACACACTGTTTCTTCTTTTATTCAAATTTTCTCAAAAGAACTTGGAAACCAAGCACTGCAAATACCTTATCATCACTTGCAACACTTCCTCATCACAACCAAACCATCTGCAACATAGAAAATTGACCATACACATGCTTATTAAAGCAACACTAGAGGTTGACACCAATGATACTACTAATGACAACATAATGGAACTTATCAAAGCATCACCAAGGTTGACATCAATGCAATAACAATATAGATCTGTTGACATCAATGACAACACACAAGCTACTCATACTTCCAACAATCTCCCACTTTGTCATTGTTGATAACACATGATGTGAAAAACCATTGACAACAAACACAACAACCTTCATTACAAAAAAAATGCTCCATACCAACACTTTCTCTTTTCTTCCTCTTACATCATAAGGTTTTTTAATTAACTCTCTCCTTAACTCTCTCTCCCCCTTTCAGCTTACTCCCTCCTTTTCCACTTTACTCTCTCCCCCTTTGACATAATTGCAAAGGGTGCCACACTAGTATCTCTCCCCTTTTGACATCAATCATACATACATGTGTAACATGTTGTTAGTCCTTGGCGTTGGTCATTTTTTTTATATTCAATTGAGGCTAAAATTGGTGATGAAGGTCATGCATTATCAAAGAAGAGAATAATTGAAGAAGATCAAAGAAGAGAAGAAATGAATAAGCTCATGGTTGGATGTCATGCCTTATCAAAGAAGGATTGATGATGCTCATATAATTTTGTATTTCTATCAGGAGAGTTGACTTCATACTGATATATTTAGATGAGGATTAGAAGCATGAATAATATTGGAGAGATGTTTTTGAAGGTCTACAACATGTCTCCTACTCTCTCCTAATGTTCCTAATAATATATGTGTTGTTGAAAGGACGTTTTGATCTCTGCATGTTGCTCAAATGTTTCTAGTTTAGGAAGCTGAATTGAAGTGTGTTTGGGAGAATGCTTCACTTTTATCCACTATTGTAGTTTTATTCTTGTGGTTTGGTACTCAATGTCAGTGCTTTGTGTACGTTGCACTCTTATCTTTTCAAGTCACCTCTATTGTCAAGGAGAATTCTATGTTTGCAAAATTTTGGTAGTGTTGCTAGTTGTTTAGATTGGTCATGGAAATTTCCTGATTTCTTCATATTGATTTCCATGATCTTGAAGCTTGGTGAATGTGTTTAAAATGTATATGCAATGTCTCAGTTCCAATATCATATGTTGAAGTGGTCTGCAAGCTGTTCTACAAATGCTTCATCATCTGGTTAAGTATCATGTGTTTTCCAAACAAAGTTTTTATACTTGTTTGATTTGTGGTGGCTATTAATGGAATGGCAGTATGAAAGAAGTATAAGGAAGTGAAGTTGGATGTTCAAGGAACATCCCTATGTGATATGCATATTGTTGATTGGCTGCTTTGGTGCCACATTGTGTCTTGAGTTGGATTTTTGGGATATTTATGGATACCTAGCTGATAGGGCGTATTCCTTTGCTTGTGACATGTGCTTGGGGCTTACGCTAGCACTGGAAGATGTGTCATGGAAGATTTGGGTTCTAGCCTATCTTTTTTGGGACCCCATCAAGAAAATTCAAATGAAAGAGTGTTTATGAGCCAAGAGAGTGTCCGCTTCATTGTTTCATCCACATGTTTCCTTGACACCAACTTAGGTTGATGTGCACCTATGTGTAAATAATTTTGAATCACATTGAAATAAGAGATAATAATTTTTTAGTCATTTCTAGCTTTAGGAGAGGACCACATTATGTATTGGTGGTTGAACAATTCTACTCAATTGCTCATTCTCTTCCTAGCCAGCCTAATTGAAGAATTGAAGTGTTGAGATAGCTATAAATGCAATATATTTTTAATTGCAACACTAAGGAAGAAGTGTACAAGTCTAAAGAAGTGTGTATGTGAGATGCATTGAATATTTAGAAAAGAATAGGGCTAAAATATTGTAAAAGAAGAGTTCAATTGTGCTTGAATACCTCAATCAACAAAGAGTTGTGTTCACATATAGTTGTCATTGATGTCAAGCGTACAAATCATGCAAGGGAGATTGTTGGAATAATGATAGAGGATGAGTGTGAGAGTAGTGGATCTAATGAAAAATTAGATGGTAGATTCAAACTGGGTTTCTCGAGAGATTTCTAGAAAGGTATTGTGCAGGTCTTAATGTCAATGGAGATGTCAGTATTCATTTGTTCATGCTCTCAGTCTAGGGTTTATCAGTTAAACCCTAGGTGTGTAGGAGTTTACAATCACAACATTCAAATAGTTTCTATTTTGTCTGTGACTTAGTATTGTAGGTTGTAGGTCACATAAGTAATAACTTATGTCATTCATCTCATGGAGGTGACCAGCCCCTCTGCCTAGCGCTTTAAGGTTATACATTTCCACTAGGTCGGTGGGACACTAGGGTATCAATAGGAGTCAAGCAAAAGTCTCTTTGATGACCTGATGATCATTTCATCGGTGAGACACCGATGTATCGGTAGGATTTTGGAAGGACTCTCTTTGATGGAGCAATAAGGAGTAAGAAGAGATTTATCAACATGAGTAAATGTTTTTGATGGGACCTTGTTCATAGTTCCTTCGATGGTCTAATAACTATGGTGAGACCTAGAGCTATGGAAGGATTGTGAGATTGCAGAAGTCTAGAACTTTAGAACCATAAATCGAGGGTTGTGAAGTTTTGGAAACCTCTGACTTAACGACCCAACCATGATGACTGTTGATGAAGAAGGTGGGACCCAATAGGTTGATGATGGAGTTTGGTGACGTTAGAGGTGTATACGTGATAGTTTCCCGCATACCCTGCTGAGAATTCAGTGGGGCCCGATCAAGACCCGCAGGGCTAGCGAGGAACAGTGAAGATTGATCAATGTTGATCAGATGGTGACGATGGATCATGGTGAAGGACAATAGGTGGCGAAGAGCGATTACTCAATATGCTAATTCGTGTCATTGTTACAAATTAGGTGGTGATGACATGGAGGACAGATGGACATCAATAGGACTATAGTATGTTTCTCTTCAACAGAGTGATATGATAGATCAATGAATGAGATTTAAATAACTATTTATCAAATGGTTGTGCTTTAAAGAGGAAACGATGAATGAAGAATGTAGAATCATGGTGTGAAGGTTGGAGATTGATGGTCCAGATTTGAACAAGGCAATCATGAATGGCTAACTGTGTGTAAACATGGTTTCACCTGTAGACCAACTTGAAGATAGAAATTTATTGATCTACTTGCCTCAACGACAAAAGTAAGATGATTTGATACAAAAAATAATAGAATAGATAGTAACAGATCAAAAGATAAAGATCTGATCGAATGGTAGGAGAATGCATTGAATGCATAATCATATTTTATGGTTTGACGGAGACAATGAAGGAAAATTCTCTATATATGAATTAAATGTTGTGTGGCTCAATGCAGAGGTATGGTGATATCTGATAAACCTTATTAGATGTATTTATGATGAGCTAGATGATGACATGTAGCTTGATGTACAAGTAGATTTTTGGTGAAGTTTACAAGCAAAGGAAACCCTAACAGATGATTTGAGAAGATCTAGATGGTAGGCAGAATCTTGAGGTAATGATTGTAGGTTGGTAAAGAAGGAAGACAATCAAGTATTTTTTGTGTGTTTAGTCTACAAGTGAGGTGTTGAGTGAGAATTCAATTAGTGCACAATGCTCTTAATAGAGAGATGTACAACTGAATATGTAGTAGAGAAGAGAGTACAGAGTAAGAGAGAGTAAAGAGCAGAGGGGATGTGTTGCTAAGAGTGTAGCTTCAGCATTAGAGTGTAAGTTGTAGTAAGTGAAACAATGTATTGTATGTATTGATGCATCTTAGATTTATGTGGAAGCATTTATATGCATAATTGAGTTTTAATTTTTGTAAGAGGCTGTAGCCTCAATTATACTGAGTTGGTGCTCAGAGTAGGGGATTGGTGTCTCCTTGGAGTTGGTGCTCCTAAATCAAGGAGTTGATGCTTCCTTGGGTTGGTGCCCCAAAATATTGTAACTAAACTTCATTTCTTGTGAGGCTGGATTAGAACAATAGATCCTAGTAGCATTTCTCACCGTGGTTTTTCCCATCTTGGGTTTTCCACGTATATCATGTGTTATGTGATGTATTGTGTGCTTGGTTATATTTTTGTATCACATGCTTAATATCTGTACATTAAGGGTTAAAGAAAGTAGTATGCACAAAATGTTTTAAGAAGGATAAAATATTAATATCTATTGATTCAGCCCCCTCTCATTAGATCATTGTGTTCCAACAATTGGTATCAGAGCCCCAGGTTCCCTAGGAGAAGCTTAACCAGCTCGGGTAGGTCCTTGACTTTGTGAACAAAAATGACCAATCAGGAAAGCACCTCCTCAACCAAGGAACCTAAGTTTGATGGAACAAATTATGCTTATGGGATATCATTAATGAAATGATACTTGGGATCCTTACGTTTTGATGTGTGGATGTTAGTTGTAAATGGATACACCCCACCTGCAACACCCCAAACTGATGTTGTAGCCAAAATGGACTTTGAGAGCAATGAAAAGGCATGGTTCGCTATCATGAAAAATCTATCTAGGTTTGTGCACAACACAGTTATGTATTGTAAGAATGCACAAGATGTCTGGGATACATTGAAGAAGATTTATGAAGGAGATGACAAGGTAAAACTAGAAAAGCTACAAATACTGAAAGCTAGATTTGAAGGTCTAAGAATGACAAAGGAAGAAAAGATTGTAGACTATCTAATGAGAGTTAATGATATTGTGAACTCTATCAAGGGGCATGGAGAAGAGATGAAAGAGGATGCGGTTGTATTGAAATTTCTTAGATCAATGACATACAAGTATGACTCTAAGATCTCATCAATAGAAGAAGGGAGAGAAATTGACAAGCTAACTCTAAATGAGCTACATGGTATATTCATAGCCTATGAGATGAGGATGAGAGATGAAGGACCTTCCAGGAAAGAAGCTGCTTTCAAGATTGTTAACAAGGAGAAGGATATTTCTCCCAAGAAAAATAAGGCAAAACTGATTCCACTTGAGGATGATGAGATTGATGAAGAGGAGAAAAAATTCATTAGAAGACTAAGAAGAGGATGTATCAAATACAAAGGTAATTTTCCATTTAAATTTTTTGAATGTGGTAAAGTAGGCCATTTCACTGCTAAATGTCCCTACAATAAGAAAAGAAACTCTAAAAAAGAGGTAGATGAAAAAATGAAGAAACCCTACCATCCTAAGAAAATAAATTTTTAGAAGAAAAATAAAAGTCTATACATCCAAGAAGATAACTAGTGATGTATTAGAAGACTACAACAACTCAGATGATGAAAAAAACTATGCTTTTGTTGTGAGAAACAATGAGTTTCTCTTTATGGAAAAAGAGTTTGAAGAGTAGAAAAAGGAAAAAGTTGAGAATATTCCTGAAGAGGGTGAAGAAGAAGGTGTAGTTGATCTTGAAGGAGAAATCATCTATTACTTTGATGAGATTGATGATATCAGAGATGAGATTGAGGAGTTAAAGAGGGAGAACAAGCAGCTGAAGAAACTTTCTCAAAACGAGTTAGAGAAACTAAGCAAGGAACTAGAAGAATCTACCTAGAATGTGGTAGATTTGAAGCTAAAGCTAGAAGAATCTAAGAGAGTTGAGGATGTGATTAATTCCAAGCCCCAATCTAAACTAGATAGATGCATGAAGCTGGAGGAAGATATTGTTGCTATGAGAAGAGATCTAGAATAGGCAAAAGTGTAGATAGAGAAAGGAATCAAACTGAAAAGTGGCTCAAGAATTCTAGATGAGTTACTGAGCACCTAGATGCTTGCAACTAAAGAAAAATCAGGCATTGGTTTGGAGAAAGGAAAAAATTCCTTTGTTGATTCCTTTGCAAACCTATATGAAAGATTTGGAGCAGAAGAAAAGTCTAAGTCTGTCAAGGAATATAACTGCAAAGGAAGCAACTATAATGAGAAATCTATAAAGAAGGAGAAGACCAAGGATGAAAAGAAGCCTATCGTAGACAAGAAGAATAACTAATCAAATCTTGTTCACCAAGAGAACAAGCAAAGCTTCAAGAGGACTGATGTTGATGGGTTTACTAAGGTGAGAAACTGAAGAAGATGGATGCACCCCAGACCCCCTCCTCTAGTACTAAATTCCATGACCAAGTATTCCACATATTTCTATGGATATTGTTATTCATGCAATTAGTTTGGTCATAGGGCTAGGGAGTATAGAATCATTCCTAAAAGGAGTGAAAATTTTGAATGCAGAAATTCATTTTATCCTTTACTTGATATGAATATCATCTACTATAACTGTAATAACTTTGTCACATAGCAAAAAATTGAAGAACACAACTTACAATACCAATTGTTCAGAATGAAGAAAAGAAGATCTTACCTCCTTAGACAAATAAAGAATCTGAAAATAAGAAGAAGATGATAGAGAAGACAAAAAGGAAAACTAGGAAAGTATGGAAAGAAAAGGGAGAAGGCTCCACAGAATCATTGACTGCACAAACAACCCTGCATGCCAAGAAAAAAAATCTGTGGGTGATAGATAGTGGCTGCTCCAAGCCCATGACTAGAGATAAGAGAAAGTTCATTAAACTCAATAAATGCAATGGAGGATTTGTGAGTTTCGGTGATAACACCATTGTCAAAATATGTGGTAAAGGAATCTTAAAGGCATCTTAAGTTTAGATGGAAAAACTCCCACAAAGGATGTCCTGTATATTGAAGGTTTAAAGCACAATTTGTTAAATATGATCCAAATGTGTGACAATGGTTATAAGGTCACATTTGATTTAGAAGGTTGCAAAATTAGAAAGAATGGAAAGATATTTGCACAAGCGTTGAGAATCGACTGCAATCTGTACAACCTTGCTAAAGTAAAAGGCCAAAGTTGTCTGATTGGACAAGTTGATGAAAGTTGGCTATGGAACATACGATTAGGCCATATAAACTTTGACAACTTGGTAAAAGTGAGTTCAAGAGGTTTGGTCAAACATATGCCTAAGGTAACAAAGCTTGCAAACATCATATGCAAAGAGTGCCAACAGGGAAAGCAACCAAAGACTAGCTTTCAAAATAAAGAATACTCAACCACAAAGCCTTTACAACTAGTTCACACTGACCTGTGTGGACCCACAAGAACAAGAGGTTTGAAAGGATAAAGATACTTTATTTTTCAAATAGATGATTATACAAGGGTGACATTTTTGAGGGACAAGTCACAAGCATTTGAGAAATTCAAAATATTTAGAAAGATGGTTGAGAAGGAGATAGGAAGGAAAATAAAACGTCTAAGGTCAAATAGAGGAGGAGAATTCACATCTGGTGAATTTTTTGATTACTGTGAGGCACATGGAATTAAGAGACAATATTCAACACCAAGAACTCCACAACAAAATGGAGTCGTAGAGAGGAAGAATAGGGTTGTGTAGGACATGGCTAGAATGATGCTAAAAGAATCCAGATTAACTGATATGTTATGGAGAGAAGCAATACATATTGCAATATACATTCTAAATAGAGTTCAAATTCTAGTACATAGTGATAGTACTCCCTATGAATTGTGGTATGGTAGACCCACATCTGTGGAATACTTTAAAGTATTTGGAAGTAAGTGCTACATCTAAAGAGAAGATGAAAACTTGAGAAATTTTGAATCAAGAAGTGATGAAGGAATATTTTTAGGATATTCCACTCAAAGTAAAGCCTACAAATGCTATAACAAAAGGTTAGAAAAGATTGTGGAAAGTGTCAATGTGAAGATTGATGAAAGTATAAAACATATCAAGTCTGATCAAGACAATCTTGATGATGCCTCAGAATATGAATACAATGTAGCAAATGATGATGAAGAACCTAAGGAAATAGAAGTTGAGAAGGCCCTTGCAAAGTATGTTAAAAAGAACCATCTAGCAGATCAGATAATTGGGATAAAAATGAAGGAGTTTAGATCAAAAAGATATTTGCAAAGAACAAAGAACAAGTAAATTTTGCTCTCATGTCTCAAATTGAACCAAAGAGTTTCTCTGAAGCTAGCAGGGATGAGAGCTGGATAGAAGCCATGGAAGAGGAGTTAAACTAGATTGAAAAGAACAAAACATCGGAACTGGTTCCTAGGCCCCAGGAAAAAATGTGATTGGCACCAAGTGGGTGTTTAGAAACAAGCTCAATGAAGATGGAACAGTTGTGAGAAACAAAGAAAGATTAGTGTACAAAGGATATGCATAGGTTGAAGGCATTGATTTTGAGGAGACAATTGCACCTGTGGCAAGAATAGAGGCAATTAGAATGTTTATTGCATTTTTAGTCCATAAAGGATTCAAAGTGTATCAGATGGATGTCAAGTTTGCATTCTTAAATGGAAACCTATAAGAGGAAGTTTACATTGAACAACCATAAGGTTTTCAGTTGATAGAGGATGATAATTATGTGTATAGATTGAGAAAGGACTTATATGGTCTAAAACAAGCTCTAAGAGCATTGTATTCAAGATTAGACTAGTACTTGTAGCAACAAGGCTTCAACAAGGGATGTGTAGACAGTAACCTATCTTTCAAATATGAAGGTGAGCACATGGTTATAGTTGTTATTTATGTGGATGGCATCATTTTTTGTGGTAGCAATGATAAACTGTGTAAAATATTTTCTATAGACATGGAAGATGAATTTGAGATGTCAATGTTAGGAGAATTGTCTTTTTTCCTTGGTTTGCAACTTTTACAAACTGATAATGGGATATTCCTATCTCAAACCAAGTATGCAAAGGAAATGCTCAATAAATTTGGCATGGAAGACAGTAGACCAGTTAGTACCCCCATGAATATTGGTTGCAAGTTGAGTAAATTGGATGAGTCACCTTAGACAAATCAGATAGTGTATAGGTCAATGATTGGAAGCTTGTTGTATTTAAGTACATCGAGGCTAGATATTATGCAAGTAGTATGTTTAGTGGTGAGATTTCAAGTAGCACCTAGAGAGTCACATGTCAATGCAGTAAAAATAATTTTCAAATACATCAAGAGTACTGCTGACTATGGGATATGGTACCCCAGGAGCAAGGATTTCAATTTAATTGTATATACAGATGCCGATTGGCACAACCACGGTAGGAGGGTCCTCAAAGAGAATAATTCAGACCATGCAGTAGGAGTAACACAACGAAATAAACACAAAATATGGAGGAAAATGTAGATTAAAATATTCTCATTAATAGAAATCTTAGTTACATTCGGCTGGCAACATCTGGGTTTACAGATTCAGCTCCCAGGCCTGATACAACATGTTCAAAAATACACTATTCCAATATGCTCTTATATGTGAGCTAAAATCTTGCAAATCTAATCCAAACTTATCTATCTATTCTTCACTCCTATTCTAATGATCTATTACAAGCTTTATACTATATCCACAATTCTGGAAACATCCGTGTCGGGCAAAGATCATCACATTTTCCAATGAAAGATAATATAATGGGTGCATGAACAAGTCGGCCTCAAATTTGAATTACTCTTCAACAGGTGTGTAGGATGAAGTGTGGACCTATAATGAAGGTCAGGGACACTCCAAAGAACATTTAAAATAACACTGTTAAGATTTGTAATTCATGGGAACGAAACACGAATGATCAGATTGGCCGTTAGGCTTGAAAACTATTCGGGCACCGGTTCAAGAAACTGTCATGAAATCCACAATCAATAACTTGCCAAAAAATGATCCAACCTTGCTCAAATCTTGGAATAAGGAAAATGAACATCTCCATGATGTACGTAGAGATCCACAGGGTCTAGTGAGCAAAGATGATGAATCCACCAACATGAATTAAGAAAGAACAAAACAAGGACAAAACTAAAAGGAAAATATTTTTTTGGTTGATGCAAGATTGCCAAGAACCAAGGATTCTCTTGCATCACTGATTGGGCAAGAGATGTGAATGATAGGAAAAGAACCTATGGTGGAGAATTATTTTTGGGAAACAAGTTAGTTTCTTGGATGAGCAAGAAACAAGAATCAGTCACTCTATGCACTGCTGAAGCAGAGTATGTGGCAGCAACATGTTGCATTAAAGTTCTATTGATGAAGAAAACACTCAAGGAAATCAAGGTAAAGTACAAATAACCCATTTCAATTCTTTGTGATAATTCGAGTACCATAAACATATCAAAGAATCTAGTGATGCATTCTAGAAAAAAGCACATATCCATTAAGTATAACTTCATAAGAGAGAAGTTTGCAGATAAGGAAGTCAACATGGAATATGTTCCCACCAAGGAACACGTAGCTGGAATTTTCACCAAGCCTCTTTCGAAGGAACAATTTGAATATCCGAGGCAAAAATTGGGAGTCATTGCTCCCACATCACATCACTAGTATCTAGTGATGGGGCATATATCCAAGGGGAGTTTCATCCATATTTCAATCATCCCTAGAAATAGATAGGGCAAATCAAGTTAGGTATTAGTGGTTTTACAAATTTCTAATGACTTGATGGTTGTATTATTCCAAATTCCCATCTTCTCTTTGAATTTCCTTTCAAAGGGAGAGTAATGTGTTAGGGGGAGTCTACCATTTTACATTGATGTGAAAGGGAGAGAAGATCATGAAAAAATGCTCATTTGAGAAGGATGAGCACATCAAAGGGGGAGCATTGTTTTATGTGTCCAATTGGTGCAAAACTCGAACAATTACATATCTCAATTACTTTCAATTGGTATCAGACCATTTCAACCGATTAGTATGAGCATTTAGTTTTTCCATCAGTGCCAAAGGGGGAGATTGTTGGCATATAGTTGTCTTTGATGTCAAAAGTGAAAATCATGCAAGGGAGATTGTTGGAATAATGACATAGGATGAGTGTGAGAGTAGTGGATCTGATGAAAAATTAGATGGAAAATTCGAACTAGGTTTCTCAAGAGCTTTCCAAAAAGGTATTATGTAGGTCTTTATGTCAATGGAGATGTCAGCATTCATTTGTTCA
Organism: Sequoia sempervirens; assembly: GCA_007258455.2. Lineage (NCBI taxonomy): Eukaryota > Viridiplantae > Streptophyta > Pinopsida > Cupressales > Cupressaceae > Sequoia > Sequoia sempervirens. The sequence continues at coordinate 737,995,711 of VDFB02058242.1, read as the reverse complement.
TGCTCTTAGTCTAGGGTTTATCAGTAAAACCCTATGTGTGCAGGAGGTTATAGGCACAATGTTCAAATAGTTTCTATTCTATTTGTGACTTTGTATTGTAGGTTGCAAGTCACATAAGTAATAACTTATGTCATTCATCCAATGGAGGTGACTGACCCCTCTGCCCAATGCTTTAAGGTTATACATTTCCATTAATTCGGCGAGACACTAGGGTATCAGAAGGAGTCAAGTAGAATTATGTTTGATGGCCTGATGATCATTTCATTAGCGAGACACCAATGTATTGGTAGGATTCTAAAAGGACTCTCTTCGATGGAGTGATAAGGAGTAAGGAGAGCTTTATCAGTGTGAGTGAATGGTTTTAGTGGTACCTTCTTCACAGTTCCTTCGATGGTCTAAAAATTGTGGTGGGACCTGGAGCTATGGCAGGATCACAAGATCGCAGAAGTCTAGAACTTTAGAACCACAAATTAGGGGTTGTGATGTTTTGGAAACCTCCAACTTATTGACCTATCCATGATGACTGTTGATGAAGAAGGTGGAACCCAATAGGCTGACGATGGAATTTGGTGATGTCAGAGGTGTATACGTGACAGTTGCTTGCATACCCTGCTGAGAATTTAGTGGGGCCCGATCAAGACCCATGGGGTTAGTGGGGAATGGTGAAGATTTAAATCAATGTTGATCAAACAGTGATGATGGACCATAGTGAAGGACGACAGGTGGTGAAGAGTGATTGCTCAATATGCTAATTCACATCGCTGTTGCAAATTAGGTGGCGATGACATGGAGGACAGATGAACATCAGTAGGATCGTAGTATGTGTCTCTTCAACAGAGTGATATGATATATCAACGAAGGAGATTTAAATAACCATTTTTTGGACAGTTGTGCTTTGAGGAGGCGATGGTGAAAGAAGAATGTACGATCATGACATGAAGGTTGGAGATTGATGGTGCAGATTTGAACAAGGAAATCATGAACGACTAATTACGTGTAACAGGGTTTCTCCTATAGGCCAACTTGAAGATAGAAATTTATTGATCTACTTGCCTCAATGATATAATTAAGATGATTTGATGCACAAAATGATGGAATAGATAGTCACAAATTAAAAGATAAAGATCTGATTGAATGGTCAAGAGAATGCATTGAATGAATAATTAGATTTTAGGGTTTGACAGAGAGAATGAAGGAAAACTCTCTGTATCTGAATTAAATGTTGTGTGGCTTGATGTAGAGGTATGGTGATATCTGATAAACCTTATCAGATGTCTTTATGATGAGTTGGATGGCGACATGTAGCTCAATGTATAGGTAGCTTGCTGGTGAAGTTTGCAAGAAAAGGAAACCCTAGCATATGATTTGTGAATATCTGGATGGTAGGGAGAATCTTGAGGTAATGATTGTAGGTTGGTAAAGAATTAAGACAATCAGGTATTATCTATGTATTGAGACTGCAAGTGAGGTGTAGAGTGAGAAGTTAGTTAGTGCACAGTGCTCTGAACAGAGAGATGTAAAACTAAATACACAGTAGAGAAGAGAGTGCAGAGTAAGAGAGAGTACATAGCAGAGGGGATGTGTTGCTAAGAGTGTAGCTTCAACAATAGAGTGTAAGTTGTAGTAAGTGCAACAATGTATTGTATGCATTGATGAATCTAGGGTTTATGTAGAACCATTTATATGCATAATTAAGTTTTAAGTTTTGTAAGAGATTGTAGCCTCAATTGTATTGAGTTGGTGCTCAGAGTAGGGGATCGGTGTCTCCTTTGAGTTGGTGCTCCTAAATCAGGGAGTTGATGCTTCCTTGGGTTGGTGCCCCAAAATATTGTAATTGAACGTCATTGCTTGTGAGGCTGGATTAGGACAATAGATCCTAGCAACATTTCTCACCGTGGTTTTTCCCATCTTGGGTTTTCCACGTATATCATGTGTTATGTGATGTGTTGTGTGCTTCGTTATATTTCTGTATCACATGCTTAATATCTGCACATTAAGGGTTAAAGAAAGTAGTATGCACAAAAGGTTTTAAGAAGGCTAGAATTTTAATATCTATTGATTTACCCCCCCTCTCAGTAGATCATTGTGTTCCAACATGTAGTTGGTTGTAATTTAGTGTTGCAAGTCCTACTTGTATCTTGTCCTAGGTAGTGACCCTTTTGACAAGTATTTTTGGTAGTGAGCCTTATATTGTGAGTTAACTCTCACCATTGTTTTTCCTTCATTGGGTTTTCCACATAAATCTGGTGTCTCCTTGTGCATGTGCGTGTTCTCTATTTTTTGTTGTTTTGATTACTATTATATATTTCATTGGCTAATTAGTTGTAAGTGTTAAAGAATGTAATTTCTATCATCATAATTAATATTCCTTTGTTTGAAGTTCAATCTTTATTTGCAAAAGGAGTTTGATTTGTGTTGAAGGTTTCAAAAGGGGTTAGGTTTTTAAGTAGACTGATTCACTACCCATCTTAGTATTTAGAAGTGTCCAAAATACTCTTCTCCTCCAATGAATAGATAGCATTAAAATCCCCCACTAGAATCTGATGAAGATAAGGAGAAATGGATCACACATATCTTACATGAGACCAAAGCAAGGATTTCCCTAGAAGATCAGTCAAAACATAGATATTTGAGAAGAGGATAACTTCACTTAATTCCAAACTTGAAGCTACCAAAGAAATAGAAGATCTGATAGAAATCCACCAAATAGGAGTAACTTTGCATGGATCCCACAAAAAAGCAACACCAATAGAACTATCTTGAGCCTCCACAGATTGGCATTGACCTTTGACCCAAATCTTAGAGGTTATGCTTAACATATTTTCCACAACCAACTTAGTCTCTTGTGTGAATAGAATATTAGGAGAATGAGTACGAATCAACTCTTGAATAACCTTTTGCCTAGGGATGTTATTCATACCCCTTACATTCCATGATAGAATAATCATCTTTGAGGATGAGAGAATTGAGAAAAAATGGTTTTCACTAATCCAAATTCCACTAATGTCTCCCCAATTAATTTCATCTTTTTCTGATATTTCTTTCATCCTACCTTAGGAAGTTTCTCTAGAGAACCCTTTTTAAAGGACTTTTGTTGCAAGCCCAAAACTGACAAGGTTCCTTTACTTTTTCCATTTTTTACACCATCCTTCTCTGCATTAGATCTAAAATTGAGAAAAATTAGACCATCTTTCACCTCTATACCCTTACTTGCCACCAACTCCCCATGATTAGAGAGGGGTAAGTATGTATCCATATTAGCCTTCTAGCCTCCAACCTAAGGTAAAATAAGATTATTAGCCTCCTGGTTAATTGGAAAAACAAAACATAGGGAAATAACAACCGACTACATTCCTATAGGAATCCCTTCCAAGGTCTTGAGCCAAATCCTCTAAGGCATCAAACTTGTTATAGGTCTCATCACCTTGTTTATCTCTAAGGGTTCTCTTTTGGGATCTACCCTTATTGTGAGCCTTTATAGGTACAAATCCCTCTTTATTTGTAATCCCCTTTGATATAGGCATTTTCCCTTTATCCGCCTTAGGCATAGGGTGTGAAAGGACACTACCCGCTCTTGTTGGATGGTTGATCCTAGGAAACTTTCACTACAAGTGACCATACTCATGGAATATCCCACACCAAAATGGGAGTTCTTCATAGTCCAACTATTGATTCTAAGAAGAGGAACCAAGAAAAATTTCCATAGAATCTGACAACAAATTATTTAAATCAATTTCAACACAAATTTGGGAAAAAAAATTACCCTTTTTTCTAACATTTGTTGTGATGCACCTACTGGCTTCCCAAGTAGCAAATATATCATTTTCAAAATATAATTTCTCTAAGAATCCACTAAGAGATGAAGGAGCTATAACCAAACAGGGACCTTAGAAGGTAGCTTCTCTACAGAGTTGAAACTTGTATGCCATGGTTTAATAAAAAGACCAACTTGGTTGTAGAAGTAAGGACCTCCTTCAAAATCCTATTTTTATCTGACAAGAAAGAAAAGAAAACAATGAATTAATGTTGGATGCCATCATGATTTCCATGTCACCCTCAAGATTCCACATTCTACAAGCCCAAGGTTCAAAAAATGGACGAGTAACCTGCATCCCCATAAATTTTCATATTGCCACATGGTTGCTCAAATAGCTCACATATTCAGCTACTGAATATGGCTAAATCACTAGGATTGGTTCATATTGACTCCTTTCCAAGCATCCATTCACTTTTTGAACTTAAAAACCCCCGTTCTTTGAAGATACCTCTCCATTTTTGACCTTATTTAGGTGAACGATATCTTTAGCATGAAAGGAAGGAAAAAGATTTTCCCTTCCCAAAGCCTCACTATATGACATGCTTGGAAAAACCTGAAGCCTTCACACATGCACAACAAAAAATCCTAGAAAAACCCTAGTCTAAGGCACAATCAAAAGAAATGCACCCCACCACTAGAACCACAATAGTCACCTACCAAAAATCTCCCCACTCTAAAAGAACCCCCAAAAACTACATGATAACCCCTCACCAAGCGAGATGCTATACCAACAAGGAGAATAAATGAATAAAAAAACCCCACAGGATCCACCCCACATGCTACACCCAACACAATGATTACATCCCCCCCAAGCAATGGAAAAAGCAATAGAGGAAGATCAAAACCAATGTCTAGGGCTCAAATGCCCTAGCCCATGTTGCTTCTCTTGCATAGAATAAACCATTTCCTACATTTCTTTCATATCAATCTATATTTTTTAAATAGTTTTCCTTCAAAATAAAATAATTTTATTTTTACACTTGGTCAAATAACTTCTCAAAACTTAGAAGATATTATTTTATCCCTTTTCGAACAAGAAAAGAGAACAAATACAAAATATACAAAATTTGATTCTCAAAAGGAGAATGCATTATCTTCAAGAAGCAATAACAAAAGATCAAAGGGAAAATTGAATGTTTTTATTGTAAGAAAAAAGTGTCACATAGCTTGGTCTTATAAAGCTCAAGCCAGTGGTGTTCTTAAAGGAAAAATCAAAGATAAATCAACTAAAGTTAACTTAGCTTGTGTTGAGGATGAGGATCCACTAAGTGATGCTTTTGTTGATGATTAGTGTTTTGAAGATGCTAACAATGGATTTTCACTTTGAGCCTTAACAATTGGATGTAGGAGGCATTAGAGGATGAAGGACCTTTATCACCTTCAGCTAGCTTCTCAATTTGAGATGGTACTTTGCATGAGAAGCATAGTTTTTTTCTTTCATATTTATTTATAGAAAATTAAAGAATGCATGGATTGTGAAGTTTGACTTTGAAGATAGGAAGAGATTTGGTGGTCAATATGGATTGTTGCCTAGGTAATTCAAGAGTTGTGATTTGGGGAATTATACCCTTTTGAGGGTCATGAGACAACTTGGTGGAGAATGTATTGTTGTCCAATAATTTGAGGGATTTGTGATTTGGGAGTTCAGGGAGGTGGTTATCTAGGAACTCAGGAATTTAACACAAGAGTTACACCCTTCCAGAAGTTACAAAGTAACTTTATGGGGTCCCACCTAATCCAATATTTGTTTTTTCAAAAGAAAAATATTCTCAATTTATCTAATTATTTTTCATAATCAACATATTATGTTATATATTCTATTTGTGTTAAGTAAACCTTAAGGGGGACTATCTTGGAAAGGTGAAATTTGATGTTTTAGGTGTACATTTGCAAGAAAAACGTAATAAATGGGGTAATGTTAGTGTAGCAATTATATTACATTGTTTAATAAACTATATAAACTCCTAGTGATTATGCTTCTAGCTATGGTGTAATTACAAAATTGCATTCTCATGTATAAATGCTTTCTTTGTACATCAAATAATTATCAAGTATTTACCTTTCTCCTCAAAATTGATATTTTCTCAATGCTTTTTATTTTTAACAAGTTTAATAAATAGTCTCTCCTCTCAAAATTTAACACCTTCTAGTTTTAATATTACATACTATTAGATACCAAATTTAGATAAAAGAAGAAAAAATGAATTTAATAGAAAGGCTAAATATTAATTGAACACACACCTCAGTTTAGAGAAAAATGAAGGCGTTACAAATCATGTATATGACATAAAACATAAGCTAAACCTTCATGATTTTTGGGATTGCTCTATGAAAATGCAGATGCATTATTATGAAATGATGTTGGTTTTTGTTTACTTGAGATATCAAATCAGATATCATGTAGTTGCATGAGAGTGTGGGGTATGTGCAGGATCATCATGGAAAAAATAGGCCCTTAAGTGGCGATGAAAATTCATAAAAAATAGAGTTAGGTAACTTGACGTAAAAAAATGAATAAGTTATCTATATTATTTCAAAAATATGTAAGAATAGAATTTGTAGAAAATTGAATGTAGTTTCTAAACTACTAGGTTTATTTTAAAAAAAAATCTATTTGGTGAAAATTTGAAATTTCAATGTAGTAGTACTTAAATTTGAGGGAAAAAATAAGAAGTAGGTGTCTATTTGACCACCATAACCACAATAAAATGATAATTATTTTTATAAGATTTTAGATATAAGTAGAGGACTCATGTCCCGATGTGATGCATATTTTTTTGTAATTTTTTTCCAAGTAAATAATTAATTATGAATTTTTTATTACAACTTTTTAAAAATATAAAAACTTGGATGTCTGACCACCTTAACTTGGTTAAAACTTCATGAAATTCATTTTTTAAAAATCCTATAGTATGCGAAGCATAGAATGTGACACATGTTTTGGATTCAAAAAATGTGATACTGTTTGAAAGCTATAGATGTTTTTCAATCAACCTATCAATCAGGACTTTAGTCGTAATTCAAATAGAAAATGAATAATAATTATTTATTAAATTCAAAGTAAAGCATAATTTATATTGGTGGAAAGCTGAGAATATCCTATAGAAACCCTTTTCGTTTCATCAATTTTGGGTAAAAAGTCGTTAGCCACATGGGCGATATAGAAAAGCAAGGTAAGCTATTAAACACTTTTTTTGTGTTGACTTTTAGGATTGACATGTCCTAGCCAAATTCCAAAGCAAGCTCGAGGTGACCCCTAGGCAATAAGGTTTGTGTCAGAAATATCAGATATCTAATATATTTTATATATGATTTAAAAAAATGTAATATAGTTTATAATATATGATTTAAAAAATGCAATAAATAGTTTATAGTTTATTTTAATATATCTAGTTTAGAATATACAATATAGTTTATAATTTAATATATAATATACAATTTATGATAATCTCTTACAAAATTATGTATAATATATAATATATTATATTATTATGTATAATATTTAAATATTATTTCTATATTTTAGTTAATCTATAAATATATATATATATATAATACAAATATATAAAATATTTAAATATTATCTCTCTCCCCTCTCTCTCTCTCCCTCCTCCCTCTCCCCCTCTCCTCTCTCTCTCCTTCTTTTCCCTCTTTCCCTCTCCCTCCCCCCTCCTAATTCTCTCCCTCTCTCCCTCTCCCCTCTTCCCCTCTCCCTCTCCTTTCCCTCCTAATTCTCTCCTCTCTCCAGTCTCTCCATGGCCAGCCACGCAACCCTAGGGAAAGATGCAATTTACTAAACAACCGAACTATTTTTTTTTTAAATAAGAACAATAGCATGTAAGTTAGAACAACTAACATACAAGTTCACTTAACTAGAACAATTAATATACAAGTTCACTTAACCATTGCCAACCAATCCCCTAAGGTTGCGAGACTATGTTACTTAAACCATACGCGGAACATGGATTAAAACCATATCATAATAATTACTTAACAAGTAAAGATCACATACATTCCAACATAATAATTTACATCCAAGAGTATGAGACACTTCTTGATTCCAATAACATGATTTACAATAAGAATACAATGCTCATTCCCCGAATGAGGTAAGTCTAACAAATATGATTACATATTATAAATTCCACCTCGATAACAAAAGAGGGGTAATAAAATACAATAAGAACTGAGAGAACAAGGCATGAGAAGAAACTGATTCCCATGAGCTCTCCAGCTGGAAATCACGACCTCACAAACAAGAAGAAGAACCAACGGATTAAGATGCACGCCACCCGACCACGTGGAATCCAAAAGGTTCCACTCCCTCCATGCTAGGAGATAGTAACTAGGAATTCCTACCCAAGACCATCTACCACTAGACACGGGTCACACAAGCTGATATGAAATAATTACAAGTACACCTCACATGACATAAAAAGGTCATATGCACAACTCTAGGTACGACTCACACAACACTGTCATAGGTTACATTGCTTCCAAACATAGAATAGATCAAGAGTGTCACAAATATCAAATACACAAACAGCTGACTTAGGAAGAGTGTCATCGCATAGCTCGTCAAGGGATATCCTCTGGGAATCTTCCTAGGCCCCGGCCCCCACTCCATGGGTTATCCTGGTAGCCTCAACTGAAATCCCGGCACCAATGCTTACTCATGCGGAACCAAATACCTCTCGTGAAGACGAGATAGATGATCTTGCCATTCCAGGCCTTCCCGTCTCATCCCAAGTCTTGAACAAGCCCTTGGGTCCATGAGCGAGGCACAAATTATCTTGCTTAATGTTTGATGCAACCTAAGCTTCTACAAGTTTAATTTAGTTATCACTGAATTAACCAACTTGCAAAGGGTTATCCTGGCACCACTTTGTGTGCCGGCGCCCATTGCAGCCACTCTCCTAAGACAACTCACATGGTTAAAACCACAATAGGTAACCAGATAACACGACCTCTCCAATCCAAGGAGGTAACAAAACAAGGAAACTCACTCCAAACACTGGAGGAAAATGAGGTTAAAACCCTCTCCATACACTGGAGGAAAACAAAGTACAAACCCACTCCAAACATAGGAGGAAACCAATTACAAAAACCCACTCCTTTCAAAGGAGGTACAAATCACATTACCCTCTCCTATTCCCAAGGAGGTACAAAACATCCCCGTTTGTGAGAACCGGGTGAAACAACAAGGTGTCACATGCACATTTTCCCATGACACATCAAAATTGACTCACGTACCACAATCCCATACCAATACATGAACTCCTATCTGGAAGACTTCAACATTTACTCTATCCCACCAACATCGAAGACGAACAATTAAACACTGAAAACATTTCAGACAATTAAGTAAGCTAATGTTCGGATTTCCTAAATCCAATCAAGCACAGCTTCCATCACTTGCATTTATCCAATTAATAAACTCATTTCTTTTCACAACATAGAAATATTCAAAGAACAGATCACATACTCTAAATTTCACAACCATATACCAAAATCAAGACATTTAAATAAATACATCATCGAACTGGAATTAAACCAATCAATCACTCTACATCTCACAATCATATACTGTAAATAAATCCACTTGATTTATAAAACATTTGGATTAAATAATAAGTCAATTAATTTTGTCACACAAGGAATTAAGTAAATAATTGACCTTATACGCACAGCTCAATAGTAACTCAAAGCACGTTGACAACTTTAAGGGGGTTCAAACCAATAGTATATTTCGTTTTCCCATTTACATATATTGATAAAATCAGCCTTTGAAAATGAAAACACTTGATCATTTAAAATCTACTTGATTTTTTTAAAATAATCATTTGAATATAAAATCCCCTTTTGCTTCGATTACGTAACCAAAAGTCATCTTGAGATAATCAAAATCAAATTATAATTAAGTCAAACATTTGACACATATATTCATCTGATTGGATTAAATCATTCGTTATCTTTAAGTTTCACGATTAAATTCATAATCAAGATATTTTAACAAATAAGCATTTAAATTAAATCACTTAATCCATAATTCATCATAGGATAAATAAATTAATCAAAGTCAATATTCTAAATGATACGTTTGATCAAACATCCATTTCATTTCACCTATACAAATGAGATAATCATTTTAACACTCCTCTTTTAACTATAAAAATATCGTTTAAACATATGTCTTCGAAACATTATTTTATGTTTCTAAGATTTATTAATTATTCTAGGTAAACAATAATGAAATTTCTAAATAAAGGTATTCAATTATAAAATCAACTTTTAAAATAAACACTAAATTATCTAATACTCACATGGCACCATTGGGGGATTTAGATTTAATACTTTAATACTATTGGCCCAATTATGTATAAAGATTAAAATAATCTTTTTAAAACCATCCCGTTTGACCAACTTTTAAATGAATTGTTTGGTTACAAACCCAACTCTTAATTAAATAATTTGATTATATTATTCACCTTCAAATGATACATCATAAAATAATCTATTTTTGAATGCAAATATCTATAAAACGTATGCAGAAAAGTATATATATAAATATATACTTAATGTTTTTATATATATAAGTATAAATATACCTCCGTTTAAAATACAATTATTTAAACATATTTTAAATCCACAAATTAAAATTTCCATAATACAAATCATTTATTACAATAATGAATCCCCTTCACTAGAATAGTCGCAAACATTTTAATATTTCTAATTTAATATTTAACATTATTTCCCTATTTACTATTTAACATTATTTTAATGTCAAATAAAAATAAATTATTTAAATACAAATTTAAACACCCGTTTAAAATTTCCATATTACAAATTATTCTTTAACTATATGAATTCTCTACATATAATTTAAAATTGATAAATATAATATATATTTATATTATAATAAATAATAAATATATACATAAATTAAAATTATTATATATATTATATATGTATTATAATAAATATATTATAAATCGAATTAAATTAACACTAAATTTTTTTTTAATAAATTTAATATTTTATATAAAAAAAAGAAAAAGGCCAAAGGCCTTTGGCTGCGTTGCAGCCCCAACAGGGGACGCACCCCTGTGTGGCTGCTACACAACCTCACACAGGGGCGCAATCCCTGTGGTGGCTGCTTGTAGCCCCCTCCCCATTCATGGGGAGCGCTGCATAGCTAGCACCCCCATGGATGGGGGGTGGCTGTGGGCAGCCCCACAAATTTAAAATTTTATATATATATTTTTTAATTCCATCAATTTCGTTTTAAAAAAAAAAACGAAAATCCAAAACAAAACTTCTCCAGATTTTTGACGGATTTCACTAGTAACAGAAAATTTCGAAAATAAGTATTTTCCAGAACTCAAAGATATATGTGTATATATATGACTTGATGTTTTTATTATCACAGTCAGATTGTCAGATTTTTCTTATTGAAATTTCAAACCCCAGCTTAAAGATTTTCACACAATTTAACCAAGATTTTCACAATTTATCTGTTCAATCGCAACTAGTTTTTCTTTTGGTGGGTATTTTCATTGCAACAAAAGGATTGAATCTTTTAAAAGGAAATATGAACAGAATTCTAAATCATTACTAATTGAAACCAAAACAAGAAGGAAAAAGAAAAAAGAAAAACCTTTTGTTTTCTCCAAATGCTTGAAGATTTGTTAATGGAGATCTTGCCCTTGCTTTTGAATTCAGCTTCTCCAATTTTCAATCTTCCCTTCACCAATTCTTTTTTTTTTCCAAACCAATCCAATTTTTGCTCTCCAATTTCAATCCTCCATTTTCCAAATTAAAATTAAAATAAAATCCTAATTTCCTTATGCAAGCCCTTCTCCCAAATTTGTCAAAGCCCTAAAATGGACTCACCCACCAAACTTATTGCTAAATGAAGATATTTCATTTTTGCAAAATCATAAAACAATTTCTATTTCCAAGTGTAATTTGCATAATATCCTTTTAAAATAAAAATCTATTTACAACCCCAAGGTTAAATAAATTTCTTTTAACAAAATATAATTCAATAATTCATAATAACATTATTTTTCAACTTTATTTCTAGGAGTAAAATATAAAACATATTTCTAATTTTTGATTTAATCCAAATATCTAATGATGCCAACATGGCTAAATTGATTTAATTTATCCCTATTAATTTAATTAGTCAATAAAATGAATCTAATTCAAAATTAGATTATTTTATTAATTAAATTAAATTAATTAATTAATCACTAATTTTCCAACATCTCAATAAGACAAAACAATCATCATTTATAAATTCCAAAAGCCATTTAATCACTTTT
>VDFB02058242.1:737973158-737983464 GCA_007258455.2 Sequoia sempervirens | reverse complement strand
TTATTTAATTTATCTACGAAGGGAGATGGCAAATTAATTATTTTAGATCATAATATGAATAGATATTCCTAATTGGGAATCCAATAAATGATGTGTTCATAAATGGCAAGTGAGACAAGTGTAAAATAAACATGAATAAAAGAAGAAGAATGATCAAAGAGTAAAATTAAATAATTATTAATGGAATATTCATGTAATACAGTGAATATATAGAATAGGAGAAACCAACAAAAAAGGTAAGGTAAAAAAGGTTAATAAAGCTACATTAAAATTTATTAAATTTATGTTATAATAGGAGGGAGAGCACAACAATAACAATATAACAAAAAGGGAAAATCATATTTTTTAAAAAATAAATAAATTTGTTAACATCAATGATGTGCTATGTTAAAATAGTTAAATATATGTTATAATAAAAAGAGGAGCACAACATAATAGTGTAGTAAAAAAGGAAAACCGTAAACCAACAAAGGAAAGAAAGCTATTTTTTTGTCAACATCAATGATGTTTTTCAAAGACACATTTATTTAGCATCATCCCAAATACAAATGGGGGACATATAAAGTAAATATAAAATCAACAAAAAGATAAAAGAGGTCATGAAAGAAATGGGATGTTTATAGTCATTTATCTTAACATGCAACGTAAAATATTTATTTTCATCATTCATATTTGTAATTAACATGAGAGGAAAAATAATTTAATGTAGCTAAAAATAAATAATATATGTGAGGACAAATCAAGTCATAAGAAAAGGTGGGAAAAAAAGAGAAACATATTAACTTATTGTATCCATCATCATCTAGTGATTCATCTTCTTTCTAATCCCAAGGTAAAAATTCCTTTATATTTTCCATTTGAGAATTTACTTGAGATGACCCCAAATCTTCATGTAAGGTGGGTCCCTTAACAAATATGTTTCTTGGTGAAATTATTTTTTATTTTTCTTAGGAACCCAAGCTATTTATTTTTTCTTGCCTTTATTCCCTTGAATTATGTATGTTTGCTTTTTTAATAAAGTAATATTCCCATATTGAGTAGATTTCCTTTATTGTCACATTCATTATAATGTGATTAGATAGTTAAATGCATATTATAATGAAGGCGGAGCACACCAATAATGGTGTTATAATAAAGGTAAATCATAAAACAAAAAGAAATGAAAGATTTATTTTTTGTCAACATCAATGATTTTTTCCAAGGACACTTACATTTCTTTAGCGTCATGCCAAATTCAAAGTGGGGACATACAAAAATAAAGAGAAAATTAAGAAAAGATAAAAGAGGCCACGAAATAAATGAGATGTTCATAGGAACTTGTCTTAACATGCACTGTGAATGATTTATTTACATCATCTACATTTTTCATTAACATAAGGAGGGAAATAATTAATATAAGAAATAATATATATGAGGACAACTCAAATCATAAGAAAAGGTGAAAAAACAAGATCAACCTACAAAGTTATACTACCCATCATCATATAATGATTCATGTTCTCTCTAACCATGGTGATAGTCCCTTTATTTTTTCTATCTAAAACTAGAATTGGGATGTCCCCAAATATAAATGTAAGGTAGGTCTCTTAATAAATATGTTTCCTAGTGGAATATTTTTTATTTTTCTTGGGAACCCCATTTTTTTTGTTTTTTGTTTTCCTTAAAATTGTGTTGGCTTAATTTTTCAATGAAGTAATATCCCAATATTTAGTAGGTTTCCTTTATTGTGACAGTAATTATAGTATGATTATGTTTGCTTTTTTTAGATTGTAGGAATTGGGTAGCCCCCCTATAAATTATAGTGCGCCTGGTAAAAAAATTCATGTGACCAGTGATGCTTGCATGATATTCCTTTCGATACCATAGAGATGGGGGAAGACTAGACCTCGTGATCTCTTTCCTACAATGGGATGCTTTAGCCAATCAAGTTAGGCCCCCCACCCTATATGGTTATGTTAATGTTTCAATTTTGATAAAAAAATTCCCAAACTTTTTGGTACAATTTTTTTAGCCTCTTCCTTTTTGTTATTGTATACAATATCACCTCTAATTTAATGTGATCCATGATTTAAATTATTCAAAATTTCATCGTATTATCTAATGTAATATAAAAAAATATTGTGCACTATATTAAGCATCAATAAATCTTACATATTCCTCATAAGGATACATGTAAATTCTAGTATCTCTTTATTTTTTATATTCTTCTCAAGTATGGCATGTGAATATGTAGAAAATTATTTATTTAGGGGGATAATATATTCCTTGGCCTCATATTTAGATATTTTATTAAAGATTTTACCATCATCAATAAAATCTTGGTTCCAATACCTAATATTTAAAAATGATTGAGTTGTATGAACTACTATCATATGTGATGATTACAATAGATGCTAACATCAAAATGTGGGGTTAGAGGATAAAAAGGTATCAAAAGGCTTAATGGATCTAAAAAGGAAATTCAACTAACCTCTAAAATATTTGGTAATAAAAAATATAGGACATAAATTATTTGACTAATAGATATTTTACCTTGAATATCAGTGGAAGTTTCATTGATTGCTCACAAGATTGATTATTTTAAGTAATTATATGCTTATGCTTTGGAAAATTATCATAATTGTTTTATAATGTTCTTAGTAAAGTTTAATCCACATGGTTTAAGCATGAATATTTGTTTGATCACATAAAATTTAATCGAATTCCATGTATCATTGTGTAAAGTTACAATATTTTTCTTTAAGAGCTCTAAAATTTTCAAGTATGATGTTATTCCTTTGGATTGTAATAAAAAACTTTTAAAAATAAAATATCAAATAACTAGAATAAGCCATTGGTATGGGTGTGTTTGTGTAACGCCTCGGGCCACGCAACCCTAGGGAAAGATGCAATTTACTAAACAACCGAACTATTTTTTTTTTAAATAAGAACAATAGCATGTAAGTTAGAACAACTAACATACAAGTTCACTTAACTAGAACAATTAATATACAAGTTCACTTAACCATTGCCAACCAATCCCCTAAGGTTGCGAGACTATGTTACTTAAACCATACGCGGAACATGGATTAAAACCATATCATAATAATTACTTAACAAGTAAAGATCACATACATTCCAACATAATAATTTACATCCAAGAGTATGAGACACTTCTTGATTCCAATAACATGATTTACAATAAGAATACAATGCTCATTCCCCGAATGAGGTAAGTCTAACAAATATGATTACATATTATAAATTCCACCTCGATAACAAAAGAGGGGTAATAAAATACAATAAGAACTGAGAGAACAAGGCATGAGAAGAAACTGATTCCCATGAGCTCTCCAGCTGGAAATCACGACCTCACAAACAAGAAGAAGAACCAACGGATTAAGATGCACGCCACCCGACCACGTGGAATCCAAAAGGTTCCACTCCCTCCATGCTAGGAGATAGTAACTAGGAATTCCTACCCAAGACCATCTACCACTAGACACGGGTCACACAAGCTGATATGAAATAATTACAAGTACACCTCACATGACATAAAAAGGTCATATGCACAACTCTAGGTACGACTCACACAACACTGTCATAGGTTACATTGCTTCCAAACATAGAATAGATCAAGAGTGTCACAAATATCAAATACACAAACAGCTGACTTAGGAAGAGTGTCATCGCATAGCTCGTCAAGGGATATCCTCTGGGAATCTTCCTAGGCCCCGGCCCCCACTCCATGGGTTATCCTGGTAGCCTCAACTGAAATCCCGGCACCAATGCTTACTCATGCGGAACCAAATACCTCTCGTGAAGACGAGATAGATGATCTTGCCATTCCAGGCCTTCCCGTCTCATCCCAAGTCTTGAACAAGCCCTTGGGTCCATGAGCGAGGCACAAATTATCTTGCTTAATGTTTGATGCAACCTAAGCTTCTACAAGTTTAATTTAGTTATCACTGAATTAACCAACTTGCAAAGGGTTATCCTGGCACCACTTTGTGTGCCGGCGCCCATTGCAGCCACTCTCCTAAGACAACTCACATGGTTAAAACCACAATAGGTAACCAGATAACACGACCTCTCCAATCCAAGGAGGTAACAAAACAAGGAAACTCACTCCAAACACTGGAGGAAAATGAGGTTAAAACCCTCTCCATACACTGGAGGAAAACAAAGTACAAACCCACTCCAAACATAGGAGGAAACCAATTACAAAAACCCACTCCTTTCAAAGGAGGTACAAATCACATTACCCTCTCCTATTCCCAAGGAGGTACAAAACATCCCCGTTTGTGAGAACCGGGTGAAACAACAAGGTGTCACATGCACATTTTCCCATGACACATCAAAATTGACTCACGTACCACAATCCCATACCAATACATGAACTCCTATCTGGAAGACTTCAACATTTACTCTATCCCACCAACATCGAAGACGAACAATTAAACACTGAAAACATTTCAGACAATTAAGTAAGCTAATGTTCGGATTTCCTAAATCCAATCAAGCACAGCTTCCATCACTTGCATTTATCCAATTAATAAACTCATTTCTTTTCACAACATAGAAATATTCAAAGAACAGATCACATACTCTAAATTTCACAACCATATACCAAAATCAAGACATTTAAATAAATACATCATCGAACTGGAATTAAACCAATCAATCACTCTACATCTCACAATCATATACTGTAAATAAATCCACTTGATTTATAAAACATTTGGATTAAATAATAAGTCAATTAATTTTGTCACACAAGGAATTAAGTAAATAATTGACCTTATACGCACAGCTCAATAGTAACTCAAAGCACGTTGACAACTTTAAGGGGGTTCAAACCAATAGTATATTTCGTTTTCCCATTTACATATATTGATAAAATCAGCCTTTGAAAATGAAAACACTTGATCATTTAAAATCTACTTGATTTTTTTAAAATAATCATTTGAATATAAAATCCCCTTTTGCTTCGATTACGTAACCAAAAGTCATCTTGAGATAATCAAAATCAAATTATAATTAAGTCAAACATTTGACACATATATTCATCTGATTGGATTAAATCATTCGTTATCTTTAAGTTTCACGATTAAATTCATAATCAAGATATTTTAACAAATAAGCATTTAAATTAAATCACTTAATCCATAATTCATCATAGGATAAATAAATTAATCAAAGTCAATATTCTAAATGATACGTTTGATCAAACATCCATTTCATTTCACCTATACAAATGAGATAATCATTTTAACACTCCTCTTTTAACTATAAAAATATCGTTTAAACATATGTCTTCGAAACATTATTTTATGTTTCTAAGATTTATTAATTATTCTAGGTAAACAATAATGAAATTTCTAAATAAAGGTATTCAATTATAAAATCAACTTTTAAAATAAACACTAAATTATCTAATACTCACATGGCACCATTGGGGGATTTAGATTTAATACTTTAATACTATTGGCCCAATTATGTATAAAGATTAAAATAATCTTTTTAAAACCATCCCGTTTGACCAACTTTTAAATGAATTGTTTGGTTACAAACCCAACTCTTAATTAAATAATTTGATTATATTATTCACCTTCAAATGATACATCATAAAATAATCTATTTTTGAATGCAAATATCTATAAAACGTATGCAGAAAAGTATATATATAAATATATACTTAATGTTTTTATATATATAAGTATAAATATACCTCCGTTTAAAATACAATTATTTAAACATATTTTAAATCCACAAATTAAAATTTCCATAATACAAATCATTTATTACAATAATGAATCCCCTTCACTAGAATAGTCGCAAACATTTTAATATTTCTAATTTAATATTTAACATTATTTCCCTATTTACTATTTAACATTATTTTAATGTCAAATAAAAATAAATTATTTAAATACAAATTTAAACACCCGTTTAAAATTTCCATATTACAAATTATTCTTTAACTATATGAATTCTCTACATATAATTTAAAATTGATAAATATAATATATATTTATATTATAATAAATAATAAATATATACATAAATTAAAATTATTATATATATTATATATGTATTATAATAAAATATATTATAACTCCTAATTAAATTTCACTCAAAAATTTAATAAATTTAATATTTATTAAAGGAAAAAGGCTGCCTTGAGTCAAGTAGCGCAGTAGCCCCAATCACCGGGATCGCCACTTTGTGTGGTCAAATGCTTTTATGCAACCCTCCAGAGGGAGCATTTGCTCTCCCCAACCATGGGAGTGTCAAAAGATAACCTACGCATTTCCATGGATGGTATTGTGGGTAGCCCCCGACCTATATAAAATAAAGTTTATTCTAACTTGCATAATTTCGCAGAAAAGAAATTAAAACAAAAAATCTCAAACCCTTTTCCTGCAAAAGACCGAACGAGATTTCACACAAAGATTTTTTTAAAACAAATTTGCAATTTGCAATTTATGAGGGGATAATATATTTCCACAGCCCAAATTGGGCAAATCATTTCCAGAAAAACAAACACAGTTAAAACTAAATTCCAAATAAAGATGAAAATTTCTCAAATACCCAATAAGGTAATCTGGTTTCTTTTGATGGGTATTTTCATTGCAACAAAAAGATTGAATCTTTTAAAAGGAAACATGAATAGATTCTAAATCATTACTAATTGAAACCAAAACAAGAAGGAAAAAAAAGAAAAAACCTTTTGTTTTTTCCAAAATGCTTGAAGATTTGTTAATGGAGATCTTGCCCTTCCTTTTGAATTCAGCTTCTCCAATTTTTCAATCTTCCCTTCACCAATTCTTTTTCCAAACCAATCCAATTTTTTGCTCTCTAATTTCAATCCTCCATTTTCAAAATTAAAATTAAAATAAAATCTTAATTTCTTTATGCAAGCCCTTCTCCCAAATTTGTCAAAGCCCTAAAATGGACTCACCCACCAAACTTATTGCTAAATGAAGATATTTCATTTTTGCAAAATCATAAAACAATTTCTATTTCCAAGTGTAATTTGCATAATATCCTTTTAAAATAAAAATCTATTTACAACCCCAAGGTTAAATAAATTTCTTTTAACAAAATATAATTCAACAATTCATAATAACATTATTTTTCAACTTTATTTCTAGGAGTAAAATATAAAACATATTTCTAATTTTTTATTTAATCCAAATATCTAATGATGCCAACATGGCTAAATTGATTTAATTTATCCCTATTGATTTAATTAGTCAATAAAATAAATCTAATTCAAAATTACATTATTTTATTAATTAAATTAAATTAATTAATTAATCACTAATTTTCCAACATCTCAATAAGACAAAACAATCATCATTTATAAATTTCAAAAGCCATTTAATCACTTTTAACTTGCAATTTTAAATACAAGGCCAAGGAGGAAACTAACAACATAAAATAACTGAACCCGACTACAAACCCGACGACACACTATGATTAAGGTGATGGTTTGATACAGAAAACCTAGTTACTATCTCCCAATCAATATTGTTGGTCAATGGACACACTCAAACCTGTGAAACTAGGTGGAGTTGATGTCATGTACCTGTCAACCTGTAACAAAGGGTACATCGAACATGCATATATATATAATATGATCAAACACACCGTGAAGAGGAAATCTCAGAATCATAGGGCACTCGCAAGTGAGTGATACGATCTTGTCCCCTTCACCAATACACAATTACTAACTGACGATTCTAACATCAATGATATGATCACAAGCATAAAACATCATTAAATCAATTATTTGCTAAATTAATCCAAAACATGCCATAAAGGTAGCATCAAAGTAAAATAATCATCACATCAAAATATATCATTCACATCGTTTAACAGATAGCGGTCAAAAGCAACCAAGTTCCAAAGTCAAAGCATAATCAAACACAACCATTACAAAGAAAACACTCCGATCAAAGAGCCAAAACAGAGGGGTGTTACTTGAATTAGGGTTTTAGATTTCTTGACAATTAGAGATATTTAGAAATATAAGGCACACAATATATCCATGAATGGTAAAGGAAACAAAGAATATGTAGGGATAAATCTATAAAATAATATAAGACTAATAAAAATATAATCAATAGATGAAAAATATACATCAAGTGTAGAAAAAGGATTAGAATCATATACGAAAATTTAAAAATCATAGGAAGAACACTAGGAAAAAGCACTGGGTAGGTTTGAAATCAAATTTACCGAATTGTAAAGAAAATAAAATCACCCTAAGTATAATTGATTTAACAATAATAAATACATTCAAACCTAAATTAATCATAGTTGATACTAATAAATTAATGTAAATGATAAATTCAACCAATTTATAAAAACTTAGTTATTTTTTTAATTTGTTGTAGGTAATGATGATTTTGATAAACACTAGAAGTTATGATAAAAATAAAAGTGGTATTGTAAATGAATTGCTAATATTATTGTGATGAACCAACATTATGGATTTAGATAGATCTAGTACTAGGCTACACCCATAGTTTGGTCCAAGAAGTATTTTTCTTGGCATGGCCTAGTCAATATGCTCTTTGGTGTTTAAGTCACGTCTTCAACACATTTGTGCAATAAAGGGAAAGGTTTACACATTCCCCAATAATGAGTAAAATTACAATATTAATGAAATATATTGAAGAAACTAACCAAATAATTTGATTCCTATAATTTTAATGTTTTTGTATACACTAATGCAATACTAATGCTAGAGAACATATGATTTATAATGAGACTTTCTATTGATTTGACATTAGATATTTTGATTCTATCTAATAATGAGTACCAATAATTGCGAGTTATTATAAAGACAAGATCATATATGCAATAAATTGAGGATTTTTCTCCACAAGATGATAGGTAGTAGTTAAATTATGAAATGTCTGGCTTGTATAGTGAAAAAAATCACTTTCTAAAAAGGGGGCTAAGGTTGCACCCATAATTTATTCTAGGATGTGGGAATATTTTAGAGGATGGTAAATTTTGTCTCTTAGATTAGGAAGTGGTTGGTTATATTATAGATTCATGGATAGGGTTGATTTGTACAATAAAAATATAATTTGATCATCACAATAATAAATTTACAATAGTATAAAAAAGAAGTATAGAATGAATCAATAAAATGATAAGGTTTGCACTTTTATCCATTCCACTAATGTTAAAATAGCTAAATTTTGGCTGAATTATATTGGTTCCTTGTAATGAATTTGAAAAAGTAAAAATTAAAGTACTATTAATATTTCTATTATATAGTTTCATCCACCTTCCTACTTGTATGAGTTAGTCTAGATTGGTATTGTTTAGTCCTATTTTTGTTTTGATACTATTTTCAATAACATAATTATTTTTAAATTAGTTTATTGTTAATGTATTTTATTTACAAAACTTCGAGAATTAGCAATATTTTTTAATTTAATGTACTTGGATAACTAAATAAAAAAATATAGAAATGATTAAATATACATTCATTTAAATGTAAAGTTTTAAAACCCATATAATAAAATTATTTAACAAAGATTGTTTATAAAATTAATTGATGTAACTTGGGAAAATAACATGTCACATAATATATCCTAGGAAAATTAATCAAACATAAAGAATAAGCAATATAACCTAAGATAAGGAATTGTGAATGATTAACATACTGAATGAAATCCCTAGAATTTAAATAAATAAAATAATATAACATAGGTTTAGGTTTGATGTTAATTTGAATATATATGTTAGTCAATTTGATTATATGAGTGGTTGATTGCTTTGAAATTTATATATTTGTTGCTTTGAGTGTGACATTTTAAACTTTGGTTTCACTTAGTTACATTCTACCAAGTCATCTATCACTCTTAACATTGTGTTGCAATCTCCCTTCTAAAATTCATACTCACTTGCATCCACATTTAGCATTTGTTAGCATTTTAGCTTAACCTTTATCCTTCCATTTTAGCTTAACTTGCATCCATTTTTAGCATAGTTTGCATCTATGGCTTGCATCTTTGAACTTCGTTTCTATTTAGCATAGCTTGCATCCATCTTCATCAAGAATTTTAGCATTTAGCAATCATTTTCATCATGTTAAACTAGTTTTACATCCATGTTTTCACACATATCTCATCAGTTTCATCAATTTTCATTAATAAAATTGATTGGAACAACTCATATTATCCAAGGGATTGGGAAAGGGTCACCATTCCACATCAATGAGACACCACTCCCCCAATGGGATAAGATTTGAGGTCTTAGAATAGGTTTTCCTTTATGTTTTTATGTTTTTCATGATTAG
>VDFB02058242.1:737894130-737973138 GCA_007258455.2 Sequoia sempervirens | reverse complement strand
TTTCTTTCCCTTTCCCTCTCTCTTTCTCTCTTTCCCACCCTCCACCTCCTAATTACTCTTGGGTCTATGTGTGTAAAAACTAGATATCTGATTTATAACACTAAAATCTTATTGTTATAATACATTTTGCAATTTTTTTCAAATCAGTGTGTAAAAACTAGATATCTGATTTATAACACTAAAATCTTATTGTTATAATACATTTTGCAATTTTTTTCAAATCAGATATCGGATTTTATCCAATATCAGATTTGTGGGCCATAGAAAAACCCCAAGTGGGTCATTTTGGGCGTCCCAACAGACCCTACATTTTTTTTGTAGGTGATAAAAACACGATTTTAGAAAGGAAGAGACAAAGATCAAATTTTTGGAGCATCTTCTACTTAATTTTTTCATAAGCAATCATTTTTTTAGCATATTTTTGGAGGTATAATGGGGAGCAATAGTCATCAGAAGCAAAAACGTAAGAGAAAAATTACAGAAGAATAAATTGAAGCATATAGACAAAGAGATAGAGAAAGTCATAGGACGAGAAGACAAGGTATGCCAAATATTGGTGAACCTGAGCCCTTTGGTCTTTCAAGTGAAGAGGAAATTGAATATGTTCAAGGTGAAAATGTTGAACATGATATTTAAATTGGGAATGAACATGCTGAAATTGATATTGAAAATGTTTAAGGTGAAAATATTGGAATTAAAGATGTTGAACATGATATTGAAATTGATATTGAAAATGTTCAAGGTAAAAATATTGGAATTGAAGATGTTGAACATAATATTGAACCAAGTGTAAATTATGTTTCACTAGATTACATGAGAAATGAAGAACCTTGTGTGGAAGAAAGACATTCCAAATTCAAGGCCTTCAAAAACCCCTAAATGGTTACTTGAAATTGATGAGAACATTATAAACAATTTTGAAGGAAAGAGGTCAACACAAATCGTTTGGTTGTGGGCTACACAAATTTTCAACCAATATTTTAGAACAAGACATTGACTGAGCAATGCCAACTTTTTGTACAATTGCTAAAGATACAAAAGATGAGACCTTTGCTACCAAAATTGAAGATTCGTGTGAACAAGAAGACTGAAAAAAAATCTACTATTGTCAAAAATATTTTTACTGCTCTCAAGTCTATTGGAAAAAATAACAAGGAAAAAGATAAGAGATTTGCTCGGAGAGTCATTACAACTGCCCTAGTAAACCATCAATTGAAAAAGGATCACTTTATGAGACAAACTTGTATTGATTTTGACATAAATAGTAAAAATTTGGATAGAGCACTTGCAAGAAGAGAAAGAATAGATGATCCTCTTCAAAATGATACATGGGATTTTGTCAGGAGGCTTCCACGTGTTGATAAGAAGCTAACCGATAATCTAAAGCAGGTAATTCAACTTTTTTGGCATGATAACTCTAGAGTATCACCCAATGCAAAGGATGTTTTAAAGTTAAGAATTGGAAATCAAGACCGTACACTACATCCTAAACATTTCTTGGAATTAAGCCAAACAATGTTGTTCAAAAATTTTATTGAAACACATCCAAATATGGAAATCTCACAAAGGACTTTTGAAGGTTTGGAGCCATTTTAATATTGTGTGCCTCTGAAAATTTGTGATACTTTTTGTTGCAAATAACATGCAGAGTTTTCAATGTAACATGAACTATTATGCTATATCCGTTGTACTTTGCATACTAATGAAATGCTGTAGGAGTGTGGTGCAATGCATCTTCTAAAATCATCAAGGGACTTGCTAGATCTATTTTATGTTCTAGAGATGATGGTTGCCTTTTCTATAGAAATGATTGTTTAAATGTGAAGTGCTCACAATGTGGTGGTTTATCAAAGTTTGTTCAGTTTTTTCATGAGGGTTCTGAACATGATTTTTTAAAGAAGATTGTTGAGAAAAAGAGATATGAGATAGTCAAATATACTTTGTAGAGTGGAGGTGAAGGTTCTAGATGCGAGATGGTTACAAAAGAATGTAGTGTTGCTGATTTTATTTCAGATTTTAAGGATAATCTTTTTTACAAGTATGCAAGGAATAGCCATAGGTCTCAGTGGTTGGATCAATAATTCAGGATGTGTAAGGACTCTTTTTTGATTGGAACTATTTTATCAGTGGTTGATTTTGTAGAAAACTACACATTGCAACCACAAAATGAGGTACAATCATAGTATTACAATTCCATTCAGATTGCTATTTTTGTCCAAATAACATATAGACATGCACCTGATAGTACAAAAGAGGATCGAAAGATAATAAGAGAGTATCATTTTTATATGAGTGATGATAGATCTCAATTGTCCAAGTATTCCCAACATTGTTTCGAGATTGTTTTTGAGTTCTTGTAGGAGCATGATATAGCAGTGGGACAACATCTCATTTGGTCAGATAACTACACAGGTCAATTCAAGAATGCTTGTATATTTTATTGGTTGAGTAGAATGCATGTAGAGAGGGGTGTACCTCATATTTGGAGTTTTTTTGAAGCTGGGCATGGGAAAGGGGAGCATGATGGAGTAGGTGCATGTGTAAAGAGAGCTCTAGATAAGGAGTAATTGAAGATTTCAGGAGAAAAATTCAGTGATGCACGTTCTATTGTTGATTGGTTGGAGTTGCATGTGTACATTGAAGATTTCATTCAGTGATGCACGTTCTATTGTTGATTGGTTAGTTCAACATTGTCATAGGGAGGGACACTTGATTCAACAGTGAACATATTCTTTTGGTTGGTTGAGGGTATAGTGGGAGGTAGATTGGATTGTCATACAATCAAAGATTCTTCAAAGATGCATTCATTTTAAAGCTCAAATGCAAGCACATGGGCCATTTGGACACGAGAGTTGGCTTGTCTTCATGTGAGTGGGATCAATGCGATTCAAGTGAGTAGGTGGATACATGGCTTCCACAGTATCTAACTCCTTTATCTCAAATAATATCCATGACAAATGACACAATGGAAAGTTTAGTGGATTACGACTATCTTTCAGATCTACTATAGCTAGGACATGTTTTTGCAATTGTTGTTGTTGAAACCAGAATTTTCATAGAAATTCAAAGTATTTTATCAATTAAAATCCAAAATTACCACTCTTATTTTCATAATAAATCACATTATCACCATTCACAAAGTCATTTTTAGCCTTTACCTTGATACCACTATCACATTAGCTACCCATCATAACACCCATACCATACCTCTCTACCGTAGTTCATCACCAAGCAACTCACGGTAGGATGGTGAGAAGAGACACTAACATATACCACACCCTCCACACTATACTGCTATACCTCGGGGGGTTAAGACATAGCCTGCGGTAGAGTGGTACATTGAAGAAAGGTACTAAAGAAACATCGCAGTACCAAAGGGGAGTGAAAAATGACATGAGGTATTGCGGTAACTAAGCCATTGGGTCATTTAAAACACACAATTCACATCAATCAACATAAAAACATAAAATTGAGCTCGACACAAAGATTTGAATTGTGCGAATTCATGAGCCAGGAGTAAATGTATCATGGTGTTGAAATACACGAAACAAGTTGAGAATTTTCACCCATAATAGCTGAAACCAAGTTGCAGACGAGCTCAAATTGTAGGAGTAAAGGGAATTATTCAAAGAAAATCCTATCCCTAGGTAAGCTTTGCTCATCATTCACTGTGAATTTCATAAATCACACCAAAGAAGATTGAAGTAGGAGTTGAAAGGGATGAAACCAAAACCAGTAAACCCTCCTTGCAATCCCCATTGCTTTCCTTGTTGCATGGTTCAGTAGATAGAGGACCTAAAAAGGTTTTTAGAGACTTAGTACAAGGTTGTAGAGACCCCATTATACCTCAGTCAGGTTGGAACCTTTATTGGTACTTCTATCGGAATAGGAACGATAAGGTCTCGACATCAAACCCGTGTACCCTAGATTTGGCTAAATTGATTGTCCCTAATGTTTTCATTGACATTGAGCTAATTAAAGCCCTTTCCCACAACTACCATGCCCCAATAGAAACTGTTAGGCTCCCAAATGGTGAGTGCTTAGTTGATGTCACAAGAGATACCATTATAAAGTGTTTCCAGCTGAATAAACAAGCTATAATGGAGGTGAATTTAGTTAAACTGGAGCAAGAGTATAAGAGGTTGAGAAGAACATACTAAAGTGATGAGCTCCCCCTACACATGAAGAGGGGTGATGATAACAAAAAATTTCCCATCCCTTCCTCTAAAATGGAACCTTTCCAAGTCTCAAAATTTTAAGTTTATTTCAAAAAAAATTATTATGCATTGTGTCAGGTCTTGGGGATAGATGCAGAGGAACATATGTCAATACCTATGATTGATGAGAATGGCCATGATAATTCAACATCTCAAATCAAATATAGAGTTTGATTTTGCATCTATAATTAAGGAACAAATACATGAGGGCTTGCTGCAAGTTAGGGAAGCTAAGGCCCCCATTACTTTTAGGAAATATTCTTTATTGTGTCACTTAATCCTATGTCAGAGTGAAATGAAGTGGATTGAAAGAATGAAATTGTGTACACAAGAAAGTGAAGTAAGAATCCCTGTGCAAAATTGGTGTTACATCTGGGATAGCAGATGTACAAAGTGTGATTTCATAGTGTTTTGAGATGATTTTGTTGTTAGATTGATAGATTCCCTTGGTTAATCAACACCAAGATTGCTTGAATCATTGATTAAAGTGATGAGGCCTATATAGTATAGGCCAGACCAAGGCTATACCCATAACTATGCTGACTAATTTTTTAGGCCTCAACACACAATTATCAGAGTATATGGATGTGACCAAGCACCACATATTTTTAATAAGTTTGCACATGCAAGTGTATGTTTTCTGGAGTTTATGTTGTAGATGCTTTGGATGGAGCATGATTTGATGAGAAATCAAAGGAAAGGTACATTTTTTCCTGATTTGACTATATTTGAAGAGTTGGCCATTGGGTCTAATATGCTAGAGGAACTGTAGAGAATTATGAGGTTTAACTATCCCCTCAAATCTAGAAAAGAGAGAGTGTGTGACCCAGAGGGTCATATCAACATGATCAGAAGAACCTTGTTGACAAAGAGGGCTATCTCACATGAGTTTGACCCTGAGGAGGATGTTATAAGAAATCTAGTGTATTTTGCTGACATAATGTAGACCAAAAAAAGGTGGATAATAATGATGAAGTGGGAGAATCATAAGAAAGAGAAGGATAGAAGTTTCAGAGGGTTTTTTGAAAATCAACCCAACCTTCTAAAAAGGATGTAGATGATCCTTAATAAGTTTGATGAATTGTACAAAATGGCCCAAGATGAGGGGTTGATCCTACTACCACACCTCACCAACCACCACATGAAGCATCCACATCATAGATACCACCCCCATCACCTACACATCCATCCCCTCCATCTCCTACTCACAAACCATAGGCTAAAAGACATAAGATTGAGCCATTGGTCGGATATGACTCAAGTGATGATGAAGAAGGAGAATCAGTCCTAGATCTGACTAAAATAAAGGAGGTAGCAGAACAACAAAGAAGTTAAAAGCCTCATGATCCTAAGATCAGGCTTTCAGAGGAAGGAGTTGATGAAATTCAAGAAGATGAAAGGGTAGTGGCCCTTCTAAGATTCATGAAAGATGATAATTTTATCCACACCAATGAATTTAAGGATTTTTGGATTAAAAGGAAAATGAAACAATTTGATGAAAGGTTCAAAATAAATATTATTAGAGTTGATGAGTTGAAGCAAGTTGAGATCCAGGCTCAAACATTTTCCAAGTTAAGTGTTGATAACATTAGTGTCACCCCCCAGGAGGCGACAAAAATGGTATTGAAAAGTGATATGCTAATTATACAAGGGTTGGAGCTTTCTAAAATGTTTCTTCTAGATCAGATCAGAGCATAGGATGACCCCATGTTGGTAGCAGAATTTGATTCAGAAGAGGGTGTCTCAGGAACAAGGTATAATCCTACTACCCAAACACTTTCTCTATGGACAAAATGAAAAAATAAAAGGAAGCCTTGACTCTTGGATGTAGTATAGGAATTTAGGGGGTCAACTATGGTCAGAACAATGAGAGAAACAACTCCCACAAAAGTTTCCACTATGACCATGCATTCTGCAATGTTCACTAAGGATGTAGTAGAAAATATGGAGAAAAAGATTAATGAATATGAGAAGAGATTGAAATTATCGAATGATGAGGTGAACAAGTTTTTTATTGAAAATGTAATTCTAAAAAAATGGTTGCAACAAGCCACCATAGTGAGAGGAGATGAATTAGTTGTCTATCACCCACCTGTCCAGGCAGAGGATCCACATATACAACACATGAGAGATGAAATTGATAAGCTGAAGAAGCATAACATGGAGGATGTCAAGAATCATATCACATAGAATCTAAGGAGGACATTAGAGTATAGAGTTAGGATATTAAAGGAGAAGATAAATGGAATACATGAAAACTTTTGCAATTTGATTAAAGCTTTGGAATAGACAAACACTAACTCCCCCATCCTTGAAGAACTCCAAAAGAGATGGCAAACCACCTTCCACATACAGACCACTTTATGAAAAGCTACACACAGGGATCCAAATACCCCATCAAGGATCAAACCTACACAATAAATGGAAAAAGGTGTGATTGATGAGTATAAGTATTTAGTAGATATAAGGAAGAAAGTGGAAACTAGGAGTACATTTGACTCCATCAAATACCTCTTCAGCCAATCAATGCTCAAAGACGATAATCAATTAAAAGGTATAGATGAATGGAGAGAAAAAATTGATCAGATGATTCCTAAATGCTTGGCACATATACAAGATGAGGGGGAGATCAATCTCAACAAGTTCCATACTTTACTCAATGGGATCATCATGCTGGAAAATGGATATACAAAGTTTGTGGTGGATGTCAGGAACCTCCTGAATAATAGATGAACGAGTCACCTTAGAAAATTCACAACTACACAGTAATTCAAATGGCCAATCGACCTAACAATTAGTAAGTGACAAGAAAAATACTTGGGCTTTGAAGAAGATTGATCACGGAGAGGAAATATCTTGAACAGGTCTTCGATGACTACAGGTACTTCTATGGAGATTAACCGAGCGGGCAGATGTGTTTAATTATCTCTTTAATTCATTTTTTAGTTATTTCTAACCAAATTTATGAAAAGGCATTTTGAAACATTGTAAACGATTGGAAGCTTGTTGCCTCTTGTATATTTAAGAGAGACCAGGACCATAAGAAAGATATAGGAGAAGATAGTAGTAGAATAGGGATAATTAATGGATAGCTTAAAAGTTCCATAATTTTTATATTCTGAAAGACTATGTTGCAAGCAGTATTTTGAAGAAGTCAAATAAGGATCTTTGATTTTGTGGCATTATCTTGGTATCAGTTGTTTGTTGAAGTTATTCAATTATCTAGTTGTCTCCATTTTAGTGCTTATTTATTATTTAAATTGGTATATCAAGTATATATTCAATTTATCAATGCACATTTTTTGTATTTGTGTGATATGATTAATTGGTTTCCCCAAAGGAATTAAAATCCTTCCAGTCAATCACAGTAATCTGGAAGTATTATTTGGATTAGTAAGAAGAACCATATAATTAGGATTGCCAATTTGTCTCCAATTTGGTGTTATCTATGTTCTTGCATAAATTATTTAATTGGTTCTTTCAAGTAAAGATTAAAATCCTTTCGATAAATTATAAGTAACCTAGTTTTGTCAATTGGATAAGTAAGTAGAGTTTTTCAGTCACTTTCTTGCATGTTTATACAAGTTATAAACCAATATTAGTGTGCCAAACAGTTAGAGTTACTACCAAATACAATCCACTTGTCTTAGACTTTCATTTGACTTCATTTATCCAACAAGGCATTGGTCTTATCCATTTCATCATTTAGTTTTATCAAATTTATTTTCAAAACCTCACATTTGTTAGTTGAACATATTCATAAGTTTCACCTTGATATTGCTTATAAAATTTATACCAAATTAGGATTACATCTCTCCACTCCCAATTTCCATTGTGGATAGATTGCTTAAGTAGGAAACACATAGTTTAAGTCAGCCTCATTTACATAGGTATACCCACCTATGTTTGGCAAAGCTTGAAGAGAAGAAGGTTCAAATACATTATTTGGAATTTTTCATTAGCCTGAAACGTACCAAGAGCTTGGAAACCTCTTGAGGTTTATCAACCAGTGTTTTTTAGAACTAACAGATTGGCGACTCTGTTGGGGACCAAATCTGAACTCAGGCGTTTCATCATAGAGTCATTCCAGAGTTAAAAGACTCTGCTGGGAACATACTAAATCATTTTCCTACTTTCAAGGGGTAGGTGGGGCAACTCTGAAGAGATTTTATGATAGGTAAAGTAAGCGTTAGATTAGAAAGAATAGACAAAAAACATTAGAGATACTTTGTATCATCTGATATGAACAAAAGAAGATCCTTACACCAGGCTAGTCCCAAGAAGAACAATGGGAGATGGACTAAAAAACATGGATCTCCTCCTAAAAAAACAAACACAAACAAGAACAAGTCTAAGGAGACATTTAGCCAAGAAGATGTCATAAATGAAGAAAATTCAGAACAAGTCTTTAATGCACACAATAGCTTTGCGCCATTGTATGGGCCGGAAGATCACAAAATTGATCCATGTGGAGACCCCCACACTCCATTTGAATGAGAGAATGGTGATCGTCCCACTTGTCACTTTGAAATAGACCAAGAAAAAATGCAAGAGTTCTATGCCCAGAGAGAGGAGGAACAAAGACAGAGGCAAGAGGAGCATGATCATGAAATGGCCCATAGACAAGAAAGAAGGAGATACTTTGTATCATCTGATATGAACAAAAGAAGATCCTTACACCAGGCTAGTCCCAAGAAGAACAATGGGAGATGGACTAAAAAACATGGATCTCCTCCTAAAAAAACAAACACAAACAAGAACAAGTCTAAGGAGACATTTAGCCAAGAAGATGTCATAAATGAAGAAAATTCAGAACAAGTCTTTAATGCACACAATAGCTTTGCGCCATTGTATGGGCCGGAAGATCACAAAATTGATCCATGTGGAGACCCCCACACTCCATTTGAATGAGAGAATGGTGATCGTCCCACTTGTCACTTTGAAATAGACCAAGAAAAAATGCAAGAGTTCTATGCCCAGAGAGAGGAGGAACAAAGACAGAGGCAAGAGGAGCATGATCATGAAATGGCCCATAGACAAGAAGAAGGAAACTAGTGTGGGCCCATGGATAAAACAACTTCAGTTGAATATTTTCAACATATGATTGATCAGGAATTAGAAATACAAATACAGTGGCAAGAACAACTTGAAAGGAGACAATGGATGATAAAAATAAACATAGAGTTGAGTGAACAATTGTCTCTGCTAAACATTAATACATCAAAACCACCTAAGTATGTCCCCCCACATAAACAAGGTGGTAATATCAATCCACAAGGAGAATCTTAGAACATAAGAGCACCACAAGATGTAAACCAAAGATTTTTTTTTTAGGATAATATGCCATCTTAGAAATCCCAACATTCAAATACTACCAATGCTTCCCAACACAATCCACCTCTAGGTCAGCAATACCCCTCGCAATATCAATGATATGTGCCCCATCAAAATATGTACCCTCAACAACACTTCCAACATAATGCTTATCATCAACCTCAATATTGGTATCAGTACTGCCCTAATCTGCCACCCTTGAACTTGCCTCCACAAAATCCTACAAACCCATGTAGACAATTTGACCTGGCAGGGTATCAATTGTACCCATACCCAATAGATAGTAATTGGAGAAGTATGGATCCCAAGTTCACTAGAAATAATGGGATATCAATAGAAGAACATATCAAAAATTTTATTTCCTTTGTTCAAGATATTGGTATGGATTATGAAGATGTAAATATGAGATTGTTCATGATGTCTCTAACAGAAGAGGTGAGAGATTGGTTCAATAGCCTATTTGATATTTCAATTAATTCAATATTAGATTTCCAAGATCAATTTCTGGAGCAATATGGAAATCAGTGTGCACCTAAGTTTTCCTTGCATGAACTAATAAGTATCCAGAAAAAATAGAATGAGCCAGTTTACAACTTCAACTCCAAATTGAATAATAAGATACCACCTAGGTCCAAATTGATAGACCCTGCAACATTGACCATTTACCTAAAAGCCTTTGATTCGAAGACAGGATATGAGCTTAGAAATAGGTTCCCTAGAAATCTAGTTGAAGCACAAAAAACAACATTGACTATTGAAAATAATAGAAAGGCTGCTGGGATGATTGGTAAAAGAAACAATCCCAGGGTTCCCCAAAATTTTAACAACCCTAAGAATAGGCAAGAAAATACATATAGAAATGAAAGAAAAAGGTTGAATGATATGTCATATAACACAAATTGGAAGGATGGAAGGCCCATAATTGATAGGCCTAAGAGTAAGGAGACTCCTGATCCCTTAAAGAAGAAGGGGTCATATATGGTTAACAATTATCCTTGGTGTCAAGTTTGCGATTTTCCACATTCTCCTGACCATTGTGTGGTAGCTCAATCAATACAAGAAGAAGAAATACTAGTGGAAAATCAAGAAGAGAATCATACAATATATTTAAATTCTCACACCCTCCATCCAATTAGATAGGGATATTCATCTTCAGAAGAGCAAGGCTATGAGTATGATGTTGATAACCAAAGATACAATATTCATATGGAAGAACAACAAGTCTTTTCTGATTATGATGAAAACAATGATGAATTACATTCTCCTTATGCACCATCTCAGTCAAGTAAATACAAAGTAAGGAAACCAACTAATGAGGAGATCAAGGAATTAACCATTGCTACAGTAGAACAGGAAAAAAGCAAATATTGATTGAGAAACAAAACAATAAATGAAGGTGAGGGTGTTCCAAGAGGGATATTTGTGAAAGATAAAGGAAAAACACAGGGAACACCAAAAGGGATAGAAAGTAAGCAGCCTGATAAGAATGAACAAAAGCATGTTCATAAAGAAGAAAAAAAAGAGTTATATAAAGACAAACAAAAGTCTGATGAAACAAACAAAAGAGAAAAAGAGGAGAACAAAGGAGATCCACTGGAGCAAAAGAAGATAACCAAAATAGAAAATACATCTTTTGACTTCACACAAGCCTTGTCTTGGGTAAAAATGTATGTGCCATTATTATAAATGATGAAGATAAAAGAGTATAGGGACAATGATATTCAATTAATATCTAATGGAAATAATAAAAGCACAAACTCTGAGAACAAGGGGACCACCAAGATCATGAATAAGTAGGAAAAGATAAAGGGTTCCTGAGGTTTGTCTTGGTGATGCATTGATGAATCCTCCACAAATCGATCCATTCTTTACTACATTACTCATAAATAATAGGTTGGTGAGAAATTGTATGATATATTCAGGGGTTGCTATCAACATCATGCCAGTAGGGGTCATGAAACAACTTGGCATGTGGGTAGATACTACTAGTGGAAAATGCTACACTATGGATAGTAGGATTGTCCCAGTGATAGGAATTATGAAATATGTAGAGGTGAAGTTGGCTTCCTACCCACAAGCCATATATAATATTGAAATAACTGTAATTGACACAACCCCTCATTTTGGGATGCTTTTGTCAAGACAATGGACTGCAACAGTTGGAGGAAATGTACAGTTTGACTTGTCCTATGCCACAATACCAGTCAATGGTGAAGAGGTCAAGTTATATAGAGATCCAAGGATGAATTAGATTGTGGATTATGTTGCTCAAGAGGAACTAAATTGATTTTGTGATGTGGATTTAGGGAGTTTTAGGATAGAGCCTTCCCAACCTAAATTAGTGAATATTGATCCAATTGATAAGCATGTTTCTAAAAATCAACAAGGTGTATGGATGATGTATTTTGATGGAGCATGTAGTTAGGAAGGAAATGGAGTAGGGGTAGTTTTTATTTCACCCGAAGTTATCACATTCAAGTATTCATTCTTGCTGACATTTGAGTGTACAAATAATATAGCAGAGTATGAAGCCTTGTTAATTGGTTTGAATATGGCTGTCAAACACAAGATCAAACTGCTAACTATTCTTGGAGACTCTGAGTTAGTCATTTCACAAGTCAGGTCAAAATATGCTGCAAAAAACAAAAGTTTAAAACAATATAGAAATTTTGTGTGGGATACAATTGAATTATTTGATGCTTTTTCCATTGAATGGATAGACAGGTCCAAAAACTTGATGGCAGATTTCCTAGCCAATATAGCCCTAACAAGAGATGATATCACCTTGGCAGGAGTATCTCAAGTTGAATTCAAAACAAGGCCTACTATCCCTGATAATATCTATAGTTGGCAAGTTTTCAATGATGACACTAATCTCATAAAGTTTCTCCATTGCATAGACCAGTATGAAACCCAGGAGACTGACTTTAATGCCTTTATGGATGAAATGGATGGCAAAAAAACTATGTTTGGAAAAGAAGTTGTGAAGCTCAAAACCAAAAAACTTCCTAAAGGACTTGTAGCAATAGAAAGGGTATTTGATGGAAATGATCATGCTCTCATGAAGCAAACACCAATTAAGAAAGATGTTGAAGTCAACCTGGGGACTGAATTAGCACCCAAAAGGGTATATATTAGAAAGAAAATAAGTCCAACAATCATAAGAATGCTAATTGCACTGTTAAGAAAGTACAAGCATGTTTTTGCATGGTCTTATGAGGATCTTAAAGCATATAGAGAAGATTTGTTCCAACATGAGATTCCATTAAAACCAGATGCAAAATCATTCAGGCAAAAACAAAGACCCATCAATCTGACTCTGGAGCCTAAAATGCATGAACTTATGAAGCTTAGGGAAGGAGGAATTATCAAACCGATTAGACATTCATCTTGGGTCTCCAATCTAGTACCAATTAGAAAGAAAAATGGAGATATAAGGCTTTGTGTAGACATCCAAAATTTGAATGTATCTTCTCTCAGAGACAATTATTCGCTTCCAAACATGGAGGCTAGCTACAAAGGGTCATAGGATGTGAGTTACTATCCATGATGGATGGATTTTTAGGCTATAATCAAGTGAAAGTTAAAGAATCAGAACAATACAAGACAACTTTTACTATGCGATGGGGAACATAGGTTTATGTTAGGATGTCATTTAGAATCACAAATGCTAGTGCAACATTCCAAAGAGCTATGGGTGTTGCTTTTGATGACCTTATGAATGTAATAATGGTAGTCTACCAAAATGATTTAACTGCATACTCCAAAAAGGAAGAGGATCATGTGGCTCACCTTGAGAAAATATTTTTGAAAGCATTGGAGTATGGCATCTCACTTAATCCTAAAAAGAGTCAGTTTGCAGTAATAGAAGGAAAGTTACTAGGGCATATAGACTCTATGGAGGGAGTAAGGATTGATCTTGAAAGAGTGGAGGCCATTGAAAAGATACCTATCCCCAAGACAGTTAAGGCTATTCAATCCTTTTTCGAACAAATCAATTTTGTGAGAAGATTCATATCAAATTTTGCTGAGATAGTAAAGTCAATATCAAAAATGCTGAAGAAAGGTGCAAAAATTGATTGGACTACTAAGGCTATAGATGTGTTAATATCCATAAAGAAAGCAATCAAAGAGGCTCTTGTATTGAAATCTCCAGATTTCAACAAACCTTTCTAGATCTTCTCATTTGCATCCTATCACACAGTTGCTACTGTAATGCTTCAAAAGAATGATGAAGGGTATGAACAACCAGTTCCTTTCTTTAACAAGTCCC
Source organism: Sequoia sempervirens (assembly GCA_007258455.2). NCBI lineage: Eukaryota > Viridiplantae > Streptophyta > Pinopsida > Cupressales > Cupressaceae > Sequoia > Sequoia sempervirens. Next base: position 737,959,314 of record VDFB02058242.1, on the reverse strand, counting down.
TCCAAAATGCAGAATTGAAGTATGATATTGTTGAAAAACAAGCCTATGCACTAGTAAGAGTTGTCAAGGCATTTAGGTCATATCTAGCAGGGGAAAAAGTAATAGCTTATGTGCCTAACACTGCAGTGAAATATGTGTTCATACAAAGTGAGACAATAGGACATAGGTGTAGATGGATAAATAGGATCCAAGAGTTTGATATTGAGTTTCAAATCACTAAGCTTGTAAAGGGTCAAGGATTAGACAAATTGATGGCTGAAATAAATTTGGAAGCTACCCAAGTATGCAATGTGAATGGTGAAGAAGATATGGTCACAAGTATTGAAAACACTTCATGGTACACTGATATTGTGTTCTATCTCAAATGTTTGAAATTTCTAGAAGGGTTTGATGACAACAGAAACAAGAAACTCAAGTTGCAGGCCTCAAAATATGTATTCATGGAGGGAGACCTCTATTGGAAGAATAGGGATGGTGTCTTATTGTTATGCTTAGATGAACATCAATCAAGACATGTCTTGAAGGAGATGCATGAAGGATTATGTGGGGGAAATTTCTTAGCAAAAACTACTGCTCATAAGATATTAAGGGTAGGGTACTACTGGCCTAAGGTTTTCAATGATGCACATGACTATACTAGAAAGTGTGAGGCACGCCAAAAATTTTCAGGAAAATTGAAGTATCAAGGAGCACTGCCTCTAAGACCTATGTAGGTTGAAGCCCCATTCCATTAGTGGGGAATTGATTTCATAGGGGAAATTACAAAAAAATCTAGTGGAGGGCACAAATGGATATTGGTAGCCATATATTATTTCACAAAATGGGTGGAAGCCATACCCACCAAGTAGGCAACTGGTAGGGTTGTGATCAATTTCTTATTGGAAGACATCATCACAAGATTGGGGGTTCTAACAAGGATTGTAACTGATAATGGAATATATTTTAGATCTGATGAGTTTAAGGAAATTTTTCAGTCTTATGGAATCATCATCTCATATGCTTCGCCTTATCATCCACAAGCAAACAGTCAGGAAGAATCCAGTAACAAAAGTATTCTAAAGATCATAAAGAGGATGTTGAATAATAACAAGAAGTCCTGGATTCCAAGTTAAAGCTATCCTTATGGGAAAACATGATTACTGTGAGGAAGGCTATTGGAAAGTCTCCCTTTGAACTTGTATATGGGGCTCAGGCTAGGCTCCCTTTACATAATTTGCTACAAGTAAGTAGGTTCGTTTTGTAGGAAGAATTAGATATTCCAGAACCAATGGAGGAGAGGGTGGAGCAACTTGTAGAACTTGATGAAGTAAGGAGAATGACCCAAAAGCAAAATATGAAGTTGCAATCACAAATGAAATATCTTTTTGATAAGAAATCCAAAGATAGAAGATTTGAGGTGAATGATTTGGTACTAATGTGGAATGCTAGATGCCAAGAGAAGGGAAAGCATGGAAAGTTTGAAGCCTTGTGGTTAGGTCCCTTTGTTATCATTGGAAAAGGAGGGGAGGTCTCTTATTATTTGCAAAACATTTCCAAAGAAGAACAAGAACTGCCAGTGCATGGATAGTTTGTAGAACTTTTCCTCTCATAAAATCAACAATTCCATGCACAATAATGTAAATAGGGATAGGTGTTGCTAGTGCATGGACAACTCTTAACAAAATATCAAAGATACTACTATTCATTCCATGCACAGTAGTTTAGGAAATCAAAAGGGGACTAGGACTTGCTAGTACATGGACAATCCTAGAATTCCCTCAATAATTTTTTTTTTCCTTCCATGTACAGTAGTATAGGATCATTTCCATTTCCATCATTTTCACCCCCATATCCATGTTCATTCCATCCTCACCACAGTTCCATTTTTCGAATCCTCTAAAAACCATATGAAGGGGACACCTGGTCTGCACCCAAAGATATTCTAGATTCTTGCAATGGTTGGTAAATCACTTCCCCAACTGGAGTCATTATTGAAATAAGAATTTTCATAGAAATTCTAAGTATTTTATCAATTAAAATCCAAAATTACCACTCTTATTTTCATAATAAATCACATTATCGCCATTCACAAAGTCATTTTTACCCTTTACTGTGGTACCACTAACACATTAGCCACCCCTCATAACACCCATACCATACCTCTCTAACGTAGCTCATCACCAAGTAGCTCACAGTAGGACAATGAGAAGAGCCACTACCAAATAATGCACCCTCCACACTATACCACTATACCTCAGGGGGGTTAAGACACAACCCACAATATAGCAATACATTGAAGAAAGGTACTAAAGACACATCGTAGTACTGCAGGGGAGCAAAAAATGACATGAGGTAGTGTGGTAACTAAGCCATTGGGTCATTTAAAACACACCAATAACATCAGTCAACATCAAAACATAAAATTGAGCTCGACACAAAGATTTGAATTGTACGCATTTATGAGCTAGGAGTAAATATATCTTGGTGTTGAAATACACGAAACAAGTTGATATTTTTCACTCATAATAGCTGAAACCAAGTTGCAGACGAGCTTAAATTGAGGGATTAAAGGGAATTCTTTAAAGAGAATTCTATCCCTGGGTAATCTTTTCTCATCATTCTATGTGAATTTCATAAAATGGCACCAAAGAAGACTGAAGTAGGAGTTGAAAGGGATGAAACCAAAACTAGTAAACCATCCTTGCAATCCCCATTCCTTTCCCTATTGCTTGGTTCAGTAGATAGAGGACCTAAAAAGGTTTTTAGAGACTTAGCACAAGGATGTAGAGACCCCATTATACCTCAGTCGGGTTGGAACCTTTATTGGTACTTCTATCGGAATAGGAACGACAAGGTCCCGACATCAAACCCGTGTACCCTAGATTTGGCTAAATTGATTGTACCTAATGTTTTCATTGACATTGAGCTAATTAAAGCCCTTTCCCACAACTACCATGCCCCAACAGAAACTGTTAGCCTTCCAAATGGTGAGTGCTTAGTGGATGTCATAAGATATGCCATTATAAAGTGTTTCAAGCTGAATAAACAAGCTGTAACGGAGGTGAATTTAGTTAAACTGGAGCAGGAGTATAAGAGGTTGAGAAGAACATACCAAAGTGATGAGCCCCCCCTACACATGAAGAGGGGTGATGATAACAGAAAACTCCCCATCCATTCCTCTAAAATGGAAACTTTCCAAGTCTCAAAATTTCAAGTTTATTTCAAAAAAAATTATTATGCATTGTGTCAGGTCTTGGGGATAGATGCAGAGGAACATATGTCAATAGGATTGATGAGAATGGCCATGATAATTCATCATCCTGAATCAAATATATAGTTTGATTTTGCATCTATAATTGAGGAACAAATACATGAGGGCTTTCTGCAAGTTAGGGAAGCTAAGACCCCCATTAATTTTAGGAAATATTCTTTATTATGTCACTTAATCTTGTGTTAGAGTGAAATGAAGTGGACTAAAAGAATGAAATTGTGTACACAAGAAAGTGGAGTAAGAATCCCTGTGCAAAATTGGTGTTACATCTGGGATAACAGATGTACAAAGTGTGATTTAATAGTGTTTCAAGATGATTTTGCTATTAGATTGATAGCTTTCCTTGGTTACTCAACACCAAGATTGCCTAAATCATTGATGAAAGTGATGAGGCCTATACAGTATAGGCCAGACTAGGGCTATACCCATAACTATGTTGACTGGTTTTTTATGCCTCAACACACAATTATCAGAGTATATGGATGCAACCAAGCACCACATATATTTCCTAAGTTTGCACATGCAAGGGTATGCTTTCTGGAGTTTATGTGGCAGATGCTTTAGATGGAGCATAATTTGATGAGAAATCAAAGGAAAGGTACATTTTTTCCTGATTTGACTGTATTTGAAGAGTTGGCCATTGGGTCTAATATGTTAGAGGAACTGTAGAGAATTATGAGGGTTAACTATCCCCTCAAATCTAGAAAAGAGAGAGTGTGTGACCTAGAGGGTCATATCAACATGATCAGAAGAACCTTGTTGCCAAAGAGGGCCATCTCACATGAGTTTGACCTTGAGGAGGATGTTATAAGAAATCTAGTATATTTTGCTGACGTAATGCAGACCCAAAAAGGTGAATAATAATGATGAAGTGGGAGAATCATAAGAAGGAGAAGGATAGAAGTTTTAGAGGGTGTTTTGCAAATCAACCCAACCTTCTGAAAAGGATGCAAATGATCCTTAATAAGTTTGATGAATTGTACAAAATGGCCCAAGGTGAGGGGTTGATCCCACTTCCCACACCTCACCAACCACCACATGAAGCATCCACATCATAGATACCACCTCCATCACCTACACATCCATCCCCTCCATATCCTACTCGCGAACCACATGCTAAATGATAGAAGATTGAGCCATTGGTTGGATATGACTCAAATGATGATGAAGAAGGAGAAGCAGTCCTAGATCTGACTAAAATAAAGGAGGTAGTAGAACAACAAAGAAGTCAAAAGCCTCATAATCCTAAGATCAGGATTTCAGAGGAAGGAGCTGATGAAATTCAAAAAGATGAAAGGGTAGTGGCCTCTCTAAGATTCATGAAAGATGATAATTTTATCCACACCAATGAATTTAAGGATTTTTGGATTAAAAGGAAAATGAAACAATTTGATGAAAGGTTGAAAATCAATCTTATTAGAGATGATGAGTTGAAGCAAGTTTAGATCCAGGCTCAAACATTTGCCGAGTTAAGTGTTGATAACATTAGTGTCATCCCTAGGAGGTGAGAGAAATGGTATTGAAAAGTGATATGCTAATTATACAAGGGGTAGAGCTGTCTAAAATGTTTCTTCTAGATTAGATTAGAGCATAGGATGACCCCATGTTGGTAGCAGAATTTGATTTAGAAGAGGGTGTCTCAGGAACAGGGTATAATCCTACTACCCAAACACTTTCTCTATAGAAAAAATAGAAAAATACAAGGAAGCCTCGAATCTTGGATGTAGTACAGGAATTGAGGGGGTCATCTATGGTTAGAGCAATGAGAGACATAACTCCCACAAAATTTGCCACAATGACCATGCATTCTGCAATGTTAACTAAGGATGCAGTAGAAAATATTGAGAAAAAGATTAATGAATATGAGAAGAGATTGAAATTATCGAATGATGAGGTGAACAAGTTGTTTATTGAAAATTTAAAGCTAAAGCAAAAATTGTTGCAATCCACCAAAATGAGAGGAGATGAATTAATTGTCTATCACCCACCTGTCCAGGCAGAGGATCCGTAGATACAACACATGAGAGATGAAATTGATAAGCTGAAGAAGCATAACATGGAGGATGTCAAGCATCATATCACAGAGACTCTAAGGAGGATATTAGAGTATAGAATTAGGATATTAAAGGAGAAGATAAATGGAATACATGAAAAATTCAGCAATATGATTAAAGCTTTAGAATAGATAAACACTAACTCCCCCATCCTCAAAGAAATCCAAAAGAGATGGCAACCCACATTCGACATACTGAAAACTTTATGAAAAGCTACACACATGGATCCAGATGCCCCATCAAGGCTCAAACCTACACAAGAAATGGTAAAAGGTGTGATTGATGAGTATAAGTATTTAGTAGATATAAGGAAGAAAGTTTAAAGTAGGAGTACATTTGACTCCATCAAATACCTCTTTAGCCCATCAATCCTCAAAGATGACAATCAGTTAAAAGGTATAGATGAATGGAGAGAAGAATTTGATCAGATGATTCCTAAATTCTTGGCACATATACAAGATGAGGGGGAGATCAATCTCAACAAGTTCCATACTTTACTCGATGGGATCGTCATGTTGGATAGTGGATATGCAAAGTTCGTGGTGGATGTCAAGAACCTCCTGGATAATAGATGGAAGATTCACCTTACAAACTTTGCAGCTACAAAGGAATTCAAATGGCCAAGTGAGCTGACAATTAATAAGTGGCAAGAAAAGTACTTGGGATCTGAAGAAGATTGATCATGGAGAGGAAATATATTGAACAAGTCTTTGATGACCACATGTACTTCTATGGAGATTAACTGAGTGGGAAGATGTGTTTAATTATCTCTTTAATTCATGTTTTAGTTATGTCTAACAAACTTTATGAAAAGGCATTTTGAAATGTTGTAAACGGACTAAAGCTTGTTGCCTCTCGTATATTTAAGAGAGACCAGGACCATAAGAAAGATATAGGAGAAGATAGTAGTAGAATAAGGATAATTAATGGATGGCGGAAAAGTTCCATAATGTTTATATTCTGAAAGACTATGTTGCAAGCAGTATTTTGAAGAAGTCAATGAAAGATCTATGATTTTGTGGCATTATCTTGGTATCAGTTGTTTGTTGAGGTTATTCAATTATCTAGTTGTCTCCATTTTAGTGCTTATTTATTATTTAAATTGGTATATCAAGTATATATTCAATTTATCAATGCACATTTGTTGTATTTTAAAATCCTTCTAGTCAATCACAGTAATCTAGAAGTATTATTTGGATCAGTAAGAAGAACCATATAATTAGGATTGTCAATCTGTCTCCAATTTGGTGTTATCTGTGTTTTTGCATAATTTATTCAATTGGTTCTTTCAAGTAAAGATTAAAATCCTTTTGATAAATTATAAGTAACCTGGTTTTGTTAGTTGGATAAGTAAGTAGAGTTTGTCAATCACTTGCCTGCATGTTTATACAAGTTATAAACCAATATTAGTGTGCCAAACAATTAGAGTTACTACCAAATACAAGCCACTTGTCTTAGACTTTCATTTGACTCCATTTATCCAACAATGCGTTGGTCTTATCCATTTCATCATTTAGTTTTATGAAATTTATTTTCAAAACCTCACATCTGTTAATTGAACATATTCATAAATTTCACCTTGATATTGCTTATACAATTTATACCAAATTAGGATTACATCTCTCCACTCCCAATTTCCATTGTGGATAGATTGCTTACGTAGGAAACACACAGTTTAAGTCTGCCTCATTTACATAGGTATACCCACCTAGTTCTGGTAGAGCCTAAAGAGAAGAAGGTTCAAATACATTATTTGGCCTTGTTCGTTAGCCTGAAATGTACCAAGAGCCTGGCAACCTCTTGAGGTTTTTCAACCAGCATTTTTGAGAACTAACAGTTGTATCGTAGGGGAATGAAGAAAGATCAGACTATTGGTTGGCTCGATGTGTGAGGGTAAAGCATAATCTAACACAACCGATGGAAGATGATGATGGGTTCGTGTATCCTAGAGGTTCAGTTGTGGTTGCAGGAACTTGGTTGTGAACATACATGATTAGAAAGAATGGAATACCTTTATTTGAAGACTACGAGAAACACAAAACCATTCTCATGTATTAACACCTTGTTGTAGCAAAAAATGTTAAGTTGTTGAAGCATCACACCAATCAAAAGACAAAACAACTATGGAAACTTAGTAATGTTGATCATGAAGAAATATTAGATACTTTTAAGCAAAGAGATTACCCTTCTGGCACACTTGAATAGCATATTCAAGAATGGAAGGTACAATGCTTAGGTTCATTATGCTTAAGCTCATTAGTGTTCTTTATTTAATATTGATATTTTGTATACTCTTGCAATGAAGGTGTCTTTAATACTGTTATTTTGTATACTCTTGCAATGATTTTTCATGATAATTCTCCTCATTTAATGATTGCAACTTGATTTTCCTAAGAAGGTAATATGCACTCTGCTAATGTGATTCACTTCGTTGTCAATATGGCATTGAATTTTCTTGATGGTTGTCACATATATTGTTCTCCTTTCCTTCTTGTGATTAATATGGCTATCCTATAATGTGATTAATATGATTCTTTTATTGTACTTTTAATCTACCTTGCATGTGTGAAAGGGGACCATACCTGATTAGAATAATATAGATTTGTTATTCTAAGAATCTTTTATAGTTTTCATTACCAATTCATCATCATTCAAGTTGTTTAGAATAATATACATTTGTTAGTCTAAGCATCTTTTCTATTGTGACAATATAGATTTCTCATTTGAAGTATATTGCGATATTGCTGACACGATTGATCATGGACCTGCTACAATAATAGCCAACTCTAATCCTTTGGGAGAGGTATGTGACATATTAAACAATAATATAGATTTGTTATTGTAAGCATATTTTATAGTTTGCATTACCATTTTATCATTAATTAGGTCATTTATAATAATATAATTTTTTTATTCTAAGCATCTTTTCTATTGTATGTAGTGTAACTGCTACCTTGATGGTTTATATAGGTGCTTGTCACTCTAGAACATCAACATGCTACTCTTGTGGAAGACTATGCCGACCGCGAAGGTAATGTGTGCTCTATTTCCTTCCCCTACTGGGAAATGACTATGTATTAGGGTCGTTTGTATGCCTACATGGAATTTTGTAAATCCTATATTTGATAGCAATTATTGAATGATAATATTATGCATATTGTGTACACTTTACAACTTGTGTGTATACTTTGACAATTATGAGTATTCCAATGTATACTTTATGACCTAGATGTTTTAATGTGTATACTTTGTATTCATGTGTGTAGTTCATGACTTAAGTGTATTTGAGTATTCTAATGTATACTTTACGACCTATGTGTTTTAATGCATATACTTTGTATTCATGTGTGTAGTTCATGAATTAAGTGTAGTTGAGTAAATGAATCACTTTTTCACTTACTCATGAGGAAAAAAATGAACCCTAAACCCCTTTGCACCTTTACATCACATCCATCTGACCCTTTTTCCATCAATTGAAAACTCGTCACCACGGGAAAACATCTTAGAGATAGCAAAAACTGAGAGAGGTTATTGTAGAGGGTCCCAACATGATCCAATAACCTCAAATGGAGATTCCGTAAGCATCACATTTTTTGAGAAATAACCCTTCAAAGATTGTTGTCTTTTAGCACTTTGGACTCTTAAGGGAAATCATCGGTCCAATGTAGCTTAGAGTGACTCAACGTATTTGGGTGCAAAAGAGGACCATCCCTAACATAAACGTACCCATACAAACATGTTGGAATAGTCTGTTTGGTCGTACAAGTTGCAAAACGAAAGTTGCACCACTTTGCAACTTTACACTGCTTACATTTGATAAGTTTTTCCTCAACTGAAAACTCATCACGATGGGAAAACACCTTCGAGATAGCAAAAACTGAGAGAGGTTATTGTAGAGGGTCCCAACATGATCCCATAGCATTAGAAAAAGAGTTTGTAAGTGTCACAGTTTCTAAGAAATAACTCTTCAAAGATTGCTGCCTTTTAGCACTTTGGACTCTTAAGGGAAATCGTCAGTCCAATGTAGCTCGAAGTGATTCGATGTATTTGGGTACAAAAGAGGACCATCCCTAGCATAAATGTACCCATTTAGACATGTTGGAATAGTACTTTTGGTTGTACAAGTTTTAAAAAAAAAGTTGCACCACTTTGCAACTTTACATTGCTTGCATCTGACAACTTTTTCCTCAACTGAAAACTCGTCACCACGGGAAAATGCCTCTGAGATAGCAAAAATCGAGAGAGGTTATTGTAGAGAGTCCCAACATGATCCCATAGCCTCAGATGGAGAGTCTGTAAGCATCATGATTTTCAAAAAATAACCCTTCAAATTTTGCTGCCTTTTAGCACTTTGGACTCTTAAGGGAAATCACTGGTCCAATGTAGCTCATAGTGATTCAACGTATTTGGGTGCAAAAGAGGACCATCCCTAGCATAAATGTACCCATCCGAGCGTGTTGGAACAGTCCGTTTGGTCATACGAGTTGCAAAATGAAAGTTGCACCACTTTGCAACTTTACACTGCTTGCATCTGACAATTTTTTCCTCAACTGAAAGCTCACCACCATGGGAAAACGACTTTGAGATAGAAAAAAACTGAGAGAGGTTATTGTATAAGGTCCCAATATGATCCCATAGCCTCAGACGGAGAGTTTGTAAGCATCATGGTTTCTGAGAAATAGGCCTTCAAAAATTGTTGCCTTTTAGCACTTTGGACTCTTAAGGGAAATCATCGGTCCAATGTAGCTCGAAGTGATTCAACGTATTTGGGTACAAAAGAGGACCATCCCTAGCATAAATGTACCCATATGGATGTGTTGGAATAGTCAATTTGGTCGTACGAGTTGCAGAATAAAAGTTGCACCACTTTGCAACTTTACACTGCTTGCATTTGTCAACTTTTTCCTCAACTAAAAACTCATCACCACGGGAAAATGCCTCCGAGATAGCAAAAAATAAGAGAGCTTATTGTAGAGGGTCCCAACACAATCCCACAGCCTTAGATGAAGAGTCTGTAAGCGTCACGGTTTCTGAGAAATAGCCCTTCAAAAATTGTTTCCTTTTAGCACTTTGAACTCTTAAGGAAAATCATCGGTCCAATATAGCGCAGAGTGATTCAACGTATTTGGGTGCAAAAGAGGACCATACCTAGCATAAACGTACCCATCAAGATGTGTTGGAACAGTTCGTTTGGTTGTATGAGTTGCAAAACGAAAGTTGCACCACTTTGCAACTTTACACTACTTGCATTTAACAACTTTTTTCTCAACTGAAAACTCATCACCATGGGAAAATGCCTTCGAGATAGAAAAAAACAAGAGAGGTTATTGTAGAGGGTCCCAACATGATCTTATAGCCTCAGGAAAATAGTCTGTAAGTGTCACGATTTTTGAGAAATAACCCTTCAAAGATTGTTGTCTTTTAGCACTTTGGACTCTTTAGGAAAATCACTGGTCCAATGTAGCTCGAAGTGATTCAACATATTTGGGTGCAAAAGAGGACCATCCCTAGTGTAAACGTACCCATCCGAATGTGTTGGAACAGTCCGTTTGGTTGTACAAGTTGTACAACAAAAGTTGCATCACTTTGCAACTTTACACTACTTGCATTTGACAACTTTGCCCTTAATTAAAAACTTGTCACCACGGGAAAACGCCTACAAGATAGGAAAAAATGAGAGAGGTTATTGTAGAGGGGTCCAACATGATCTCATAGCCTTAGAAATTTTTTTTGTAGGCATCACAGTTTCTGAGTAACAACCCATCAAAGATTGCTACCTTTTTGCACTTTGGACTCTTAAGGGATTTCGTTGATTGAACGTAGCTCAGACTGCTTCAACTTGTTTGGGTGAAAAATGGGACTATACCTAACCTAAACGTACCCTTCTGGATGTGTTGGAACAATTTTTTTGGCCGTACAAGTTGCAGAACAAAAGTTGCAGAAATAAACAACTTCTAGGCTACTAATGGTATAATTACCATAATTTATTCAAATATCCATAAAATTTGACCAAACCAAAGGAATTTGAAAGCTAACTCAATTATCTAACCATACCACACATTTTAAAATCATAATGAGGTTGTACAAACCATACAAAAGAAAAAGAACAACACATGATGTTGGAAAAACACAAAAATCTTCTTCCTCAAAGATGCAAATTCTTATTTTCAACTACTCCAACCCTGAGGTCGTGTTTACAAGATTTATTTATGCCCTTACAAGTAGTTTTCATCCTCCAACCGAACTCCAACTAACTTTTAACAACATTTCAAAAAGTTGTCATTGATAACATTGACAACATTTGGCAAAATTTTACATCTTTTAGCCAAACGACCCACAAACTTCGAAAATTACTCCAAATGATCATTAATGGTATAAAATGACCTTATTAAGATGAAACAACACAAAAAAAGACAAAACTCAAACTTTGACTCTTGGAGGCATGATAGGCCTATGGGTGCTCCTACACCAGAACATGATAATTATCATTAGTCTACTTTCTAAGAAATGCTACATGAAACAAAACATGAATTTGTGAGAGAGAAGGAGAATAAAACAATAATAATTTATATGGACTATAAAGGATATATGATATTTTTTGAATTTCAATATGTAATGATAATCCAATATGAAATATGTAGTGTGAGACAATGACATTTGTGTATTTAAACTTTAAAGTTAAAATGTTAAACTTTACCATTGTTCTTGTCTTCAAAATTGTTTAAAATATATAATATAACCATAATATAACTAAGCAATATATGATATAATTTAGCCATTATTCATTATTTTTGATTGTGAACTATACAATATAACCATTATTTTTTATGCTATTGTACATTGATATTTAACCATTGCTCAAGATTAAATTTTCAAAGAGTTTAAACATGCACATGAGGAAAAAATTATTTCGATTCTCATCTTCTATATATCAAATTATCCAATAATCAAGTGTATGCCCATTTACAAAAATGGCATCAATGCCAACTCAAACAAATTTTTACAAAATGTGGCATATGCCATCTTGATATCTATTCAAAATATACATGCCAAAATGTCTATCTCATCCTAAACTACTGGTGGATCATCAAAATAGAGCCTCTTTGAAGCACTCGTTGGCTCTGAAGGTACCTGCACAAGAAAAATTCAAACCACAATTGAGATTAGTTATATTATATAATTTAAAATCAAATAATTAACATCAAAATCAATATACATTGAACTATAATTGAACTCTAAAATTGAAATCTTGATTACATCATGTCTACGCCTCTTCAAATGGCTAGGAGTCCTAGAATATGCCCCTCTCAAAGAACCAATCAAACCAAATTTTGCAATGTCAATCTATATATGTGAAAAAAAACATAAAATTGATGCAAGTTAGCATACAATTGTTGGTAATAGGAACATATTTACCAAACAAAAAATAAAATTTAAACACATACCTCTTTATGAATCTCTTTTTCTTTATCTCCTTGAGGTGTTTCAACACCTACTCCTTGAGGTGTTCCAACACCTACTCCTTTAGGTTTTGTGACACTTGTTAACAAGGATGTATAGCTCATAATCGTCTGTACATTAAAAATGACAAGTATATGAAACTACCAATCTATGTTTGTAGACACCGAAATCTAGTTTAAGCCTGTGACTTCAATATTCTTCATAATTCGTATTTCCATGGTCATGATTAAATAATGTCAATTATTTAATTGTTCTCTAGAGTTTTTCATTTCTTCTATTAATTAAATAATCTTAATTATTTAATTAATTCACACTTTTCTTTATTCTATCTGATTAATTAAATAAATATTTTTTATTTAATTATGTTACTAATTAACCTTATCCTTCTTGTCAAATTAAATAAATTCTTATTTAATCCCCCCCCTTTATCATATGTCAACTATAATTAAATAAATTCTTTATTTATTTAATTATTCATTTAAATCCCTTCGTCACTTAATTAAATAAATCTTATTTATTTAATTATTCTTCAAATATCAAATCTTGAATTAAATGAATTATTTAATTCATAAATCCTATTCTAACACATTCCTCTATATTTAAGATAATTGTGCAAATTATCTAAGTATTCACTTTGACTCAACTCGACATCTATTTAAATCTTTTAGTTAACTCAGGATTTAATGTCTGAGTGGCTTTCTCGAGTAATCTCTTTGTCATATCATTCAGTCATCTAGTTCTAACTTAATTGTGTGTACATGCATATTAATTACATATTCCTATTTAATTAATTAAATCTTGTGCATGCATTTGAACAGAGAGTTGCTTTAATCCTATCTTTATCTTTGTCATGTAAAGACTATTCTTCTATTTTTGAATACCAAACTTGAAGATTAAATCATTTATTTAATCTTTATTTCTATTTATAATCTGTATCACTCATGTCACTACTAACAGTTATCAAAATGCATGTCTAATCTGTCGATCTCAACCGTTCGTTGATCTTTCGATCTTGACCTGTCATTCAAATGAACAATTTTCTATAAATTGATCTGTCATTCATCATTCCAGTCTCTCTTGAAATCGTATGACTTCTGGAGAAATTATCTTGAATCTTCGATGTTTTGTCTTAATCACAACACTTAGGCCATGCTTGCACGAACTTTGAAAATCTGAGGGCAAGTACACTACACAGACAAAATGGAGAAGAATAATAGAGGTTATTCAACGGAATTGATCGCATGTTTGGTAAAATAGTTTTTTTTATGCATGTTGTTCTTAGCTTTCTTTTGTGCTCGATTATCTAAGCTTTGAGGATTCGTTAGTATAGTTTGAATAGATTAGATTTGAATTTCTTAACTCTCTTGTGTGTTTTTCTCTGAGCTACAATGTCGATGTATGTGTAATCACTATAAGATATGAAAAATCTTAATTCAATCGAATTTGAGTTCAATTACCTTTCTCTTATCTACTATTACACCTCCAAAGTCTGGACAACACTGCACCTTGCTCGCACTAGGTGTTTCCTACAAGAGGAAAATAATATAAACATATAAGTTAATATATAATTTCATTAATGACAATTCAAATGACAAACAAGTATATAATAAAAAATGTAAACGAGTGAGTGTGAAAATATATACCACGTGTATGTTAAGGCCAAATGAAATGGCCATGAGGGTGCTATCAGTAACCTCTAAAAGCTCCTCCTCAGACATCAAATATTAAATAGGCCATGTAAATAAATATTAGTACTTGATACTATCTCCTATTAATATTCATTTAAAAAAAAATGCAAGTTATGAAATTACAACTTAAATCTTACTTGTGTAACTATTACAACGTCCCCCTCTCTAGTAGGAGAGGACTATGCAGGTTGTGCTCCAATCCCCTATGTCTGATCTCCTATATTGTCCACATCATGGAGGTCATAATCAGAAGTGTCCAAGGGATGCTCAGCGGGCTATACAAGAGGACCCAAGCATATCTGGTGGCACATAGTGTGCAAGTATGTGACACAAAGATATGTGGACCTGAGGAGGATGATGCAACAACACTCAATCCATCACCAACATCACCATGTGGTTGAGCTACTATAGCAGTATGGGAAACCAAAAGATCACTCAAAGCTTAGTGAATAACCAGAATAGTCTGTGTGGCTGCATCCTCGATAATATCTGGATGATGTACTGGAGGTGGTTGAGGAAGGGGATGAGGGGGAACATATGGGCCGTAGACTACTCTAACTACCCTGGTCTATCATGGGGCATACCTCCACCGAAGCCCTAGAAGTGTTTAATGTCATTTAAGTAATTGACATGATGCCCTAACACAAACTCAACATATAATTTTTTAATAAAGTAAAATGGTACATCAATATTGTTGTTGGGTGATTTATCAAAAACCATCCACCAACGATCCTACAAGTTATCTACAATGTCCTTATTCGTGCACCATTTTATAGAAAGTTTTGGTTTATTAACATTAATTGGTAGACTGGTGCGAGGGTTAACAAATAAAGAGGCTATTTAGGCTTTTGTTATTTTGAGATCTTTCCCCTCTTTGTAAGACAATCCATCAGAGTAATATTCCCTCATCGTTTTTCACTACAAAAGAATGGAATTATGTTGGGTGGAGAGGGTTTCTATATTTTTAATTATTTCTTTCAATGTGTTTGTCATCTAGGATAATCGAGGGATTGTCTTATAAACATCACAAATGCCCCTCAATTGCTCCAATTTTTCACCAATTAATTGTTCAATTGATGGGCATGTAGGTGGTGGAGAGTTTGAAATTTGTGGGTTTTGATTCTCAGCCATAATACTCGATTGAAGTTCAAAACTATTAATCTAATTGAAATTACACAATATAAATGAAATTATTGTAAAAAACCCTAGTTTTTAATAAAACTCGTAAAAAACTAGTTAAAATTATACAAAACTAAAAAAAAATTGATTAAAACAAAAAACAAAAAACCAAAAACTTACCTTACATATTGGATATTAGCTAAAATCTGATATCGGATACGCCCTCACCGTCACTGCCTGAACACTATGGTTGTGAAGGTTTAAAATGACATGTGGTGACCACTTTTTGGGTATATATTACCTGACACAAATCGGATATCCAATTTGTATTACTTTGGCTTGGGAATTACTATGGAGCAATGTATTGACACCCAACCCAAGAAAAAAGTCAACTCAAGATTTTTGTGTTTTTTGGTGAATGCAAAACGCTACTTTTTTCATATCGCCACTTTTTGGCCCATTATGATCCTACACATACCCAGTGCTCTCTTTATCTTTTAGAGAAGGTTTCTTAAATAGGTCTCCAACCATGAGGATGTAGGATTAGGATTTGTTTGTGCAATAAGTTTTAGTTTTCATGATTTTGCAATCTCTCCAAATGGCAAGTGGAAAGAAAGGATGAGGTGGAAATAATGGAGGGAAAATATTACCTTAGAATGTGTGGATCTTGGAGATTCAAGCATGTGGATGTGTAGGAAATAGGCCACTATATGCAAAGAATTGAATGTTGGAATGTATACTAAAGATTTTTTGGAGATTCACACATATGGAAGAGTGGAGAAATGTGTGAAAATGGAGTGAATATGTTTGTGAATTTGGAATGGATGGTGAAGATTTAAATGATGGTTTATTTTTTATTTTACTGGAGGGAAGAAAAATTAATTAATTTGAGAGAATTAGAGAAATGAATTAGTCGAATTAATTAAATAATCATGTATTATTTGATTAATTAGTTAGAAGGTAAGACTGGGTTAAATAAATAAATATGTGACTATTATAATTAATCAGTAGAAAAATTAATTAAATATGATTGATTAATTGATAAAGAGAGATTAGCTTAATTAATTAAATAAATATAATTTATTTACTTAATTATTAGAATAAATATGACCTAATTAATTAACCAATGAAGATGTGATGTATGATAAATGATGCATATTTATGAAAGCATGACAATGTTATGTTAAATGTGCAAGCTGATTTTAAGTTTCTACATTTATAGTTGATATAAGTTTGGAATTTCTTACACAATTGATTTTAAGGTACTCGAGATATATATTATTGAAATAATAATCATATGAATCCATGGGTATTTTGAACCAATTTTGGTTTATTTTCTATAAATTTGAATATGTACAATTGATATGAATTTTACATTTTTCAATAAAGTTAAATTTTGGATACCCTTGACTATTTTTTTGTTATGTAGATACATTTATTAGAGAATGTATATTTGATTCGCTAAGGACAAATATTTTTTGATCTTTTGAGTGTTTGTTATCTCTTCCCTTTAAAATTTACTTGCTTAATTGAAATACTAAAAATTAAGGATCTAATTTATCATGCAACTTGAAGAAACATCTACTTTTTGTGTTTCTAAAAATAATATACATAGTTTGTGTGTGAGATCTCCAACTTATTTGTTTAATTTAAAGATTTAAAATTTTGAAAAAGGGATTGTATAGAGCAAGGGTAATATTATGAGTGGGAGAAAATGAGTTTTTTTCCACCTTATGGGGGCATGTGGAATTTTTGGTATAGCTAGTTAAAGCCATATCTTAGCATTATTGCAAGTTGTTTGATATGTTTCCCAATATATTGAACCATATGGTCACCTAATGAAATGCATCATTAAACTATTAGGTTTTTAGTAAAAAATAATAATTTGGTTAGAGGGGTGATCCATGGAGTTTGAAGTAGTGTGCCAGGAGAATCTTGTCACTCCATTAGACTGAGCTTCAATATTTTCCTGAGTTAGTTGTTTAGATAAGGTATCTAATCAACACTTTCCAAGGAGAATTTCCATCCAGAGCTTTGCTTATCCATTTGGCTGAAAGACATACTCCTTGAGTAAACAGATCGATGATGCCCAATCCACCTTTATCCTTAGGGAGGATGCAATGAGACCAAGAAGTAACATGGACTTCGTTTTTTATTTCCCAATTTGGACCAAATAAAATTATGAATTAGCTAGGTGAGATGGTTGTAGTAGGATTTGGAAGGCAACCAACAAGAGGAAGTATAACCATGACTAGCCGAAACGATTTTATTAGCCACCCGAATACGCCCTGCCATTGAAAGAAAATGGTTAGTCTAGGCCAATAGTTTGGATTTGAATTTGTTGAGGAAACATCTCCACATTTCCTTCAAAGAAACTCTTAACCCAAAAGGAATTCTAAGGTAACGAGTTACAATTTCATGCTTGGTTTATTTCCATTCCTTAAGGATCCACTAAGGATGGGGGTTGGGTCTTGTCATCCAAAATTCAATTTTATCCATAGCTAACTTGGAGCCCAAAACATTACAGTAGAAATCAAGGATATCTAGAAGATAAGTGATATCATCTGCTAAATTTTGAATGAATATCATGCTATCATCTATGAAATGAGAGGAAATTTCCATGCATTTACCAGGGAGAGAGATTTCATGGATGAGTTAGATTGTGCATGTTGGAAGAGGTAACTAAAAACACCCACAATGAGCACATAAAGAAACAAAGCTAACAAGCAGCCTTGATGAATTGATTTTTAGAGGGGAAATTGAGGGGATAGGTCTCCATTAATGGAAAATCTAGCATTATCATCCATAAACAACATACAGACGTGAGCATAAAATTTTAGGCCAAATCCCAACCATTGTAGCATCTTGAGGATGAAAGGCCATCGTATATGATCACACACTTTGTCAAAATCAAGTTTGAGGATCAAGGTGTCTTGAGCTGTTTGTTGGGCGCATTCAACTGATTCCAAAACAAGGATTAAATTATCAAGAATGAATCTATCCCCAAGGAAACCAATTTTCTCAGGTCTATCAATTTCTTGTGTTATGGGTTTAATTCTTTTAGCAAGGGCTTTAGTAATGATCTTATAGGATGTGTTGAGAAGAGTGATGGAGCACCAATCGTTTACCGAGTCTTCTTGTTTACCTTTGGGAATTAGTTTAATCAACCCCTAATTAATGATTGCACCAAGGGATCCAACTTCTATAACTTCCAAATAGACATTGTAAAAATCTTCCCTAATACGGGGCCAAAGAGTGTAGTAGAACTCTATAGGAGGACCATCTAAACCAGGACTCTTTTCCAAGGCCAAGTTATACATGGTTGCACCAATCTCCTCCAAGGAAAGGTTGTGGTCAATAAATTTACTATAGTACTGGTGAATTTTTTGAGGAATACAAGTAGCAAGAGTGTCATCCAAAATGCAAATTAGAGGGTCTTTAATGGAGTCATCAGTAAATAGTTGTTTATAATATTAAAAAAATATTTTCATGATATTCTCATGACAGGTTTGAAGCTCACCATCAACAGATTTAATGACAAAATTGTGTTCTTTTTATGTTTATGTTGCAAAAATTGAAAGAAGAATTTGGTTCTCTTGTCCCCCTATTTGAGCCATTGTAATCGAGCCCTCAATTGGGCACCTTTACCCTTATAAGCATCCAATTTTTGAAGCAAATTTTCAGTATTAGCAACTGCTAGTTGTAAGGGAATGCTGTGAGGATTGTTCAAATGTTTCATGTTTTGAACAAGCTACCCTTTAAGATATTTTTTAGTTCTTTGACATTTGGCAGCCTCTCTCCTAGCAAAGTCATGAAGGAACTAAGTACATTGAGAAATAGTTCTTTCCCATTAGCATATCCATCTATCCTCTTGGGGTTTAGGCTCAACCTTCCAAATAGCAAGAAGACCATCAATGCATTCTTGATTTTGTAGATGAGAAACATTTAATTTGTAGGGAAGTTCATTAAGAAGGGAATTAGCTCCAAGAAGGGATAAGGTGGTAAAAATGGGAAGGTGGTTAGAGAGAGTGGTAGATAGGTCAAGATGGACAAGATATCCTATGGGGGAATGAAGAATAGGCAGATTGGAAAAAATGTGGGATCTATACAAGCAACCCATTTTTCTGAGAAACCCTTCCTGATAGTTGTTCCATGTGAACCAATGATGTATGCGAGAGTCTCTTTTACCCAAGATTGGATCATGAATACCAAGAGAGTTTTGAGCAAGGGTCCATGCTTCAAAATCGGTCTAAGGCAATCTGGGAAGGTTGTCCCAAATTTGATCAACAACGTGCTCTATCATATTAAAATCACCCCCAAGAACCCACTCAACAATAGGTAGACTTATGTGAAGCTAGTCCCACAAAGTCACCCTCTTAGTTGAGGAGTTCTGGGAATATATAGAACAAAATCCAAGAAGGTTACCTTGAACAAGGGTCGTCACCCACACACAACAATTATTAGGATCATATCGAAAGGCAATACTTGTTTTGGAAAGCCATGGGGCAAGCCCCAAAACAATACCTCTAGAACCCTCAAGATGCTTTGTATGGAAAAATTGAGCATCATTCTAGATTAAGGCTAATGTAGCTTCAACATGAGATTGGCTAACTTTCACTTCTTAGAGAATTAAGACCTTCATTCGAATATTTAAGACAAACTATTTGACCTAATATTTATGAGATGGGATAGTCCAACCCCTCACATTCCAGTATTGAATATTGCAATTCATTGAGAGTCAAGAATTTCCTCATCTGAGAGGATAGTGTTAAATTGATTGTAGTCCAATAAGGCATGTAGATCTAGGGATCCATCTGTAGGGGGTCTCTCTCTAGAGGACGATCTTGATCCTGTTCTCAAGGGGCTTGAGGGGGGTGTTCTCAGAGGGTTGTCTAGTTGCAAGGAAGCACCCATGGGGCTAGAAGGGGGGGTTCTTAAGGATGTAGGGGGTTGACAATGCCCAGGAAAATGCTGGGAATTAGAGAGGGGAGGCGTGGCTAGCCCCTCTCTCTCTTTCAGAAGTCTTTTCATAGTTGTAAGGATGTCCTTGAAGGTGTCTCTGTCTTGAGAGAGAGAAGAGTGCAGAGGGACAACATGATTAGGTGGAAAGTTAGAGATGGCGACAATGGAGGAAGGAGGTTGCTGGGGGACAAATGAGGAGGAGATAGAAGGAGCAACAGATGAAGGGAGTAGAGGATCAAAGATAGGGACTTGAGGGGGATGAGGTTTGTGATGCAGACAATATTTAATAAGGTGTCCCTCTTTCCAACAGTAAAAACAAGCATTGGGCTTTTTAAGGTAGGTGATCTGTTGAGTGAACTCAAAACTAGAGCCAACCAGCTTGATAAAATCAAGGAGAGGTTGGGTTAAGTCCATTTCAACATAGACTTTGGGGTGAACTTTCAGACTAGCCCATTTGTCTAAGCTTGGTTTGCACCACAAAACCCTTCCTAATTGTATTGCTATATTATGAAGGAATGGATGAAAGGCTAGGTTAAGGAGGGGCATCTCCACCCACATTGGATATTTAGTTTTAGAAAACCCTTTTGGGTGGAAGTTAATATCCCAAGCTTGAAGGTAACAGGTTTGTCCGCAAACTATCAATGAACCATAATGAAGCGCTGCTCTAGCATGATTTGGATTTAGGAAGGTGCAAGCAACATATCCTCTGCCTAGGCCCCTAAAGGATTATATTACCCAACCCTTTTTTTCCCAGTTTGTGTGTGTCCATTTAAAGAGTTCTTGTTCTATTGGTATGCCTTTTAAGAAGAATAGCATAATTGATCTTGCTTTGTAATCTTCTATAATATCAACTATTTCATCAGAAAATTCAAATGTGACAAATTTACCTCATGGGGATTGGGAGGTTTGAAGAGCTTTACACAATGTTTAAATTGAAATATATATGTTAGAATTTAGTAATGAAAACAATTAGATTATATAAATATCAACATATGGAATACTTTATATCTAATTGATTTTTTATATTTTTAAATATTATACTATATTAATTATAATCTGCCTGTAAAAAGACATTGTCATGTTACTTTGACCCTACAATGAAATGAGAAAAATGGATGATAAATAGAATGTTTGACGGGTAGATGAATAGTAGTTAGTATTCATTGAAACAGTAATCCAAGGTAAAGGATCCTTTCACCAAAGTGACTCAAATTTCTTTGACTAGACATATGCTCTCACTTTGGCACATTTTTTCCAGCTTTCACACTCAGCGCTTTAATTTTTTGAAATGAAATTGATGTTCTTGCATAGCTTTAGGTGTGTTGATAGAGATTTTATTGACCTTATCAATCACCGCCAATTAAGAAGCACTGTTAATATGTACTAGAACTGTAAATCAGATTGGATTCCTAAGCATTAGATGTGTCCCTAGCTTCCATCACTTTGTCGAAGGAGAAGGTACACATCCAATGCAACCAACCATACACAACCACAAATGTCTTTGCCTTGAAATGATATCCATGTCCCATCTTTATGCATCTCAATAATATTATCATTTTCAATGAATCCCATCACCAACAACCCTTTATTAGGCTATTTTAATATTATTTATAATAAATAGTGTTGAAATTAGCTAGAATATGAAAGTACAATATAACCTCCCACAAGTGAAACATAATGTGTAAAAAATAAGTGTTTATCATACACAAATGATAGTGTTTAAAATGTATATATAAACCTTGCATATATAGAAAAGGATGAGGAGGTGAGAGGATAAGAGTGACACTTGGACTGCCCCTCTTCAAAGATGCATCACTTGTGAACTCACCTGACAAGTATGTAGGCAAGTGGAAAGTACACATACACTAGGTGTCTCACAAAGTAAGGACACATGTATCAACCATATGAGGTGAGACAAAATTCAAATTCCTTAAGTGGAGACTCAAGTAAGGTGAATAGGTCAACCTAAAAAGTGTGATTAAATAACTAGTTATGTAATGATCCTATTTACACTAACGAATAGAAATAAAATTTCTATAAAAAATAAGGTATATAATATCAATAATTATTATACATAATTGTTTTTATATATAATAAATTATTATATTTTTTTAAAAAAGTAATAAATAATTATTATAAATATGTGTTGTGTTTTCTTGAACAATAAATATATAATAAATGATTTGTATTATATTTTAACAAATAGTTTTGCAATAAATATAAAAAATGAAATCTAAATCCTCTAAAAATGTTACTATTACTTAATAGGACTAAGATACAACTTATCCAAAAAAGATATCTAAGAAACTAAAATATTTGCAACCTTGAGAGTGAATTTGTTGGAAACCCTAATTTTATAATAAGTTGTATAACTCTACTCCAATTAATTTGAAATAGATACTATAGTTTCTTCAATATGTTCTTCAAAAACCCTTTTGTAATCATGCAAAAATTCAACAAAATATGATAGATATGTGTTTCACAAAATGACTTCCAAAATTGAAAAAAATTATTGCCTTCATGGTGCCAAGATCATGCTTTGATACCACTTGTAATGAAATAACTTGCATAGTATCAAAATATGATAGGAAATATGACTACAAATACTTGATAATAACTAAGAATAACAAGTCACTTTGAGGGGGAAAACCTCCAAATATGTCCAATGAGAATACAATTCACAATCTGATGATCAAACAAGACTCACTACCTGCTATATATACCCTACCTATGCGTAGGATATCATCCGGGTCAACCTAGATAACCCTATAGAAGCCTTAGGCTTGTTGGTGTGAATAAAGTCTTAGACTTAGTTAATTCCTATTATGAGACTTAAGGGACTTATTCACATGTTCATTTTACTTATGTCCTAAAATTCTTTCTAGAAGTCTTAGTTGTCATGTCTAGATCTTATCTTATCCTAGGTAGTTATGATAAGTTGTCTCATGTTATAGGATTAAGACACATGTCATGATCTTGTTTAATCCTATCTCTCACCTTGCCTTTATAACCAAGGCTTCTCTTGCATCTTGCAAGCATCAAGTCATATCACATCTATTTTCACTTATTGTAAATCTTGTATCATATTGCATTTCTTGTTTGGTGGATTAGCATATTTTTTTGTTGCTTCTCTCTTTTGCAAGTAGAGGTTATTTGGTGTTGCAGATTGATGATCTTGGGCACATATTGGTTGTTCACTTCAACATGGTATTAGAGCATGTGAGTGATTCCAATATGGGATTAGACCTTTAAATCTAACAAGCCACTTTTATTTAAAGAGTTTCTACCATCAAGTTTTCTATTATTATTTGAGTTTCTTTTTATGATCTTGTAAATTCTTGTATGCTCTTCTCTCATGTTTCACTATGATCTAGAGAATTGGAAAGGATTTTCAAACACCTATTGATTCTATATTGCATGTATTCTTATTGGTGAGATCTATTGATTCCAACCCTTTTGATTATAGTGGGAGTATTTTTGGTTGTTCCATTACATCCATGAGGTTTGAGAAAGTTAGATTGGCTTTTCTTTCACTCAATTTGACCCCCATTTGTAACATTGACAAACAAGGGTTTGAAGCTCATATTTGAAGACCAACTTTTTACAAAGGAATATTCGACCCAAATGGACCTTGTCATTACATCTAGGAGGCCGATTCCATAAAATTTGATATATAAAATTTTCCTATATTCTAAAAAACCTATTTCGAGGCAATTTTTTTTGCCAAAAGGGTGATCCCACAATACTGGTTTATAATTTTTGGCTAAATTGGACACTAAAATAATTTTTTCTAACTAAATCTTCACTTTCAGGCACCTATAGCGGCTAAACCGTGAGGAATTTGAAGATGATGCAAACCAGAGATTTGTGACATTTTGTCTATAGATTCAAAATATATTTTTTTCAAAATTTTTGGAATCAGATTGCACTTCTTTTTCCATCTCATTCAAAAACTAGTTTTTTTCAATAAACACCATTTTTTAGGAGTGACACTCACCATATACAACATCAATTTTTTTCCATGAAGGATAAAATTCTATTTTTTTCAAATTTAGATTTGTAACTACGATATCTAGTGCTTCCAATTGGTTTCATAGTGTTTTATTGAATATTTTTTCCTTAATCAAGTTTCAAAGTCAAACCAATTACAATTCAAACATAGGCAGACTGTATACAACATAACTTTTTTGTATGTATCAAAATTCAATTTTTTTTTGTTGGATCAAGGACTTCAATATTTGGTGCACTCATATTTTTCAATTTTTTTGATAATCTGCTATTTTTCCACATGTGTAGAACAAAGAGCTTGATTTTTAGTGAAAACCCTATGTTTAATAAAACTAAAAGAAAAATACATAATAAAACCAAAACATATTAAAACTTTTTTCGTTGGATAGCTTGTTCCAAGGACTACCATCATCTAGTTGGGTCTGTAAAGTCTCCTCCATTTTCATCCTCAACCCAAGCTTCGAAGGGAAAAATTTTGGATTTTTTTGGTGCCAGAGGGTGAGAAGGTGGGAAAAGGGGGGTTCGGGCGAACCAGACGGGGTTCACTTGAACCAAGATTTGAGCGAACCCCCTTTCAAAAAGGGTTTTCTTTGTGTTTTTTTGGGAATGGTGGGACCTTGTATTTAATGGGTTCTCTTGAACCAGGGTTCTAGCGAACCCTCTTTTGGTTCACTTGAACCAAAAGTTCGTTTGAACGCCCAACAACCAATTTTTTTTGCATGGGGTCATTTTTTACAACTTTTCCTTCCTCATTGGAATTGTAAACCACTTTTGTGGGTTTACCCAAGAGGGTCATACAATTACCCATGTGCAATCACATAATTACATTCGTAAAAAAAAATATAAAAAATAAAAGAACATATATAATTTTTAAAATACTTTTATTAAGTACTCAACATTGCACAGCTATAGCCCGTGGCCAAGGTCGCAAATCACCCAACAGTCTTAACATCAACCGTCGTGGTTTGAAAACTATGATCAACAGATTCAGTTGCTAGTAATTAAAACAAGTGACCACCACATTCAAATTGAAATGGGTTTTTCTACTAACCACACCAATCAATCCACTCATCAACCACCTGACCATCGCCCAACGACCATCGCCACCAGTAGCGTCGCCCAGGGGGGCCCTCTCTATAGGCCAATTTAGGCCATTTTTAAAACTTGTCATCAAATTTTGGCGAATGAGATTTCAATGAAAAATGGTTCAACGAACTTCACATTGGTATAGGCAATTCTTGTTGATTTTGCCATTTTTTGCTAGTTTTATCAACCAAAAGGTATATTTTCATTTATTACTTGTAACTAGAATAACGTTTGCATATGGAGTCAAAATTTAGCAAACTTTTGTTTGAAGATGCTCAAAAATGACAAAAAATATATTTGTAACCTCTATTTTCTAATTTGACAAAATATTTCTCTAAAAATTTATAAAAATCATTGTGTTATAAATAGTTGATTTGAGCTTGTCACTTGTACAAGTTGGAAAATTTCTTCATTATAATTTGTTGGGGGTTGCAAATATAATTTTAATACATTCTAGGGAGTGAAAGGTACAATTTAAGTGCTCATTTGTCTTTTTTCTCTTGGTTTTCTTCTATTTAACATGGTAGATCTAAGGCAAATTGAGCTTCTCAAATCACACAACTATCATATGTATGGAAGTTAAAAATGACCCAATCGCTACAATCAAAATATTTATGGAAAATGTTAGATGCTCAACAACCAAAATTCATAAGGGAATTTGAAAAATTTCCTCATAGAAGTAAGTTAGATGAAGCATAGGGTCTGATAGGCTTACATGTATCTCAGAATTTGTTGCTTCATATTGCAGAGTGTAAACCACCTAAAGATGTTTTGGACAAACTTGTAGAATTGATGGTCTTGGCCCACCTCTTCTAGATCCACCCACTAGGCCATGATGGGATTGTACTACTATTGAGGAGAATGGCCCTCTTGTTAGTGATCCCTCAGATACTTGCCACACTTTTTCTTACACTTTATGGCTCAATATTTTGACTCATGTCATTTCTAATGATCCTCAGAGGCTTTTAGATGCTTCTAATATTCTTGAGTGGGGGTTGATCCCACAATAGTGGGTTACACTTTTTGGCCAAAATTGACACTTCAAAATGAACATTTTTGAACTAAAATCACTTTTTGACACCTATAACTGCTAAACCTTGAGGAATTTGAAGATGATGCAAATTAGTGATTTTTGACATTTGTCTATAGATTCTAAATATATATATATTTTATTTTTTAAAAATCAAATTGCATTTCTTTTTACATCTCCTTCGATAACTAGTTTTTAATAGTAAACACCATTTTTAAAGAGTGATGTGTACTATAAAGCACATAATTTTTTTATAATATGAAGGATAAAATTCTAATTTTTTCAAATTTAAATTTGTAACTATGATATGTAGAGCATGCATTTGGTTTCATAGTGTTTTATTAAATATTTTTTTCTTAATTAAGTTTTGAAGTCAAACCAATTACAATTTAGAGATAGGTGTACTCTAAAATACAACTTTGTTTGTATGTATCAAAATTATTATTTTTGTTGAATCAAGGACATCAATACCAAAATCATAGATTTTTTAAAGATTTTTTTTGGTAATTACTATTTTTCTACATGTGCGGAACAAAGAGCTTGATTTTCAGTGAAAAACCTATGTTTAATTAAACTAATAAAATATATATTAAAACTATACTTGATGGAGAGAGCTCGTTTCAAGGACTATAATCCTCCATCTAGGGTTGTCAAGTTGAGTTCATTTTGACCCTCAACTTGAGCCTCAAAACCAAAAAAATTGTATAAAATTGTAGATGAGTGGAGAAAGGGAAAAATACTTGGGGGTTTGAATGAACACCCCTTCGTTCAAACCCCTTAAAACCCCTTCAAATGAAGGAGGGTTCGAACAAAGAGGTGTTCATTTGAACCCCTATAAAAATAACATTAAAAAAATCAAACCCGTTATTTTATTGATAAAATACCAACTGACATGGGTTCAAACAAACCCTTGAGGAAAAAGGTGGTTTCCTCAAAGGAAAGTGTTTTAGCGAACACCTTTGTGTGTTCTAACGAACACTCCCATTTGAGTGAACCCATCCAAATTTTTTTTCACACCCAGACAATTTTTACAGTTCATCAAGTGAATTGTAACCCACTGTTGTGGGATCACCCTAAGATAGTGTTATGGTTGAGGAGTATTCCTCTTTGATGAGGAACCATACTTGGGATTTTGTACCTCTTCTTAAGGGAAGAAAGTTGGTTTGGTTCAAGTGGGTGTATCATACCAAATATGAAACTGCTGGCTCCATTGAAAAGTACGAGGCTCGTCTTGTTGCAAAGGGGTTTTCACAAGTTGAGGGAGTTGACTATTTTAAGGCCTTTGCTCTCCTATTTCCAAGATGAATTCTATTTGTCTTGTCCTTTATATAGTTACCTCTCAAGGATGGTTGGTGTATCAAATGGATGTGAAGAGTGCTTTCTTACATGGGGATATTCATGAGGATAACTATATGGAGCAACCACTTGGGTTTGTGAAAGATTTTCACTTGTTTTTAGGTTTCATTGTTCATTTTATGGTCTCAAACAAGGCCCTCGAGATTGGTATGAGAAGATGGATAGTTTTTACTTGCATTTGGGTACACGTTTCCATTTTGATCCTATAGTTTATACTCAGAGACATGGATAGGATCTTCTAATTCTTGTGCTCTATGTGGATTATTTGATTTTCCTAGGGAGTTCCACTTCCATGATTCATAGTATTGAGTGAGCATTGATGGAGTTTTTTGATATGACCAACCTTGGAATTTTCCATTATTTTCTTGGTCTTTAGGTTCATCGAACTTTTGAGGGGATCTTCATTTTCTAGAAAAAATATATGCTCTAGACTTTCTCTAGAGATTTGGTATGCTGATTGCAAGTCTGCCCCCACACCTTTTCAATCAGGTGTTTTATTTTCTATCAACTATACTACTCCTCTAGTTGATCCTACCTTATATTAGTAGTTGGTTGGTAGTCTTTTTTACTTGATGCATAGCTACCTTGATATTTCCTTTGTGGTTGGCCTTGTCTCCTGCTTCTCTCGGGAGCCTTATGAGAGTCATTGGAAGGAAACCAAATGTATTTGTCAAGGTATATTCAAGGTACTACACATTTTGGCATTCATTCCACATTAGGAGCTCCTGAGATTGTGGGCTTCACTGACTTAGATTGGGCCATGATGTCAATGATTATAAGTCTACTTCTAGCTTTGTCTTTTGCCTAGTTTCTAAAATGTGGGTTTTATGGTCATTAATTTATGTAAGTAGGCCAGACTTAGAATTTGAATGCAATCCCAATAAGTCAATTCTCGCTGTGAGTTGAAAGAGGTAAATAAATTGAATTTTGGGTAACTCCTTTCCAGTACATTTTTTTCATGGAGGCATTCACAAGATGATCTTCCAACACAACTTCTTTGAAACTTATTTTGATTGTACGATGGTTGATACTACCTCTTCACTATGGAGGAATTTAATGCCTGCAATGCCTTTGGATAAATTTTTAAAGCAAAAGCACTAAGTAGATTTCATGGCGAGGAAAAGATCTTTTGAGAATTTGAATAATAACGAAAATGTCAAAGAGTGTGGAAGAGACTGAGTTAGTGTTTGAATATTATTTACTATTAATGGTAGAGAAATTGGGGAGGAGGAGTTTATGACAAAGTCGTGCAATGGCTTCCATTTGCTGGCCAATGTAGAGAAAGGCGTGATAACTTTGCAGAGTCTGAAGAAGAATGCCTCTCTTTTGAGAGTGGAGGTGATGATTGAAGATATGAGAGATGACTGTGATCTCAATGGCGATGGAATTCTTGACCAAAATGAAGGAACTGCCACGATCATTTGGATCATCTTGCATGCCTCCTCTCTGATTGTATACCCTCCGATGATAAAATGTACTCAGTGAAATTCACATTAGGAACACCTTCGACATAATTATTACAAAGTTTTAAAAAGAAGTACTATATCATTATGTTGAATAAAAACAAAATATTTAAGACAAAATAAATTAGAATGCAACAAATGAAAAAATACTGAATATATTATTGAATATGGTTTTCTCGATAATTACAATGGCAGCCTTGCCATTGTATTTATAGATTTATGGAAAAATCTAGAATATCTTAGAAAGACTAAGAAAGATCTCGAGAAAAGAAAAATCTGGAAGAATATGGATGTTTCCATATTTTGGAGTATTCCAAAAGATTTGGATAAGCATTTCCTATAACACTAATACTTCTAAATACACACTAAAAAGTTTCTAAATAAACATTATTTCCAACACCCCCCCCATAATGTTTATTTGGAGAGGATAATTACAAAAAAAACTAAATGGCAACTTCCTTGAGATTTAACATGTTTCTAAATTTGACAAACTTTACTTCAGATAGTGCTTTTGTAAATATATCAGCAACTTGATTTTCTGTTCCACAAAATTTTAACTCCACTACTTGACTTTCTATCTTGAATCATGAACAAAATGATGATGTACTTCTATATGTTTCGATCTCGCATGATATACTGAATTTTTTTCTAACTTGATAGTACTTTGATTATCACAAAACATAACAGTTGAAAAAACTTGTGGATGTGTTTCTTCAAGTAGTCTTCTGAGCCATAATGCTTCTTGAGATGCCTTTTATGAACCAACATATTCAACTTATGTAGATGATAGTGATACTATTGCTTGTTTCTTGCTGCTCCATTAAATTGGTCATGACCCAAGATGAAACATATATCTTGAAGTTGATTTTCTGTCATCAATGTCACCTGCATAATCAGAATCTGTATATCCAACTAAAGTAGACTCTCCTCCATATTTATACTCAATTCCAAGTTGATAAGTGCCTTTAATATATTTTAATATTATTTTAGCTACTTTCCAATGATCAATGTGTGGATCTGCCATGTACTTGGAAACAATACCAACTGCATATGCAATATCTGGTCTAGATATGGTGAGATATAAAAGACTCCCAACTAATTGTCTGTACAATTTTCCATCCACCTTCTTTTGAGTAGAGTTAGCACTTAATTTTAATCCAACTTCACATGGTGTATTAGATGGCTTACAATCACCCATATTAAACTTTTTTAATACATCAAGAGCATATTTAGTTTGAGAAAGCATGATCCTTCCTTCTTCTTGCCATACTTGCATACCCCAAAAATAGTGCATCAACCCTAGATTAGTTATTTCAAAAGCTTGTTTGAGTTGATCCTTGGTTATTTCAATATTTTGTATGTGATCTCTTGTAATAATCAAGTCATCCACATACAATACAATAATAACAACTTTATCATCACTATGTTTTATATACACATCTGGATCAACTTTACTTCTTTTAAATCCTGCATCTATAAATTACTCATTTATTTTGGAGTAACATGCCCTTGGAGCTTTCTTAAGACCATATAATGATTTTTTTAATCTACACACTAGATGTTCTTCACCACTTTTAACAAATCCTGGTGGTTGTTGCATGTAAATTTCTTCCTTAAGATCACCATGTAGAAAAACACTTTTTACATCCATTTGAAAAATTTTCCAACCAAAATTTGTAGCTAGAGCAACTATTGTACGAATTGAACTCATTTTAGCAATAGGAGCAAAGGTTTATGTATAATCAATACCTTCTGTTTGTGAGAATCCTTTGGCCACTAGTCTTGCTTTATATTTTTTAATGGCTCCATTTGATGTGAAATTTACTTTGTAGGTCCACTTGCAACCAACCACACTTTTACCTTTTGGAAGAGTTGTCAATTCCCAAGTTCCATTTTTCATTAGAGAATTGTATTCATCTTGCATTGCTACTTCCCATTCTTCTTTTCCTTTTGCTTCCTCATATGTATTTGAAGTGTCAACCTACATCACCCTAGTCATAAGAGCATAGTTAGCAAACATATTCTTAGGACCTTCTTGGTAGATTTCTTGAATGCTTCTAGTCTTTTGTGTGTTTTCATCATCACTTTCACTTGATTCTTCAACTTGTGTTCCTTCTCCTCCTGCAAGGGATTTCACACCTTGATTTTGATCATTAGTATAAGTAGACTTATCTTCTTCAATCAAGATTGGAAAGTAGGATAATTTAGGGGAATGATCACTTTCAACATCTTCATCAAACCAAACATTCCTTTTGATATGCATTTCATTTTTTTTAGGATTATATAACCTATATCCTTTTGAATCCTCACTATACCCAACCATTATGGACTTCTCACTTTTCCTTTCAAGCTTGCTCCTCTTTTCATGAGGAATGTGGGCATATGCATTACAACCAAAGACTCTAAAATGAGATATTGTAGGTTTTCTACTAATCCATGCTTCTTCTGGTGTTATGTTCAAAACTACCTTAGTAGGTGTTCTATTCAAAATGTAAATTGTAGTACAAATTGCTTCAGCCCAAAATTTAGCTTCTATGTTTCTAGAATGAAGCATGCATCTAGCCATTTCTATTATAGTTCTATTTTTTCTTTTCACAACTCCGTTTTGTTGGGGTGAGTAGGAAACAGTTGATTCCTTCTTTATACCATGTGATTTACAAAAATCTAAGAAAGATTTGTTCATATATTCCACACCTCTATCTGTTCTTATTATCTTTAAAGATCTTCCACTTTGATTTTCAGTCAATGCCTTAAACTCTTTAAACTTATCAAACACTTCATCCTTTCTTTTTAGAAAATATAACCAAATTCTTCTTGTATAATCATCAATAAACGTGAGGGCATACCTTGATCCTGCAAGAGATGGTGTTCTAAAAGGATCCATTACATCACTATGAACCAACTGTAAAGGATTTTTTGCTCTCCATGATTTACCTTGTGGGAAACTTTCCACATGTTGCTTTCCCATAGCACATCCTTCACACACCTTGTGACTTGATGAGATTTTTGGAAGCCTATGCACCATATATAGTTTCTCCATAAGCTTGAGGCTTTGATAATTGACATGTCCCATACGCTCATGCCATAACCTGCTCATATCATCATATTTGGCAATAGCGTGCACATATTCTCATTTCCACATTTAGAAGTAAATTCTTGGAATTTATACAATCCATTCTCCATTTTACCAATTGCAGTCACTTTGTAATTATTACTCACATCCTTGATTAAACATTTGTCATTATAGAATTCTATTTTAAACCCTTGATTAGCAATCTAAGATACAGATAAAAGATTTGTTTTCAACTCTAGAACTAATTTCACATTTTTGAACACACCATTATCAACTTGAACATTTCCAATTCCTTTAACTTCCAAAGCACTGTTATTCCCTAAATATATTTTCTCTGAATTGCTATCATTCCTTAGTGATTCAAATTGTTCCTTATTATAACACGTGTTGTGTGGCACCAAAATCAATAACCCAATCATCCTTATGAGAATTATTTGCTTTAAGTGCAATACAAAGAGCATTACTTTTAGAATCAAACTTTTTGTAAACTTATTTGGCTTCCTTTCTGTATCTTTAATCCTCTTATAACCTTCATTTGCTTTGTGACCCAACTTACCATAGTAATTACATTTCCATTTGCTTTTATTATAATCCTTAGATGGAGTGTATCTATTGTCATACTTCCAATTTGTATCTCTTGAATGATTTTCTTGTATATTTCTATAATTTTGTTTCCCTTTCATTATGAAAGCTTCATCATTAAATGAATCCCTTTCTTTGATTTGACGTTTTTCTTCTTGCACTAACTTAGCACATAATTCTTCATATTTTATATTTTTTAATTTATCAATAGTATCTAGCCCTCTTATAAATGACTGATAAGATCTTGGAAGACTTTGTAAAATTATTTGCACAAAATCTTTATCATCAATATCCTTTCCAAGAGATGCAAGTTCATTTTTATTTTCCTTTAGTTTGCTTAAATGAGGGACTAGCTCTTGTGAATTTGATAATTTCATGTTGTACAATTCTGTGGTAAGAGTTAGAATCCATATATCCCCTGAATTTGCATAAGTATTTTTTAAAGTATCCCATACTTTTACTCCACTTCTCTCATTGTGAACTTCTGGAAGAATTTCATCTGAAAGTGAAAGCTTGATCAATGCTCTTACTTGTTTATCCCTTTTATCCCAATCTTCCTGCTCTTTTCCAGCACTTGTTGGTCTTTGTTCACTACCATTAACAATTTCATAGCAATTTTGAAGCGTTAGAAAAATCTCCATACGAGAAACCCAATCATAATAATTCTTTCCATTTAGTTTAATTGTAGGTAAAGGTATGCCAATCAAATCCATTATATTAAATTCCCTCTTTTTAAGATGAGAATTAAAAACCAGAAATCTCTCACTAATTATTTACTGATTTGATTCTCTTCTTTGTTGCAATATTTCTTGCTTCTTTGCCACAAAAGAAATGTTGATCAACTTTCAATCACAACCTGCATAACTCACAGCAACATTACAAAACCCACAAATTACAGCCCAAGATTTAAAAAGGCTTTGATACCTTGTTGAATAAAAACAAAATATTTAAGACAAAATAAATTAGAATGCAGCAAATGAAAAATCACTGAATATATTATTGAATATGATTTTCTGGATAATTACAATGGCAGCCTTGCTGCTGTATTAATAGATTTATGGAAAAATCTAAAATATTTTAGAAAGACTAAGAAAGATCTCAAGAAAAGAAAAATCTGAAAGAATATGGATGTTTCCATATTCTGAGTATTCCACGAGATTTGAATAAGCATTTCCTACAACACTAATACTTCTAAATACACTAAAAAATTTCTAAATAATTTCCTATAACACTAATTCAAATCCATCGTTTGTGAATTGATAAAATCTTTGTCCATTCTCCCACTTCCCTTCCATGGCATGCCAAAGAGAGCGCACTACCAGCATAAATTTCTGGTGGCCGCCATCGAAGAACGGCACACACCATATTTTCCACATTTTCGTACCTAGCAAGCAGGGCTTAAATTTGATGGCCGTATGACCGTATTTAGAGATTTTTGTCGTAAAATACAATCAAAATTTTTAGAAGATTGTATCTGATGAAAGGAGAGATTTTGGATAGGCTGTCAAAATTTATATAGAATTATAATGATATATATATTTCATTTATATATAATTTTACTTACACTAAGGTATATCATAATGTTTTAAGGGCACCTTTGAATAGATAACCGTCATTAAAAAATTTGTTGACAGGCAAGGTCGACCGTCAAATTTAAGCCCTGCTAGCAAGGGACAAACACGCGAGACTCGTGGTAGTGATGGCGGCACAAAAATGGTCTGAAAAGTGGGGCCCGCTGCCGTGCCGTTACAGAGGAAAAGTATTAATGAAAGAGGGCACAGCCTGTGTCTTTTCTAGTCAATGCTCGATGTCAATTACAGTGCACAATTAAATATGGTACGGCCATGTGCGAGGGTAGTTGAAACAGTTGCCTTGTTGACTTCAAGCTATGAAATTTTGGGTTGAATCCTGTGTTTTCTTTCAATCTCTCTCTTGAGATCCAGATCTTAAGATGGGTCAATACGAGCCTCCCACAACTAAACTTGCCTTAAGCGACAAGAGGTACCATGTATTTCTGAGTTTCAGGGGACCAGATGTCAGAAAGACTCTAGTTGATCATCTTTATGAAGCTCTGTCCGCAGCTGGACTGAATGTCTTTTTAGACACTGACAAATTGGAAAAGGGAGAAATGATTTGGTTGAGCGTAGAAAGAGCAATCGAGAGCAGTGTCGTACGCATTCCCATATTTACCAAAGGCTACGCAGAGTCAGCATGGTGTCTCAAAGAGGCCGCTGCAATGTTGAGGACACCTGGCTTGATCATTCCTCTCTTTTATCACGTGAATCCAACTGATGTTAGATATCCTGAAATGAAGTCCAGTCCCTATCGCCAATCATTTCGTAAACATCATAGCCATTCAGATCGATACCCAACAGAGGAGGTTGACGAGTGGAAGCGCGCCCTTCACCAGATCTGTTCTTACTCGGGCTGGTCCATGGACATAACTCAAGGGTGAGAAACGAACCTCACTTTCTTTTTGCTTTTCTATATTTTTGGGTTCTATTTTAATGGCTTGCTGGGGTTGGGTAACAGTATGCTCTTATGGGAAAAATAATTATGCTACAGAATTAATTGGAACCTTTTCCTAAATATAGCATCCCTTATCTTTTAGGAGGTAGATTTCAGCTGGTGAAATTGAGGTGGGGTTAGAAATTGTCCCTACAACTTAATTTTTTTTTCTACCACTTATTTATCATCTGAAATTTTAAATTCCCATGAGAAAATAAAAATAAGAGAATTTTTGTTTAGTTATTAATTTTTATCAAAGCACTACAGTTCATTCCTTAAATTTTGGAGCTTAAAATTTGAAGCTGAATTGCACTATTAAAATCATGAGACCACCAGCTTTAAAATATTCTTAAAAAATCTCAACAAAACCCACTGAAATTTTTTAGGAAGCGCCCTCCATAAGACCTTACCCTAAGTGAATTTCCACTCAAATATAATTATGCAAATATAAGGTTTTAGGGAAGGAAGAGGCTATTCAACCCCTACAATGCATGGGAGCATGGATGCCTCCCATACCATCATAACTACAGTTTCTTGTTTCTGAGCAGCTTAACCCCCGTCAGAGTTTAGTTTATTGTAGCATGGTTTCAAAGACACAAAACTGCAGTTTCTCGTTGAAAAATCAAATCACTTGCAACAATTTTAGTCTGATTTTTTGTTTCTTCTGTTTTAATTGCTCCTTTTCTTAGTGCCATTTAATCTGATCTGCCATTTTATCCAACGTTAGCTCATTTCAGGAACAAAAGGTGTTTGCAACTATGGCGATTTGATCTTTTTTTTCCTCATCGTAAAGACTATATCAAAGTCGTTAGCCAGTAGTTTTTGTTACCAGCTGCAAAGTGTTGAGTTTTTTGTAGCTCAGACAGGTACTTCTGCATGTGTGGTGTCTACACATGCATAAGTCATCCAGTAATATTTTCCATGCACTCAACGAAAGATTTGTGATCTTCAACAAAACCAAAAAGTTAAAAAGTACTTTACTTTTACTTTTAGTTAATAGCTATGTTTGGAGGTGTTAAGTCACCGAGGATTATTAATTGGAGTGTGGAGGAAGAGTTAGACATATCGAAAAGAAGAGAATTTCGTAGAGAAGCTGAGGAAGAAAGAGTAAGAGAATTTCAGTGTGAGAAGTAGAGGCAATCACAAACTGCTATACTTTCTGCTGTAATTTTTAGATTTTTCTGTGAGCACAAAATTAATAAAATTCTTCTTTGCTGGTTTTTTTCCCCTTGTGGGATTTCCAGGGCAAATTATCTGTGTCAATTTTTGTGGGTTGATTCTTTTGTTTCCACTGCATAGTTCTAAGTTAAAGAGCTCAGTGTATTGCTGTTCATAAATTTCAGATCTGAAAATTTTATTTTCTGTGCATAAAATTTGAGTATAAAATATTTATTAGAATAGTAATCTAATCTAGGATCTATGAAAATTAACATGGTATCAGAGCTCTAAACTCTGAATACGAAGCCAAGATTTGTGATGCAGATTTCAAGAAAAAAATTCAGATTTTTGTCTCTAGTTCTTTTTGTGGTTGTGGCAACTAGTGTTCGATACGAGGACAAGCTTGAAGGTGCATTTAACTTCTTGCAGTGGAAGGTTTGGATTACATCTGTTCTCAAGGATAACATGTTGTGGATCTATGCTAGTACAAAAGTGACACCACCAACAAATGATTGTACTGCCTTACATTCGCATGAAGTCAAAGAGGCCAAGGCTCAGAGGATTACCCTGGATGGAGTAAAAGATAATTTAATTCCTCATTTATCGGGGAAAGACACCACCAAGGAGATGTGGGATACACTCACAAGACTTTATCAGAGTGACTATCAGAGTCGTAAGATGATGCTCAAGGACAAATTGCATAATACCAAGATGTCCAAAGGTGAGAACTTGTGACCTCTTACTTGTCCAAGCTAACAAAGGTCAACGATGAGCTGATTGTTGTTGGAGAGACGATTGATGAAGATGAGTTGGTGTGTATAGCCTTGAATGGTTTTTCGAAGCACTGGGAAGTGTTTGTCAAGTGTGTTGTTGGCAGAGATCAACTACTTGATTGGGCGAGGCTTTGGGATGATTTTGTTCAGGAGGAGATTCATGAAGGTGCTCATCGAGGAGATCAGATGAAGAAGGGTCAAGACGAAGAAAATATTGCTCTTGCAAGCAAGGGTAAAAAGAAGTCCAATAAAGAGAAAACAGAAGGCTCTTCTTCCAAGAGTGGGAAGAAGAAAGATCTAAGCAAGATAAAATGTTTTTGCTACCATAAAATGGGTCACTATGCCAGTTAATGTCTGAATAAGAAAAATAAGGACAAGCAGAAGAAGCAAGTTGTTGCTACAACAGAGGTGGACGAGTTTGCATCATGATTTGAGAATGAGTTTTCACTCATTTCCTGTCTCTTAAGTTCAATTGCCAACAAGGTATGATATATTGACAGTAGGGCTTCTTGCCACTTGATAGGAGTCAGAGAATGTTTCACTAAGTTGGAGGAGAAGATGCTGGATTTCTATATTGAGCTCGGAGACAATGCCAAGTATCATGC
This sequence comes from Sequoia sempervirens, assembly GCA_007258455.2. NCBI lineage: Eukaryota > Viridiplantae > Streptophyta > Pinopsida > Cupressales > Cupressaceae > Sequoia > Sequoia sempervirens. The sequence goes on along the minus strand of VDFB02058242.1, from coordinate 737,921,138 downwards.
AACTGGTATTGGCACCATCAAGTTTCAGAAGGAGTCTAGAAAACCCTTGTTGGTGGAGGATGTGTTGTATATCCCTAGCATGACAAAGAATTTAATCTCAATTTCTACTTTGGAAGACAAGGGTTACATTGTGACCTTTGAGAGGGGAAAAGTCTATATTCATCCCAAGGATTCGGAGGTTGCAAAAGTGATTAGAGTCAGGCATGGCAACTTGTTTCGATTACAGTTTGAGCTAGCATATGCATTGGTTAGTAGCTATAAAGGGCTAGGAGAATTGTGGCATAGGAGGATGGCTCACCTTCACCATGGAGCAATTAATATTCTCAAGGAAATAGTGAGGGGGCTGCCTAAGATGAGGACAAAAAAACATGAGGTGTGCAAAGGTTGTGCACTTGGAAAATATGTCAAGACCAGTTTTCCAAGCAGCGATACTAGATCCAAAGGGATTTTGGATCTTGTACACTCAAGTTTGTGTGGACCTATGTCAACAACATCCTTGAATGGATATGAATATTATGTTACTTTCATTGATGATTTCTCCAGGAAGACGTGGATATATTTCATGAAGAATAAATATGAGGTCTTTAATAGGTTCAAAGAGTTTAAGACTCTTGTGGAGAACCAAACAAGGAGGAAGATCAAGATATTGAGGTTTGATAATGGAGGCGAGTATACCTTGAATTCCTTCAAAGATTTATGTGCTCAGGAAGGTATCAAGAAAGAGTTGACGGTTTTGTACAACCCTCAGTAGAATGGGGTTGCTGAATGGAAAAATAGGGCTATAGTTGGAGCAGCTAAGGCCATACTTCATGATCAGGATCTACCTTGGTTCTTATGCGAAGAAGCTTGCAATACAACTATGTATTTGCAAAATAGGAGCCCTCACAAAGTGTTGGGCAAGTTGACTCCAGAAGAGGCATTCACGGGTAAGATACCAGACTTGGGGCACATTTGCATCTTTGGATGCCTTGTGTATTGTCACATTCCTCCTAAGAAGAGAACCATGTTGGAACCTATTGCAGAGAAGGGTATCCTTGTCAGGTACAATGAAAATTCTAAGGTTTATTGGGTTTACATTCTTTCTCTTAGGAAAATAGTGGTTTGCAGAGATGTGAAGTTTGAGGAAGAGAGGGCTCTTTAGAAGTCTAGCAACTTGATGAATGAGGAGGAGCAATCGCCCACACTTGAGGCAACACAAATTCCTCAAACTTCAGTCACGCAAGCTGGAGAGTAGAACAAGCAAGCCAAGTAGGTTGATCAGAAGGAGGAACAAATAATTCCTTAGCCTCAGATTCTTATTACCGAGAAGAGGAGAAACAAGGCAGTTGAGTAGACACTGAGAGAGGTTCAAGAATATGTAGGTGATCCTCAAGATTCAGTCAAACAAAGAAAGGCTCCCATATGTTATTTTGAGTATGTGGCACTTATGAGTGAATTAATTGAAGTAGAGCCTTCCAGCATTCAAGAGGCATCCAAGCACCAAGTGTGGAGAGATGCCATGGTGGAAGAGTATTCTCTCATCATGAAGAATAGCATGTGGGAGGTGGTACCACGACCAAAAGGTAAGTCTGTGGTAGGCTCGAGATGGTTGTATAAGATTAAGCATGTTGCAGATGGTAGTGTGGAAAAGTTCAAAGCCTGGTTTGTGGCTAAGGGATTTTCTCAAAAGGAAGGGATTGACTATGACAAGACCTTTGCTCTGGTAGCCAGGTACTCATCCATAAGGGCTATCATTTCTATAGCAGCACAGATGGATTGGAGGATTCACCAGATGGATGTGAAGACAACATTCCTCAATGGATTAATTGAGGAAGAGATCTACATAGAGCAGCCAGAGAATTTTGAGGTGCATGGGAGGGATTCCCATGTATGCATGTTGAAGAGAGCACTGCATGGGCTCAAGCAGGCTCCCAAGGCTTGGTATGCACGCATTGATGGTTACTTGCAGAACCTCTTCACCAAGAGTGAGGTATACCCAAACCTGTATTACATTTAGGTGAAGGGCGAGCCTCTCATATTGGTGTTGTATGTTGATGATCTGTTACTCATAGGGTCAGAGGAGCTCATAGCACACTACAAGCAGGATCTTGCAGGACAGTTCGAGATGAAGGACTTGGGGTTGATGCACTACTTTGTGGGATTGGAGTTGTGGCAGAAAGAGGGAGAAATCTTCCTTGGACAAGGGAAGTATATAGTTGAGATCTTGAAGTGATTCAGGATGGAGGACTGTAAGCCAATGTCTATACCACTTGTGATCAACTGGAAGAAGATTGATGCTTCTAGATTAGAGGTAGTGGACCCAACTTTATATAGACAGTTGATAAGCTCTCTTATGTATCTATTCAACACCAGACCAGACATTTGTTTTGCAGTAAACTCGAGCTTAGTCAGTTTATGGTGGAACCAAAACGTGTGCACTGGATAGATGTGAAGCATGTTTTGAGGTATCTCTGAGGCACGGTTGATTATGGGTTGAGGTATGTTTAGCAAGATGGAGTGAAGCTCAAGGGGTTCACCGATGCAGATTGGGTAGGTAGTACAACTAACAGAAAGATCACTTCAGGGTGTAGTTTCAGTTTGGGATTAGGAGTAGTCTCTTGGTACAACAAGAAATAGAAGTCAGTTGCACTGAGTTCTGTGGAGGCCGAGTATATGACATCCAATATGGCTACGTGTGAGACAATCTAGCTTTGAAAACTTATAGTTGGGATTTTTGATTAGGAGCTAGATCCGACTATCATTTACTATGATAATCAGAGTTGCATCAAACTCTCTGAGAATCCAGTGTTTCATGACAAGTCAAAGCACATTGAGATCAAGTACCACTTCATCAGGGATTGTGTGCAGAAGGGGATGGTGAAGCTAAAGTACATTCCTACAGACAAGCAAGTAGCATACATCTTGACTAAGGCTTTGATCAAGGGCAAGTTTGTGTACTTTAGGGATAAGTTGGGTGTTGTGCAGAACACATTCCTCGCTAAGAGGGAGTGTTGAGTTTTCTGTAGCTTAGACAGGTACTTCTGCATGTGTGGTGTCTACGCATGCATAAGTCATTCAGTAATATTTTCCATGCACTCAACAGAAGATTTGTAATCTTCAGTAAAACCAAAAAATAAAAAAGTACTTTAGTTTTACTTTTAGTTAATAGCTATGTTTGGAGGTGTTAAGTCACCGAGGATTATTAATTGGACTGTGGAGGAAGAGTTAGACATATCGAAAAGAAGAGAATTTTGTAGAGAAGCTGAGGAAGAAAGAGTAAGAGAATTTCACTGTGAGAAGTAGAGGCAATCACAAACTACTATACTTTCTGCTGTAATTTTTAGATTCTTTTGTGAGCACAAAATTAATAAAATTCTTCTTTGCTGGTTTTTTTCCCCTTGTGGGATTTCTAGGTTAAATTATCCGTGTCAATTTTCATGGCTTGATTCTTTTATTTCCGCTACATAGTTCTAAGTTAAAGAGCTCAATGTATTGTTGTTCATAAATTTCAGATCTGAAAATTTTATTTTCTGTGCATAAAATCTGAGTATAAAATATTTATTGGAATAGTAATCTGATCTGGGCTCTAAGAAAATAAACACAAAGGTTCATCCAGATTTTGGTTTTGTAGAGCAAAAAAAATGTGGTGTTGTAGATTTTCATACCAAGGGATGTAGCCACATACTATCAGAAACAGATACAATGATGCACGAAAGCAAAGACATAAAAAGTTAGAATGAAAAATTATAAGTGAAGGAAGCTTGGTTAATCTAGTTGCTAGTGTATTTGCAATAATTCTAAAGTTAGCTATGGATGGCGGTTAGCTAAGTCTCGAGGAAAAGGTTTCTGTAAAATGTAAGATGTTTAAGTTTTGCATCAACATCTTTTTTAGGTACATGTGATTGCAAATTAAGGAGAACTATATAGATCTTGTGGGAAGAATTGTTGACAAGGGAGCTGAGTTTGTACCCACTTGAGAATGGATAATAATTTATTTTAAACTCATTAAGATGTTGAAAGTGAATACGAAGGGTATTCAAAGGGAAATTGAGAATACATTTGGATACATTGTAAGATAATTGGGCCACAAGATGTGCTCGTCGTGCTTTGTTGAAAAATTTAAACGTCGCTATTGCTATGGTGGTAGATACTTGTTCTCGATTGACTATTCTTCAAACCCTTGTGAATGAATATTGGGTGCAATGTTAAAAATGATGATTTCAAGTCACTTTCATTTCTTTTTGAATAGATAGTGGATACTGGCAAGGACAACATATGCAGTGACACCGTTGCTTGAAGATGCATTAATGGGCTGAGATCTTGTGCATAGGAAAACAATAGCCTTTACAATGGAACATATGGCTTTTAGTGTTGAGGGACTTGACTGTGAGGATAGTCTATTGCACTTATTAAGTTATGTATGGTCGAATATATTTGAGACATCATCTCATGTCATAAATCTTTCGAAATTAAGGGTGTCTCAATTTCTATAAATTCTTATAGTTATTTATTTATTATTTGACATTTTTAGCAATTAATTGGTCTAACATGAAAATAATTCTTAGGAATTTGAGGTATTGTTATCTTTTAAGAGTTGGTGCCTTGCAACGTATTATAAGTGGTATTTAATTTCAATATATTTGGAAAATTTGGGATTCCTATTTTGGTGGGATCTTATGACAACCTATGACAAACTCGTATGTCATATAAGAACCAAGAATAGAGGGAGTTATTAAGAATTTTGACTGGCATTATGACACGTCATAAGCATGATTTAAGGTGATTGCAAAGCCAAAATTGGAGCACTATGCTTGGAGAGCTTATGATGACATGTGACAACATGACTTTGTCATTGGAATTTTTCACTCAATTTGGACACCATACTTGAGAGTAGATTTAGTTCAAGGTTTTGAGTTTTATTTGGTTGTTTTATGTATTTGAATCTTCTATGAATTGGTGCATGAGAAAGTGGATTTGACATGAGAGTTTGTAGGTACATAGGTGTTGTAGGAATGTTGTCAAAATTCTTCTAATTTTAGTTGTTGGTGAAATACTTTTGTAAAGACTCATATTACAATTGTGTTGTAATCTATTCAAGATTTGACAATACAATGTGTAGGTTTTGTAGTGTTAATTTTTTTACTCGAAATATTTTCTCCCATATAAATCATTGTGCTATTTTTATATTGTTTAGATATTTATGATTTTTTTTCTCTACTCTTTGTAGTCATTTCCAATCAAATTTATTAGTGTAGGAAGTTGTTTCCACACACCTTGCTTCCTTACAATAAATATTGTTTTGGGATTCCTTGTAAATGGGAACATTGCAAGGAACATTGACTCAATAGAAAAAATAATGCATTCTCACATTATCATGCAACCCTCTCAGGATAACTACTATCATGAACTATAAATTGTTAAAACAAAATGCGATAATGATTAATTTCTTAGAGATGATCAAAGATGCAACTTTAGACATGACGACTATCATCAATAAACTCTTAGAATTATGCATTATGATATGGAATCAACCTTGCAAGAGTATTAATCAAATCAATCATAAGTTTGATTAATATCATTTAATTTAATCAAATCAATCATAAGTTTGATTAATATCATTTAATAACTTTATGCTTTGTTATTGCTCATTATAGGATATTAATTATGCCAAATCAAGAGATGTTAATGATTATGAATGAAGACTACAAACAAACAATGCAAATTGCTAAAATAATGAAAAAATTTATTATATAATGAAGGTTATAGATAAGGAATGCAAATCACTAAAGCACTTGAGGAGTTGAGACCAAGTTGCTTGTTCATCAAATGAATCAAGACTATGATAATGAATGTGAATATGGGCCAGTATGATACATTTCAAGCTAGTAATTGATGGGATTTTATTTTCTAATTGTAGGATATGATATCACAAAAGGTTTGTAAGACATTTGATAAGTGTGCACTAGTTTTACGATGTGCATCTGGGTGATCCCACAATACTGGTTTACAATTTTTGGCCAAACTAGACATTGAACTAATTTTTTCTAACTAAATCTTCACTTTCGGGCACCTATAGCGGCTAAACTGTGAGAAATTTGAAGATGATGCAAAATGATGGTTGTGACATTTTGTTTGTAGATTCTAAATATATCTTTTTCAATTTTTTTGGAATCAGATTGTACTTCTTTTTAAATCTCCTTCAAAAACTAGTTTTTTTCAGTAAACACCATTTTTAAGGAGTGATGCTCACCGTATAACGTGCATAAATTTTTTCCATGAAGGATAAAATTCTATTTTTTTGAATTTAGATTTATAACTATGATATCTATTGTTTCCAATTGGTTTCATAGTGTTTTATTGAATATTTTTTCCTTAATCAAGTTTCAAAGTCAAACCAAACACAATTCAAACATAGGCAGACTGTATAACACATAACTTTTTTTATAAATATCGATTTTTTTTTTTGTTGGATCAAGGACTTCAATATCTACTTCACTCATATTTTTCAATTTTTTTTAATAATCTTCTATTTTTCCACATGTGTAGAACAAAGAGCTTGATTTTTCGGTGAAAAACCTACATTCACAAAATACAAAAAAATATAATAATAAAATTAAATTTATTTAAAATTATACTTTTTGGGAAGATTATAATAAGGACTACATACCTACAAAAAATAAATTTTAAATAAATTCATTTGATCCCCCAAAAGGTAAATCAAAAGTGGTTTTTTATCAACATTTTGATAGGTGTAAAGGAAACTCTATTATAATACCTATGATTTAAAACTAGCAGGCTCTATCTAAGGGGGTTTGATCTAAGGTAGTTTGATCAAACCCTCTTCAATTGGAATGCTTTAAATGGAACTTTTAAAGGCTTAAATCATTATATTTTCTAAAAATATGTGATTTCAGTAAAAATCAGAATCTCCTAGAAATTGTAAACCAGTTTTGTGGGATCACCCATCTACAAGTTAGATTTTCACTAGAATCTAATGAAAGAATAGAATGTGAAGGACAAGTCAAAGTGACCCTTCACATTCTAATGTATTTTCCTTTTGTGGGTTTTGGAGGGAACATTTTTAATTTATTATCCAAAGTTTGAGTATTATAGTTGTCATCATAGTTATTCCTATATTACAGTTATAACTTTTGTTACTAATCTTAGGAGATGGGGTATCTACAACTCTATTAGTCATAGCATTTGTTTGTTCTTTAATATTTTAGGCACTAAGGGGATATTTTTGATGTGTGCTTTGAGTGATCAACCTTCCATTGGCACTGTATTCTTTCCTACTACGTCTATTGATTATGGCTTGGATTTAATCCTAAAAGTGCTTTTGATATCCTAGCTTCATATGATTTATAAGGAATATTTTGGACTTTGTTCCACATGTCCCTATTCAAGGAATAGAAGAAAATATTACACAGTTCCTTATGATCCATATTTGATGTACTTGTGGATTAATAGATAAAATTTATTTATTTTACTATTAATTGTGCAATTCATTGATTAGGTTCTTGTTTGAGATGCAAATATTAGATTATCCTTTTATAAATTTGTTCATGTCAAAAGTCACAACAAAATTATAAATGAATTGTCAAAAATAATGAATTGATGTCTCTAGAAGTTTGTAATGGCTATTCAAGGCTATCCCTTCCAATTTGTTTGGAAAGATTAATGTCTCTATTTGAGGGAAGGATTTCCTAAAAATCCATGGGATAGCATATAATTTAGTAATTGGGAGCTCTCACCCCTTTTAAACTAGGTAGTTTAGTGAATGGTTGTAGAAACATCATACAATTTAAAGGCTCTTTGATATATTCAAGGTATGTCCTAGAGAATGGATCATATGTGGAAGGGATCCTGCTAAACATGAGCCTTGTGGGTGGATTTTGTTGTCTACATTACACTAAGAAATATATGTTTGGCTATTGATAGTTAGGGAATGATGGAATTTTTTGAAGAGATGCACTCAAGGGTTGAAACTTGGTCATGTCATTTGGTTTAAGTTTTAAACTCTGAACATCTCACCTAGTAGTTTTAGGTTTGTTGTGTTGTATAATAGAGACAAGGGAGTAATGGAAGAATTATTTCTCACATTGCATGAATAGAAGTTGACATAGGGGTAGTTGAGATACCCTTATCTTGGATCTTGTGTGCTAATATTGAAAGGGTTAGTACAATATTGGTGCATTAAAGACCATAGTTGATCATTTATGTGGGCCAAATTTTAAAGTGAACACTTGGAAACCCTAGCTTAAAGCATCCTTATTCACTATACCAAGGTAGCTATGAGAACCTCTTGGTTTGGTTATTTTGTTTTTCTCTCATAGATTAGCAATATGATGTCTCTTCCTATCATATCTTTCATACTATCACTATTGATGTATGGCTAACCTTATCATTTCCAAGGTTTCCTAACATAATAAGCTATAGTGTCAAACCACTTCATGACATTGATACATTTTCTGTTATACATGTAGTTTAGACTATGTATAGAAACATCATTATCCGAATCCTTGTATAGGGTATATTAAGGAAATAACCTAATAGATAGGCTTCTCAAGCAAGTATCAAACAAGACCATGCAAGTAACTTGCATCAAATAACTTCTTAAACTATTCATATCCATCAATCTTAGTATATAATACTATTTGATAAAAAAACACACTAACAAAGAGAGAAAATATTATTTTACTTCAAGTATGAAATACAATCTTTCCCTATACTAACAAATCCATGACTTTCACACAAAACAAATAAACATTGAATCTTTTGAAATAGAAAAACATAAAGGTATAGACCACATGCCTGTAAATGCTTATTTCCTAATTGACAGACTGGTTCACTACTACGTTCCTTCAAAAATTAGCTTTCCAAGCTTCTCTTAATACTCCAATTCTCTCAAAAAGTAACTCCCAAAAACTCTCTTTCTCTAACCTCACAAATACTCTCAGCTCATAGAATGAATAACTCAGACAAAAAAATAGTAATAAGCAAGAATGAATGGCATCCAAATGAGAGAAATAGCTCACCTATTTATAAAAAAATATGAGACAAGAATGCCTATAGGATAGCTAAACATGTTGACACCTCTTAGCAATAGAATTTGACTCAACTTATTCAAGAAGAAGGTGGCAGGAATTCGAACAATTACTCAACAAATGGAACAACAAATCAACCTCTTTCTAAGCCAGCAATGGTTTGAACGATTTATAGAAGCACATGACTTTTAACAACAAATCAACTTGCAGCTTTAAAATTCTATTCAATTGTTTAAGAAAATTCATAGTTTGGCACCACCAAATCAATTCATCTCCTATTAATTTGGGAACTTCATTTATATGAAATACCAAGTCAAGTTCAAATTTCTAAGTTTAAAGCAATAGACTTGGTCTATGTTTTACTCACAACACTTTTAAAAAATGTCGACTCAATAAATGCCCATTTATTGACTTAACATGCACGTGTTATCAAAGTGTTGCTTATAAGCTTTGTTTCATACTCTATTTCATGCATTTAAACCTCTTATTTGGTCATGGTTATGTGTTCAACACATATCAAATTGCATTGACTACATTCCATGCTATCTATTCTCTCAATGATGCATGTGGAAGTCTTCCTTTCACACAACATTTACTGGTGATATTTATTTATCATATAGCATGTGTAGCTTTCCATGTTTTATATGTTGAAAGCTTTATGCAATGGGTGCAACCTCAATGTTAGGTGCGGACTTTATTTCCATATATGTGTCATGCAAAATTAGGGTGCCCCACATTCAATCCAAAAAGAATCATATAAGGGATTAACAAATTCGGGCTCAATGTGTTTCTTTTCTATAGTGATATAATAGAGCTTGGAATCATCATCATTCCCCAAATACTTCATGTCCAACAATGAACAAAAAGGAGGAATGCCACATGGAGAGTGAAAATAAATAAAAGCTTTTGGGTCAACATGGAAGAGACCTAAACGTCTCAACACCTTGCATAGTCCCGAAAAAGAAAAGATAATGTTTATGCCATATAGAAGAATGGAGATACAAATAGAAGAATGTTAGGATAGGTTTGCTTCATTTGTATCCTTGCACCAATAGAGTAACAAGGGTCACCAAAGAAAGCTCACACACATATCCAAGTAGCATGATACAAGGGATCACATTATATACATGTAATCACAAAGAGCATATAAAGAAAAGAAAAAGCTAGTGTGACACATGCAAGCCAACCTAAAGAAAGTCATTTGCATCCCAATCTTGTTCATCATATACGAAAGGCGGATAACTAGCCAAAGGAGCAACAAAACATGCCACACTAGGACAAGGCTACTTAACCCCTTGCCCCCAAATATAGGACAAGGATGAGCCAAGATAAATGGTGATATGATGCTCCATGCAATATGGAAAAATAATTTGCATGAAGTGTAATACATGTAATAGTGAGTATGTTAAGATTCTACAACTATCACATGGAAAGGAGTGAAGTGTGTTCATTCTAGCAAATTATATATCAATGATACCATTTAATTCATCTATAATATTATTTAAATCACGAAATTCATCAATAAGATTCCCAAGAGTTCTATGATATGCACAGTAAGACATGTTTTTACTTTTCCATTTTTTGTTTTCTTAAATAGGTGATAATGTTATGAGTCCTTTAGTGATCCCACAATAGTGGTTTACAATATTTGGCCAAACTGGACACTAAAATAATTTTTTTTAACTAAATTTTCACTTTCAGGCACCTATAGCAGCTAAACCGTGATGAATTTGAAGATGATGCAAACTAGAGTTTCGTGAAATTTTGTCTATAGATTCTAAATATATTTTTTTCAAAATTGTTGGAATCAAATTGCAATTATTTTTCCATCTCCCTCAAAAACTAGTTTTTTCAGAAAACAACATTTTTAAAAAGTGGCTCACTGTATAATGCATAACTTTTTTTCCATGAAGGATAAAATTATAATTATTTCAAATTTATATTTTTAACTCTGATATCTAGTGCTTCCACTTGGTTAGATAGTTTTTTATTCAATATTTTTTCTTTAATCAAGTTTCAATTCAAACCAATTATAATTAGACATAGCGCTACCGTATAACGCGTAACTTTTTTTTGTGTGTATCAAAATTCTTTTTTTTTTTGTTGGATCAAGGACTTCAATATCTGGTGCATTAATATTTTTAATTTTTTTTTTAATAATATGCTATTTTTTCACATGTGCAAACAGAGAGCTTGATTTTAGTGAAAAACCTACATTCACGAGAAATAAAAAATAAATATAATAATAAAATTAAATTTATTTAAAATTATACTTTTTGGGAAGCTTATAATAAGGACTACATACTTGCATTTTTATTTTTTTTAAATGAATTCATTTGATCCTCCAAAAGGTAAATTAAAAGTGGTTTTTTATCAGCATTTTGATAGGTGTAAAGGAGACTCTATTATAGGTATGGTTTAAAAGTAGCGAGGTTCTATCCAAGGGGGTTTGATTTAAGGTAGTTTGATAAAACCCTCTTCAATTGGAATTCCTTAAATAGAAACTTTTAAGGCTTAAATCATTATATTTTCTAAAACTATGTGATTTCAGCAAAAATCAATTCCTCACAGAAATTGTAAACCAGCTTTGTGGGATCACATTCTAGGTGATTGTAAAGCCTTTTCAGTTTGGTTATGGTATGGAGAAATGGTAGCTTCTTAAGTATATAGGGCTTGGGTTTCTTACTTGATTGGGCAATTCATTGATGTGGAGGGGGAGGATCGTGATATCCTAATCCCTTCGTATCTTCAGATGGTTTTTGTTCTAGTAGTTGATGGATTTCATGCTCATTGGTTATGCCACATCCTTGTTTGTTTAAAATTCTAAATCCTTGACCATAACTCTCTTCTAAGTTGATAGGTGTATTGCTAACTCAATGGGCATAAAATAGAAGGGTATCAATGTTGTCATTGTGAATAAGTTTTTTCATATTTGATGGTCGAGGCTTGCTTTGTGATTCAATTTTGATATGCAAAAGGTTGAACATGTCAAGTGATGGGATGATAGGAGGTGTTGGTTTTTGTATGGATGGATAGAAGGATGTACTATTCTCAAGGTTATGTAAGGAGTCTTATATTAATTCTTGCATTCTATCTTCATCTTGGCCTAAGATATTCACCTCATGAGGACATTCATTAGTAGGTGAAGATTCATGAATGTTTTCAATTGTATTAGGATCATCACCAAACATACAACTTGAAACATCAACCAAATTCATGATAATAGTTGCCTTGAGAGGGTTGCATGATAATGTGACAATTCATTATTTTTTCTATTGAGTCAATGTTCGTTGTAGCATTCCTTTTTACAAGGAATCCCACAACAATATTTATTGCAAGGAAGCAAGGTGTGTGGAAAAAATTTCCTACACTAATAAATTTGATTGGAAATAACTACAAAGAGTAGAGAAACACATTAATAAATATCTAAACAATATAAAAATAGCACAATGATTTATATGGGAAAAAAACTTTAGAGTGAAAAATATACACTCTAAAACCTACAATTGTATTGTCAAATCTTGAATAGATTACAACATACTTGCAATTTGAGTCTTTACAAAAGTGTTTCACCAAAAATTAAACTTAGAAGAATTTTGACAACATTCCAACAACACCTATGTACCTACAAAATCTCATGTTAAATCCACTTCCTCATGTACCAATTCATAGAATATTCAAATTCATGAAACCATCAAATGAAACCCAAAACTATGAGCTAAAACTACTCTCAAGTATGGTGTCCAAATTGAGTGGAAAAATCCAATCACAAAGTCATGTTGTCACGTCATCATAAACTCTCCAAGCATAGTGCTCCAATTTTGGCTTCACAATCACCTTAAATCATGCTTATGACATGTGTCATAATGCTAGTCAAGATTCTCAATAACTCCCTCTATTCTTGGTTCTAATATGTCATCATAATTTGTAATAGGTTGTCATAGGATCCCACCAAAATAGGAATCCAAAATTTGTTAAATATATCAAAATTAAATACCACTTATAATACATCACAAAACACCAACTCTTGAAAAATAATGATACCCCAAATTCCTAAGCATTATTTTCATGCGAGACTAATTCAAATAATAATAAATTATGATAATTTCAAATTAATTACTAAAATTGTCAAATAATAAATAAATAACTATAAGTGTCATAGACCATCCTCACGGCCAAGACCCTCAACACTAAAAGCCATATGTTCTATTGCAAAGGCTTTTGTTTGCCTTGGCCCATTAATGCATCTTCAAGCAATGGTGTCGCTACATATGTTGTCCTTGCCGATATCCTCTGGATATTCCAAAAAAAATTGAAAGTGACTTGAAATCAACATTTTTAACATTCAGCTTAGTCACCCTGCAATATTCATTCACGAGGGTTTGAAGAACAGTCAACTGAGAACAAGTGTCTACCACCATAGCAATAGCGACATTTAAATTGTTCATCCAAGTGACGAGCACACATTGTGACCCAATTATCTTTACAATGTATCCAAACGTATTCTCGATTGCCCTTCGAATACCCTTCTTGTGTGCTTTCAACATCTTAATGAGTTTAAAATAAATTCCTATCCATTCTCGAGTGGGTACAAACTCAGCTCCCTTGTCAGCAATTCTTCCCACAAGATCTATATAGTTCTCCTTAATTTGCAATCACATGTACTTAAAAAAGATGCTGATGCAAAACTTAAACATCTTACATTTTACAGAAACTTTTTCCTCGAGACTTAGCTAATCGTCATCCATAACTAACTTTAGAATTATTGCAGATACCTTAGCAACTAGATTAACCAAGCTTCCTTCACTTATAATTTTTATTCAACTTTTCATGTCTTTGCTTTCGTGCATCACTATAATCTATTTCTAATAGTATGTGCCTACATCCTTTGGTATGAAAACCTGCAACGCCACATATTTTCTGCTCTGTAAAACCAAAATCTGGATGAACCTTTGCAGCCAATAACATAAACTACTAGCTAACGACTTTGATATAGTGTTTCTGATGAGGAAAAAAATGAACAAATCGCCATGGTTGCAGACATCTTTTGTTCCTGGAGTGAGCTAGAGCTGATAAAAAAGGCAGATCAGATTTGGCGCCAAGAAAAGGAGCGATTAAAATAGAAGGAACAAAAAAATAGACTAAAAATGCTACGAGTGATTTGGTTTTATCACGAGAAACTATAGTTTTGTTTCTTTGAAACAATGCTACAGTGAACTGAAGTCTGACAGTGAGTTAAGCTTATCAAAAACAAGAAACTGCAGTTATGATGGTATGGGAGGCATCCGTGTTCCAGTGTATTCTAGGGGCTAGATAGCCGTTTCCTTTAGGGAAGGCGGGGTTTAAGTTTTTAGTTTTATTTTGAATTTCAAAAATAATTTCTTATTAAAATAACATGAATCTATTCTTAGAATTACGAGCTTAATAATATAGGAGTTGAGGATGTGACATATAAATGAACATAATTCAAGGGTGAGTAAGTATCACTTTCTGTTTATTTTTTTCTATTTTTAGTTTATTATTTAATGGTTGTTTCTAAATTATACTTCCTTATTCTTCCCTACCTTTTTCTTATTGATTAAATATATTTGTGCAAAAACATTTATCATAAGTTTCTTTGGGTTAGTCATCCTTACTATGAAGATTACTTCACCAACCTTATTATAAAAAAGGTTAGGACAAGAGATTCAATTTGTGGAAATGTCAACAAGGTAACATAATCCAAGCCAATGTGTTATATCTTAGACATCATTTTCTAAATTTAGATGTTAGAAAAACAACACTTATAGAGAAGAATCAAAGAAAAGATAGATGTAGGGTTTTAATCTACACAAGTTTTTATAATAACTAAGGTGTTATATATATAGCACATGCTCTTGTCTTAGTGCTCTTGGATATGTTTGAAACTTTAGTGCTTTAATCCAATCTAATTTCATTTGCACTTGTTCTTGCAAAAATCCATAGAACATTTAGCACAATGTAGTAATAAAGACATATATTTAAAAATTTTAGAGTAAACAAAGGGCAATTAGAAGAGATTTGGTTTGGGTGACAAATGTGGGTAGGGGCTAAAAGACTTGACAAGTGATTGGTTTTGTGACATGTCTTGATGGTAATTGATAGGTTCAAAGAGTGATATTTGGTCTTGTAAAGGCCTATTGAATTTTATTTCTTGCTTTAAGGGTAATTGAAAAACACTAGGGATGTTGATTAGCATTTGGTTTGAATCTAAATCTTGGTAGTAAACTAGTGAGTCTAGAGAAATTTATACAAAAAATAGAGATTGTAGAGCTTGACACTCATTTTAGGGGTTGTTTCTAGTGTTCCAAAACATTTTAATGGGCCTACAAAATATGTATCCTTTTAATAATAAAACAAATGTGTTGGAAATCTATGGGTTTTATTGGCTCTCATAGCTACACTTTATATGCCTAGAGTGAAGACCAATCATCAAGGTTCGAGAACATGTCATTAAGATGACTTGATGATAGAGATGAAACTCATCATTTAAAAAGTGGAAAACTAATTGCCAATTCATGAGAGTGGGTAATTTTATAAAGATTATGAAGACAAAAGTGAGAAAACTTGAAAACTATTAGTAAAAATGAACTTGCATGCATACACAAACCATAATTTTAGACTTGCATGCATACAAAAATCATAAATAAGGGACATTTGTCGTTAACACTAGAATTTTGGTCAATACAAAATCTCATGGATGTAGAATATTTTAGCTTATCTTAATGAGGGAGAACAATAGAATTCAAGAAACTATTAGCATAATCACCCCCAAAGGCAACAAAACATAAAAGAAAATCAAATAGGTAGCTATGATCTAGCTCTTCAAGTTGGATAATAGTGTGCATATCGTCAACATCATTATTGTTGAAAATAGATTCATCAAATTGAAAGTTTGCACATATGATTCACCTTTCCATCACCACAACTATCACAAGATTCAACCTCACATACCTTATCTTCCTCAACTTAGCATGCATTTTCAACATGGTCCTTTTGAGCATCATCAACACAAAATACATTGTCAAGTTGATCACACAAAATTGTTAGCTTATCATTATCAATATTTGAGGGCATTATGCTTGTACCATATGATTCTTGAACAATATTTGCCTACCCAAAACCTTGGTCTAAACTTGTAAATTTGCACTTTGGTGGAAGTAAGTTTGCACTAGATTAAAAAACATCACAAAGAAAATCAATACAATTTGATACACTAGACCAATTACCCTCTAGAATGGGAAAAAATGTAGCTTTTGATTAAAATTTGAAATCCACTCTCCCTCGTGCTTTCTTATATTAGCTAATCCTTGGAAAAAAAGATTAGGGTTGGCATCACATGCTACTACTCATTATTTAGATTATACACTCCAATGAAAATAAATGTAATGGTCTATTATTTAAGAAGTTTTTATTGTGTATAAAGACAACTCATTTATATATGTTGTTAAAAGTATCTTAGTTATAAGTTAATAAGAAAAAAAAGTTAATTGTTGTTAAGGTTGAATCTTTTAGAACTTTATTGTTCTATATTTAAAATAAAATAAAAATGGTGTAGTAGTTTTGTGTGTATTTATCTTTTCTTTGTATTTTTCCAATGAGCACAATTTTATCATAATCTTAGTTGTATGAAAATTTAGTACAAAGTACATGCACTTATTTTTCAATTAGATCTTAGGCCAAGGTGGAGGATCGTGTGGCCCAAGTCACACCAAGCAGTGTCAAAAAACTTTTCACTCTCAGGTTGCGCCAGCCATTGGATGGAGTATGTCATTGACGGTTCGTGCACCTTCGATTAGCATGAATGAAGTCCTTCATGCCCGTGTTGTGCAATTGGTCGTCGTTGTGTTGAGTCAAATTTAGTGGGCCCAGTGTTTCTATGATGTTGGGCTTAGGATTATGCGGTGATGTTCCAATCTTGCCTCTATAAATTTTATGGTTTTTCTGTTTGTGCTTCATATGTGCTTTAACGATGACTTCTCTGATCGAATCCTAATTCGAGGCCTGAAGGGGTTAAAATATTGATATATACCATAAGGCGGAGTAGTGATAATGTGTACCGTGTGCTAGGTAGCCTGGAATTAAGCTCAATGTTTATGCATGGGAAGACCAGTTTATTTCAATGATAGGTGAGGTTGATTGTTTCCCATGGCTCCTGTGTTCTTGGGAGCGTGTGGACCATTGGTCTCCTTCTGGTACTGTAACATATGCTTCTCCTTTGTGGTGTTAGTGCTCACCGTATCCTTCAACAAGTGCCATTGGTTGAATTACGACCAAATCATCCTCTATGGGTCACTTATCTGTATTTGCTTGGTAGATAGGTTGTGATGCCATTTGGCTACTATGTGATGCGATTGCAATTCTGTAAAATGTGTAGAGGGGGGTCAGTTTGCACATTGCACCGTTGGTCGATTGTTTCCATGTCACTTGCAGTAGGACCCCCTCTCTTGTGTGCTTGGGTGATGTATGCTATGGTGATCCCATGAGCTCGTGTGTATAGTTGACATCATTAGTATGGTAGAACCGTTCGAATTTTATGGTGAGTTGTATGATCCAAGGGCCAACGCATCTCGAAGGGGTTGGTTTGTGGCGTGTCAGTATGACATTGCATTGATTGTTCATGGAAGACTCGCATCTTTGGAGCTCCTTTTGTTGTATGTCAGGTCGGAGGCCTTGTGGAGACTATGATCTCTCATTTGTGATTGACAACTCTCGCATGTTGATATGATAGGGGAGTGGGCCTCGTGGAGATGATTGATCCATATAATTCTTATATAATTATTTGTAGCGCTAACTATTTTCACAAATACTCTTTAATATGTATGAAAAAGAATGTTACGTGAAAGCTTTATTTTACTTCTTCTTTTACTACTCTGTGCATAGAAGAACTAGGATAATAGGTAGTACTTCTGGCATTCTGACTCACTATGGCCATTGCAGCTACGAAGCTCGGCTAATAAAGATAGTGGTGAACGACCTGATGAAGACATTGGAGAGAGTGTCATTAGAAAATAAAGATGATGGTGACAAAAATGGAGGAGAGAAAAAGGAGGAAGCAAAAACAGATGAAAAAAGGGACTGTGAGAAAAGTGAAGAAGGGGAAGCCAAAAAAGACGGTGATGAAGTTCGTATTCCCATGTATGTAATTGAATATGTGCATCCTCCTCAGCTATTCAGTGATGAGAACCCAAACGCTTGTTCCGTCATGTAGAAGATATTCTGATGTTTTCAACCACCATGCGAGATGTCATGTCAAGCTTGTGTTATCCTGGTTTAGTGAAAATCATTTACGCAAATTGAGGGAGACATTACTAAAATCAATGTGTACCAGAGCGATTAACCGCCTTAAGAATGTACTTAGTAATTGAAATATGCTTGTAATGTTTCTGAATTTAATTGTATCATGACTTTTAACATCTAATCTTTCGAATCATATTTTTATAATCCATCATTCATTATTGTTATACCTGAAGAAATTTCATAGTTGATAAGGCATGTCATTGGCCTCTTATAACAATTGTTTCGCCTTCTTTGATTGAGTTGGCGGCCAAGTCGGATTGCTGGGCTGCGTTCCAAGATTTCCAGCCGTTGAAAACACAAAATATATTATATGAGAATTAAATGATTACATTATTCACCTTTTGACTTCTATATAAAAATACTTTTCTATAGCGGAATTTGAAAATACAATATTTTGTATCCTAAAATAATCTTAGGAAAAATGGTCTAGCTTAAAAAGCTTTAAAAAATCATAAATTCATCTCCATGCAACTTGGGTCTATGACCAAAGCTAGAATAAGATCTCGAGAGTTTGCATACGTGCATAAGAAGGATAGAGGGGAATAAAAACACTCAAATATGGGAGACACCAAGTAAATGAGCTAGCTTGGTCTCCACGGAGCCAATCAAATTGTTTGAAACTTATGTCAATATTGGAGATTCTAGCTAGCATTGAGCTTTCAAACCATTGGAAAATAGAGAGAAAGCCAAGAATATCGCTTACAAGGTATTTAATTCCTAAGAGAAGTGTTTGCATTCCATTTCCAATCCTTCCACCATGGGTTGGTGTGGTAGATTTTGACCTTATGAATCATATAATGAGCAATCAAAATCAAAGTGGTGTTGAAAGACTTTAGATCCTAGTTATCAAGCTTGTTTTTTCCTTTGAAATTAGGTCAAGAGAGCCAAGTCTTAGTGTTTTTAGAAAAAATATTTAAAATAGTACAAATCCCACATTTGTAATTTCGATCATGGACCCAAAGGACTTCAGTAAGGGGTCCATCCTAACAAATGATCATGAGAGACCATAAAATGATTGTTGATTGATAAAAATCCTATTTTTAAATCCATTACCATTCTAGATAAGACACACCTTTATATCTTACAAGGCATGTCAAATACATTTGGCAAAAAAAGTGCCTTAAATTTGCATTGATTCTTGCATGATGAGGATTATGTGAAATCCTAGGCCACACCAAGCTTTGTATACATGAAGGACTCCATAAGCAAAATAATTCTTATGAATAATTTTGTAGGCCTTATTTCCTTTCAAGGACCAAACAATCTATTTAGCACAAAATCCAACCCCTATCTATAAGTGTCAATAAAGCCAAGACCACTATAGTCACAAGGAAAATAATAATATTATAGGTAAGACTATAAAATCCTTTTCATTGCTCTAAAGAGATTTAGAGAAAATCTTGGAGTGAATGCTCCAACTTTAGGTAGGAGGCTTTAGATGGGGCCCAATAGGACTTGAGTAATTATTATGAATTGCAACAAGCACTTTGGAGGAAACTAGAAACTTTGTAGCAAGGAAAATATAGGTTTGAAAAGCCAAAAGTATATTTTCTTATCAATATGTGAGAGCACAACTTACCATTTGAAGAGTTGTAGAAGAGGCTTGAAAGAAAAGGGGATACCAAGAAACCTAGAATCCTCCCTGTGAGAAATTCATTTCAAGCCATAAGAATCAAGCCAAGGAGGTTTTGACAAGAAATATTAACAATAACACTATTTTATGCCATTGGATGCTAGAGCTAGAAGAAAGGAAATAATTGTTAAGATATCACAAAGATTTTTTCACGTTATCCTTCTCCAAAAGACTGAGGAAGGAAATACAAAAAATGGCCATTAACAAGTTGGAGAGGAGAGTTAGGAAGAGAGACACCTTTCAATCATGACTAGGAGATTGCATTAGCAAGTGAATATCCATCATTCAATGCCCATAACATAAATGGCTAGGGATAGAGAATTACATTGTTGAATTAAGTGGAAGATCCTAAAAGATGAAGATAGGCAACCATTAATTATAAGGCAAACTAAGGTATCTACAAAAATATTTTGAATAGGCTCGAGAAAATTGATGCCAAAATTGAGGGCCTTGAGCATGGTGATAATGAAAGTCCATTCTATTTAGTAATAATATTTTGTGAAATGAAATTTGATGAGAATAGACTATTATTGTGAATTCTTGGCCCATTCCATGCTTTTGTAGACAATAATAATGCCACCAAGGATATACTAACTTTTAATAAAACTAGTCTACTCTAGTTGGATAATAAGTGGAAGCAAATGATATATTTGTAATGCAAGAGAGTTGGTTATGATTTTTTATAAGGTATTAAAAAGAGTGATCAATCATCAATTATGTATTTCTTCATAAATTTAATATTTCCTTTATTTATGTGGGCACCTAAAACTAGTGGAAAAGGCTTCTTGATAGAGCTATTAGAGGTTAGAACTGACTATAGCCCATAAGGCTTTATAAAATTCTCATGTGAATCCATCAAATGAGGGGATTTATGATTAGCCATAACTAAATTTGATTCAACATAGCCAATTTGAAGAAAAAATCCTAGTGGTGACCATATCATACATTTGAAAAACTAGTTGATAATCACTAATAAAAGCCTAAAGAAAGGAAAGAAGTTCAAAGATAATTTATTGGTATTATTTGGCATGTTTAATCTTCTAAGAAATTGAAAAGATCAAAAGGTTTACAAAAATTCCTTGGAGACTTTATCCTTAATTTTGAGACAATAAAGGTAGGCATTACCTTGAGCTCCAAGAGCTATATGATAATCCATAATTTTTTTTGTTAAAGTAAAGTTAAGCCACATGTAGATGTAGAGATCTAGAAATATGGTTGTAAATCCAACTTGGTAGTGGCACAATAGAGTTTCGAGATGTTGGTCTCATATGATTGGTGATGAAAATGCACTACCTAGTATCTATAGATCTAAAAAAAGTGGGTGGTATGTTTAATAGCATCATTCCACCATTGGATCTATCCAAACCTAGAAATAGGTCTAGGATTAATATTCCAAATGTTAAGGATGTGAGCCAATATGGACTAATGAATCAAAAAATATGTGTTCAAGTAGAACTATGTTTTTAGTGCCTAGGGTCCCATCATTTTCCAATTAATGTGGAATTGGATTATAAAGTGCTATGAGATGACAAAATTTAGTAAGGGGTCCTTAAATAATTGATAATAGCTAACAAAGGAGAAAATTGAATAGTATGGCCTCATTGAAGGATTTAATAATTCTCTCAATATTGAGCTATAATCTTTTCCACATATATGGACAATCAGGATGACTACTATTGAAAATCAAGACAAAACTTTACAGTGAAAATATGTAGATAATTTCATGCATCCAAATAAAAAAATAACAATAAATCATAGATGAAAATATGTTACAATATAAATACAAACCATAACTCAAGAATTATGTGGAGAAACCCTTGTAGGAAAAAAACTCCACACCCAAAGAGATCCAAGACTTGTATTATCATTCAAATGAGTTACAACAATACAACTGAACTCTCTATGAATCACTGCAACACTTTATTGCTTCAACAACTTGTAAAATAACTTATTTTTCCTTCAACTCAAGCACTAAATATATAGGCATGAGAGAAACCGCAAATCAAGAATGGTTTCTAAAACTATTTAGGTATAAATCACAAAAATAAGAAACTTCCTCTTCCAACTTGTGATTTTATCCACTTTTTAGTAACGTGCTCATGCAAACTAAAAATTATTCCTTGTCTTCTCCAAGCTCACATTTAACTTCCTCTTTTTCATGCTCTTTCTAATTTGACAACTAAAAAACACTTTGCCAGTTGTCATAGTTGCATTTAGCAACTTTAATGACAACTAAAAGATAATTAAAAATACCAATTAATAATTAAATACAAAGAAAGGTTGATACATTTACTAAACATTCTCCCACTTGTTGAACACTTTACATAAAAGCATAAAGGGAAACTAAATAAATCAAGATTTAGAAGAAGTAAGGCCCATGGCCTCTCTACACCATCTAATGTTTTTTGTGCTCACTGGTTTAGTAAGAGAATCTATAATATGTTAGGAAATATTGCATTTAACCCACAATCTTAATCCATTTTCTACATAACCCTATGAGAGATAAACATGCATGCAAGTAACCATAATGCATAGATCAAATAGACAAGCCACAAGATAACACAAAATATACCTTGGGAAAACCTTCAAGAGGGAAAAACCCAACCTCCAAAAGCATCCATACTCCATCATATTATTTAGCAATAAAGAAATACAAGAGTTACAATGAATACCTCTAAAGCATCAAGCCTCTCAATGCATCCTCATGTGTCCAAGCATAAATCCACACATCCCATGCCATGTTTCACATATACATTCCTTAGAAAGACTTAATAATGACAATCCACTCACCTAGCAACCCTTATCCACTAAACATGTGCTTTTTTTTATAGACTCAAGCTCACACAAATACAACCAAGTGGTAAGATAAAACCATGTACCACAAAACCATGTGAGTACAAAACCACTAATCCCTTATTTAATATTGTGTACTAATTTTTCACTTTATTTAATATTTCCCCACTATTAAATTATTATCTCTTTCTCCCACACATTAAAAAAATAATACAATTTTAGAATACAACATAAAGTGGTCCCCAAATAATTACCTAGTGTGATTAACCACACCACCTAGGTGCATCACAACTAAATAATTATTTAATTACAACATTATAATATATTAAATTATACAATGGTGTACAACACCACATCCCAACATTCTCCCACTTGTTGTATGCATGGCATATGGATCAATCAATGAAATACATCATCATCATAGCCATACATGAAATCAAATGAATATCCAACATGCTCTTGTGCTCCATCAAGATACATGCAATAAGAACAAAGTGGCCACCATCTCAAAAAAGAACTCCTCTCATCCTCCAATGCACCACCTATGGAAGAAAAGGAACATGTCAAGGTGGAGATGCACCAATCCAAGAACACAAGCATCAAATACAAGTGATAATAAAGGCTAGGTGATCCCACAATAGTGGTTTACAATTTTTGGCCAAACTGGACACTGAAATTATTATTTTTAACTAAACCTTCACATTTAGGCACCTATAGCGGCTAAACTGTGAGGAATTTAAAAATGATGCAAGCTAGAGTCTCATCACATTTTCTCTGTAGATTCTAAAAATATTTTTTTCAAAATTTTTGGAATTAGATTGCACTTCTTTTTCCATCTCCCACAAAAACTGGTTTTTTTTAGAAAACAACATTTTTAAAAAGTGACACACACTGTATAATGCATAAATTTTTTTCTATGAAGGATAGAATTCTAATTATTTCAAATTTAGATTTT
This sequence comes from Sequoia sempervirens, assembly GCA_007258455.2. Classification (NCBI taxonomy): domain Eukaryota; kingdom Viridiplantae; phylum Streptophyta; class Pinopsida; order Cupressales; family Cupressaceae; genus Sequoia; species Sequoia sempervirens. The sequence goes on along the minus strand of VDFB02058242.1, from coordinate 737,897,413 downwards.
TAACTCTGATATCTAGTGCTTCCACTTGGTTACATAGTTTTTTATTGAATATTTTTTCTTAAATCAAGTTTCAAAGTCAAACCAATTACAATTCAGACATAGTGCAACCATATAACGCGTAAATTTTTTTGTATATATCGAAATTCAATTTTTTTTATTGGATCAAGGACTTCAATATCTGATGCACTCATATTTTTCAATTTTTTTTTATAATCTACTATTTTTCCACGTGTAGAAGAGAGACCTTCATTTTTGATGAAAAACCTCTGTTTAATAAAACTAAAAAAAAAACATAATAAAACCAAACCATATTAAAAATTATATTTGTTGGGTAGCTCATTATGAGGAATACCTAATTCTAGTTGGGTTTGTGAAGATTCCTCCATTTTCATCCTCAACCCGAGCTTCAAAGCGTAAATAATTAGGTTTTTTTGTGAACAAGGTCAAAAATAAGGAGGGGGTTTGCTAGAACCAAGGGGGTTCTAGCAAACCCCCGGGGGTTCGAGCAAACCAGGGTTCATTCGAACTCCCTTCAAATTGCATTTTTATTTTGTTTTTTGGGTGGGAAATGTGGGCCCAGTAATTAATGGGTTCAGTCGAACCCTAGTTTGGTCAAACCACTTTTTGGTTTGGTCAAACTTGTAGGTTCATTTGAGCCCCTAAAACTATTTTTTTTTGCCATGGGGTCATTTTTTCTTAGTTTTCCTTCCTCCATCAAATTTTAAACCACTATTGTGGCTTCACCCAGCTCCAAACAAGCTACTATCATGAAGAAAAACCCACATGATAAAAAATAACATCCATAACACATGTTAATACACCCAACCATTCTACCTCCTATGTATCAATAACATTAGTAAACTGATACCAAGAACATATGCAACCCATAAACCATAATCATAAGATCCATGTATCAAACCTATGATTGAAGAACATACATATCTAGGAACTCCCACTGCATAGGAAATTTCAAAGCATATCAAGTCTACCAATCAACACTATATCAAGGTGTGATAAATAATCAACAATGAAGTACCAAGAAAAATAACAATGATCCGCACATGCAACCCAAATAGTTGCATAATATCTCACAACATGTTGTCATGATCCTCCCAAATCATATGAACATGAACCTCCAAGAAGGAACCATGAAGAGAGAAAACATTTAAACCATAACTTGTCCTACCATCACCTCAAAAGTGCAATGTTGCATCAAGTATAATATCCTAACAACCCCAAATGAGAAGCCTCAACAACACCCAAAACAACTTTCACTCTCTTAAATCAAACAACATACAAAGTATGTAAATGCCAACATGAATGTAAGCCTATCTAACCAAGACGATCAAACTCAAAGTAACCATTCCCAAATCTGAAAATCAGCCCATAAACCATCTCTTGAACTCCTCATCAATGAATGATAACATAAAATCAAATACACAAGGAGATAACCATGCCAAAAATCTATCAAAATGAATCCTCTAGAACTACTATCCATAGCTCAAGATCCATATCTATGAAAGATAAAGCAATATTTAAACTCATGCTAAACAATCCTCAAATGAGTCTCCAAAATCAATCACCATGAATCAACTCATTTCCATGAGAAATCAAAGCACAATTTCACATAACACATTTGAAAGAAATAATGGGAAAATAACTCTCAAATGATAAACTCCTAAGTAGACCAAGAGTGGGGAATGAGAATTCTCCTCTAGGATAACCAATCCATCATGACTCACTCCAAGAACAATCTCCTCTATCAATCCATCATGAACTCATGTCCATACCCAAGTGAAAGCTCCTTGGTCTTCCTATTGAAACCTCTAAAGAGTAACCATCTCAAGAAAATTTCTCTAAGCACAAGAGAATTCCAACCATCACCCATGTCTCCAAGTATCCATGAGCACCTACAATTGATCAATACATGTCAAAATCCAAATGCTACATAGCACCATCATGAAGTAATCAAGCAAATGATCATGTACTCAATAAAAAGAGAACTACCAAGATCAATGTCAAAGCTCCAACTACAAAATCAGGAACCTATCATGACAACATGATCTAACCATCTCCTTGTAGGAGATCACATGCACCAATGCATACATCTTGGTATCAAGAGAACATGTACCATTCCAAACTATAAACTAGTATCAAGAGAATATTATGACATAATAACAAACACAATCTAAACCAAGAAACTATATTTCCAATCACATGAAGATAATCATCACCAATGATGCATCCACATCACTACCAACAACTCCCAATGAATTGTGATACTAAGATACACATGGCATCATGACTACCATCTCCTCCATGAAGACCATCTAGGTCTATACACACTCAATTGCAATTTTAGTAACATACAAGTGAAACTAGGATCTCCAAGCCAAGAAGATACATACAACCGCCATCAAACCATCACAAAAACAATCCAACACCACCAATTCATCACTGTCAAAAGCTCCCATTGAAAGTGTATAACCAACGAATGTACCAAGCTATCATGACATCATGATCAAACCACATGCTACAAGTCCCATCACTTGACTAATCAAGTACTCTAGCCATCCATCGTCTCATCCAAAAACAACATACCAATGCACAAACAACCACAAACAATGCCAACTAATGAAATCTGTAACAATAATGAATCAAACTTAGTGGATATAGACAGTCCACATCCGAGTCATCCTACTAAAACTAAATGGGTGATCAATACATACAACTACATAACTCATAGATCCAACCACTGAACATGCAAACTCATCATCACATTAGTAACTTGCAAATCGAGATATCAAAGAAGATAATCCTGTAGACATCAAGACTCAAACACCAAATCAACCATATATATGATTTTCTAAACATGTCCACAATTGAGTAACCAAAGTCAAGGAACTAATTCAGCATTAAGAAGATAAGAATAATCTCATAACACCAAACCATATCACCACCAAACAACGACATACATGATTGTGTCGTGCCAATGCATCAAATGTACTTGAATACCCATGACACCATAATCATAGCCATTGTTGTACTTGCACTCAACTATCACCTAGGCTATGAGACTCCAAGTCTCCACTCATGTCAACCTGTGCCCTCAAAATTGAAGACAACTTGTGTACCTATCATCATCAAATTCCAACTATGAAAAAACCTATAAACCTATACCAAGAAGCACCAAACTGATAATCGACTATACCATCATAAATATCACATAAAAACATGTACTCCCTCAAGGTTTTTCCTCTTGACTCGTCATCATGCTGACACA